>CM053791.1:394676589-395276589 GCA_028749045.1 Cupressus sempervirens | reverse complement strand
CCCTCCAAAATGAGAAAGTAAAATTGGGGTGGGGATGAGACCCACAAGTTATCACTTTAGCAATATGTAACTAGTTAAGGTTACAAAGTTTGACAACTTCCAACGGTCTGCCCTATGAAAGATCTACCCTATTAAAGTCTTTACACCTTATTAAAAGTGACCTAGTTAAAGGATTTACAAACATTCACTTGGAATGTTACCCTATTAAATGATTTATCACCTTGTTAAAGGTTTACAACATGGCTATTGAACAAACATATCTCTATAAGATTTTCATTCCTAATACAATGGATAGAAAGTATTAGAATGTGTTGACCTAATGACTTACAGTCCTTAATTGTTGATTCCAGATCCTTGTTATGCTCAATCTAATCTGATCCTTCCTAATCTGATAACTCTCTGCACGTATTGTTGATACTCTATTCTGAACAACTTTATTTTGTAGTTCTGCTCTTCCTCTAACTCTATATGCCCCTATGAACTTTGCTAGCATTCTCCCATACAACTCTCTTCCATCCATGAATAATGGGGTTTCAATCTCCTTATAAAGGCTTCAAAGACTTAGGGTTAGGTATGAATCTACAATCGATATTCATCCATCTTTTTCCGCTCAAATATTTGCACTTTTCCTATTGGTTGCATGCTTACTCCATTTTTCTGATTGACCACATGTTGATTACATAGGGAATGCAAAAGATTCAATCTTATCTTTTAGATCCTTCGAGATTCATCTTGAGTTGGCTCAAAAATGGTTTACATCTAAATTTGTGAAGACAAAAACTCATATGTTGATTCTATGTTATTCGACACTTACTGATTGTTGATGCTCGACACATATAGGAATTTTTTATTGCTCGATTCCTATAGTAACTCTATCTTACTCGGCATCTATTCTTTACTTGGCACCTATACTGACTTGGCATCACTTATCACGTGGCACTTGAAACTTGCTCAACACTTGAAGTTTACTTGGTACCTCTAAATCTTTGGCTTGGCACATACTGTAGCTTGACATCTATATCATATTTGGCATCAACTTAGAATTTTCTTAAGTGTGTTGATACTCAATTGTCAAAACCAATCTAAGACCAACACACTATACCTTACATTATTATTTAAATATTGCATCAAACATTATATGCATAATGATAAATAATCATATTTAACTATAGTTTGGTATATTCAATTGTTTTTCATGGTTTTAAAAAGTTACTCATTTAGCTATATTTGATTAAAGAGAATATAAGCCTTATTTAGATTTTAAAAAAGATTAAATATTTTTTTTCAACACTGTTATCTTTTTGTTTAGGAGAAAGAAAATATTATAGATGGGAGTCAATCTTTTATTATTTTGATGTTTTTCTCTCCTATATGGTGGTTTCAAATTTTATTTTGTTATCTAATATGAAGGGTTGAGATGTTGTTCAAAATCTCTCTATAAGTTTACCTTGCTCAATGGGTTGTTCGCCGTATGTTGTTGTACAATAAGAAATTTGCATCGATGTGAGAACAATCATATCAATGGTGGTTTTGGTTTTTTGTGGCATTCATATCCATCTCTTGGTTCAATTTAGTTTTTCTTTAAGATATATTCACCTATCTATTTGTTATGTATGAACTATCCTTTGTTTCATCTTTTGTACTATTTTGTATCGTCTTTCTAGTAATACTTTTCTAGTCACCTCTTTGATTCTTTGGTTTTGATTTATATGGCCAATTTTTAAATTTATTTATTTATTAATATATATAGTGGATTGTGGAAAAAAAAAATGCTCTATCATGCATTAGGAAGGAGAGATTGGCTTGAATTTATGATAAAGTATTAAATGGGAATTAAAATCCATTTGGTAATATGAAAATTGATAGGGTAAATGATAAGTAAGATGAAAAGGAGAAAATGATATTTGAGTACATAGATTAATATAAACTAGATAACTTAGTTTAGATATAAAAAATAAGGTCGAGATGAGGAAACTAATCTATAAAACTAATTTTAAGAAAAAATGGAGGGAACATGTCGCCTTGCCCAACTTGTTCCAATGAAGAATTGTCACTTGGACATACCCATTCCTACTACATTTTTATTATTTTTTCTATAGATTATATGTGAGATTATACACTTCCTAAATTTTATTTAATGTAAGGGCCCTCTATTTTTAAACACATAAAAAAGGAGGATATATTGTGAAGAGGATTTTTCCTCACACATACCCCAATTATAGAATCAACCTTGAAATTGAAATAAAATGTGCTTGACAAGAAAGTATGATGATGTAAACCAGAAGCTAAATAAGATTCATGATTTACCTTACACTATGTGGTGAAATACTTATTTGGATGTAATCACAAGTTTTAATGCATAGTATCAATTCCATTAAAAAATAAAAAGAAATAATAAAATATATGCCTTAAAACATGAATGTTATAGTTTACCACAATAGGGGTGAGAGAGAGAGAGAGAGAGAGAGAGAGAGAGATAGATATTTATATTCATACTATGATCTTCCTCATTGATTATAGAACCTTGTCTTCTCCTTCATCCATGGAGAATATTTTTTTGATGAATAGTCATGCTCTATTAAAAAATATACTTAGAATACAATCCACAAAAAAGGGGTTGGGGGATACAAGATCACCTCGCAAGAAAGTTCAAGTGGCCTAAGCTAGAACTAAACACATGGCATCAGTCAGAGAAAGCAACTATTCATCAAAAAAAAAACATATATAGCAACCTCGGGCTACCAAAGTAGTGGTAGCTGAGGGGGGAGGATCATCTTTGTCATTAAAACCCCAATCATTTCTAAGATTAGGGGGCAGGATGGGCATAGACCAGTCATCATTAGGAGCAACAATAGTAGGGGGATTAGTGGAAGCCTTTGCATCTTTGACCTTAGGCCATAGAGGAGAAATTTTCTCGATGAGTGCTAGGAGGAGGAGGCAAGGACCAGACAGAGCCACCACAAGGTGGGGAGGTAGAGCGATGCCACCCACTACAAGCCTCGCCACTTGGAGAGTGGTTGCGAGAGGCTTGGGAGAATGAAGTGTGTGAGTGGCATCCTAAGGAGTGGCACCACTACCGGTGGCCACGAGGCATTGAGGTGTCTGCCGAGGCATCTGGAGGAACTCAAGCCATAGTGCAAGGGGCATTGCCCTAGTGGTTGAGTAGCTCCTACAGGTGAGAAACTTCCAAGGCAACTTTGTTAGCTTGCACCTGTATCTGCACAATAACATTTTTACAAATACAATCTTTAGTGTACATTACAATGTTAACATCCAAAAAGTTGTGTGTGAATAAAACAACGTTTCTATCCTTCCACAGAGTAAACAAAATTTCCATCCCAAATGTATGCCAAATCTGGGATTATTTTTTGGGAATTCTGGGGGAATCACCCAGCAAGATCATGTGCCATGAAAATGGTTTGGGCCTAAAGGGCTTAAAAAAATCATGAATCCAATGCCAGTAATTCTATGCACATTTACAAAACCAGAAAATATGCAGATAGGACTCAGGTTAACCATAGAAGGGGCATATGGGATTAGGAACCCCTATGTGCTTGAGCTGAGGCCCTAGAGGAAGACCTTGGAAGGAAAGGCACCAATAAAAGTGGGCAATCTTGGGCTCAGTAATAGTGCACCAGATGGTATCAAAGTGTTTTCACCATTGAGAAAGCGAAGATTGCAAATGTCATCTCTTGTTGAGCATGTCTACCATCAAAAGATGGGGAGAAAGCCATCAGTATCCATTATTGGGCTTGTAGTTGGAAAAAGGAGTGCCCATGGAGAATATTGCCTTGAAATCACCTTAAATGTTTCTTAAGGTGTACCTTAAATTGCTTGAATCTAAGTTTATATATGCAATCCTAAATTCTAATCACTTGATGATCGAATGAGGAGAGATAACATATCTATTACTTCTCACAAAAATTTTAAGCTCAAAATGTGAAGGAAGAAAATGAGATTTTAGTCTTCTTTCTTAATAGATGTGATTTTAGATTTCATTCTTAACCAATGAGATTTTATATGTCTTTCTTAACCAATGAGATGGGATCTTGATTTGAATTTTTGGAAAAAATTAGGGAAGAGGTGGGTTAGGGACACCTTTGCCTCCCAAAACTAGTGATTTCTTTTTTGGAGTTGGGAATGTAGAGTTAAATCCAAAATTGTAGGCAATGTGGGGTTGAATTACTAAAAATCAAGGAAAATTCCATATATGATACAAGAGGGCCTTATTGAGCATCTAATTATGGTTGCTTATAATTTAGAATGGTACAATTAATAATTTCCTTTATCAACATTTAATCTATAGGTGGCTAGTCATGGCCCCTTATTCTTTATGAATTCTTCTTAAGAAAGGTTGATAATTATGTTGATAGTATGCCTTTTGTGGTCTTGAGTTGTAACATCCAATTCCATTGTTAATATATTGTCAATCTCTTAATATCTCTTGGGCACTAGTCAAGTTTAAGGGTGAACATCCTTGTTATGCTAATGAGCTTACTAAAAAATATTGTTAGTTTGGTTATCATATGTTTAAAATGTTTTTGATATTAAGAAGTAACCAAAATTGGGGGCTGACCCATACAAAGAAAAACATAGATTGAGAATTAGTCAAAATTTGATTCCATGTAATTACCCAACCCCTTTGTTAACCATCAACCCTGCCCCCACACCCCCCCCCCCCCCCAACCCCTTGGTAAAGTTTTTTTAATACTATTGCTAGAAAAAACCATCAGAATGTCAACATTATCAATAAACTTGGATAGAAATTCATAGAGGGCATTAAAAATAGTCTAGTAAAACCTATTAGAGAGAGCCCATAGACACCAAGAAAAGCTACTAAAACATCAAGAAAAAAACTCAAAGCACACTAGCAAGCACTAGTCTTCCCTTCTATGGCTCTGTGGATTCTCCAAAAGTAGTTGTAACCCATCATCAGCTAAGAAATAGTACAGTCAATTAGTTGTCTCCATGTCCTTAGCATCATTAGTTCCTTCTTTGTTATTTTTCTTGAGGTAAAGGGTGGTAGCCATCCAATGCATAACCCACACTGAGAAATTGGCATCTCTGTCAAACTTATCTTCTAGCTTCTCACTCTTCTTAACCAAGTTCACAATGGACTTCTCTAGCATCTCAATCTCCAAGATCCCCTTTTCTTTGTTTGTTTCTCCTATAGTGACCCCCTTGGACTGGTTGTGATCTCCCTCCATTTGTTTAGGCTTTTACCCATCGTCCCCCTATAACCTCCAGTTTAGTTTGTTTTGGTGTAAATAAGTATTCACTATTTACACTTTACTTAAGTTTACTTAGGTCAATGCATTAATTTATTATTTATTACATTGACACTTAGGAATTTGCATACTTTTATGTGTTATCATGTTGAAAAAAAAAAAATAAGCAACTCTAATTTAGCACATGGTGTCTACAACACTAGAGTTTGAATAATTAACTAAGTTGTCATGTAGATAACATAGTCATTTGCACTCTAAATTAAGCACATGGTATCTACAATATTATTTTTCATGCTACTCCTTTGTAGGCTTATCCTCTTATCATCACACATACTCCTTTGCATAATGGAGGATAATCCACTCCTAGTGGACATGTGCTTGGTTGTAAGACTTATCAGTGTACTGACTCCTAGACATTCTAGAAGCATTCTAGAGGCCTTTATAAATAGGCACTCCTAGTGTACTTGTACAATCAATTACATTTAATAGAATACTATATTGTTATTCTGATCATACTCTGGTCTATTCTATGCTTGTGCTTGAGTTCCTTAATCTTGGGTGATTTTTCCCTAAGGTGATTTCTTACATGGTATTAGAGCTAAGGGAGATTCTCTTCACATAGCCATTGGAAACCCTTTTGCTTCATCTCTTGAAGGACCCGATTTAGATCCAAAGAATCTGTAGTCATTGGGAGCATGTAGAGCCAAAGTCGACCTCATCATTGCGTCTAGAGCATCGATTTGGTGAAAATTGACTATATAACTGCCTATATTGGGCCATAGTCAATTTTGAGATAATTTTTTTTGCAAACCAGCACCTAAAGACCCCAATTTGTGAATTTGGTATGATCATTTCAGATCTCTAAATTTAATTTTTGGATATGTATATTTTATTATTTCAATCTTTGTAATTTCTCTACATTATTTTTTAGATCTGCATATTTTGTTCAGAAAATTTTTGGCCATCAAGCATGTAGAGGAGAGATTTTTTGCAAGACAAGATTGGTGCTTGCTAGTGTGAATTAGATATTGGCATCATATTCAAAAGGTCAAATAAACCTCATATCAACTTTTGTTTTACACAAATTAGACATTTGAGATGAAATCTAGAGTCAATTGATTTTTGGAGGTGCGATAGCAGTGATTCAGGAAAAATAATAATAGAGGTGATTTCAAACATTGATATCTCCCTTATATGGACTCCTTTTTTCGTGGAATTTTTTTTTTTTTTTTGGGCTAGAATTTTTTGATCTACACACTAGTATAGGATGTTTGATACCTCTATTCCTCAATTTTTCTGCAATTCACAAATTCCATTTTTTGCAACCTCAAATGCTTAGTATAGGCTCATCTAGACACATAATCAGGTTCCATTTTTTTTGAAAGTGAATTATTTTTTCTACTTTCTAGATTTGTAATTAGATTATAGGCTTGTGTGGATAGAAATACCACTTTTAGAAGTAGGTCCTATTTTGTATTGTATTGCTTCAAAATTATTGTATTTCTGAACTACATTGTAAAGTTTAAGATTTGAACTCCAATAGGAGGTTGTATATAGAAAAATTAGAAGCCTACTTTTTACATTTGACAAGTGGCCTATTCTAAATGCACTACATCTAAAGTGCAAAAATCTTTCATTTTTTGGGGGGTTTTTTTGATTGAGTGAAAAGGGGGTGTGTGTATTGTGTTTTATGTCTCCTTGATATTGTGCTTTTGCATTATGGGTTCTTTTTCAAAGTTAAGTCCACATAATTATGCTACTTGGAAAGAAAACATAAAGGAGCCATTGGTTGAAAAAGGTTTGTTGCATTATGTAATTGGTGCAGCAAAGAAACCTCTGGCTGATGCTGATGAACCTCGAAAAGAAGACTAGGAATCCAAACAAGAAATAACCCTAGGAACCTTGCTTAAGAATATCTCAAATCCCATAAAATATCATGTTAGGAAACTTACAAACCCAATAGAGGTCAAGGATAAACTTAAAGAATTGTATGGGACAGTAGACGAAGACATGGCCTACACCATTGAGGACAAACTTCTCAAGTTGGATCCTAGGAATTTTGACACCATCAAGGATTATCTTACCCAAGTAGACATGTATAGGGCACAACTTAAGGATTATGGTGAACCCATAAAGGATGGAGAGATGATCAAACATATAATGAATCATCTTCCCCCCTGAATATGCTCCTTTTGTTTCTAGTTATAACACTCACAAATTAACAATGGGTAGTGCCTACACTAAGCCTTTATTCAAGAAATTTTCATAAATTCTGGTCTTAGAACATGAAAATCTAGTGAGTATGGGAATTCTCTAGTCCTCCAAGAACAAAGACTTGGTAGCTAATGAAGAGAATTCAAGTGATAAAAATTATAACAAGAAGCAGAAGTAGTGGAAGGCTAAGCCACACGATGACACACACCAATCCTCCTATAAAAAAAAATCTTCCTCTCATCAATGTTCTTGCACTCAACAATCTTCCTCACAACAAGGTAAATCTCTTTCTAAAAATAATCAGAAGGGGAAAAACTCCAACAAAACGGAGAAGAAAACTTGTGCCTATTGTAAGAAGAATGATCATGATGAACATGAGTGTAAGGATAAGTAGATTGATGAATTGGTAAACATAATGGGGAAACACAAAATTGATGTGGCAAATTCCTACAAGGATAAGGGATCTTCAACCACTTCAAAAGGTAAGGGACACGCTTTGGTAGAAAGTACAAACAATGTTGAAGCATGGGTTGTTGATTCAGGAGCTACACATCATATGGGTGCTTCAAGGGATCATTTTTCCTCTTTGAAACCATAAAATGTGCCTATGTGGGAAATGAAACTCAAGTGGAAGTTGAAGGGAAAGGGAATGTTGAGTTGGACAATGGTGTCTTCAAGGATGTTCTACATGTTCCTAACCTTAGCACCAACCTTCTTTCCATCTACCAAGTAACTCACTATGGATGTGGCAACAAAGTGGAGTTCCTTCTTGATATAGTTGTGGTGAAAAATCTCAAGGATGATTCTATGGTGGCAGCTGGAAAGGCTAATCACGAGACAATACTTTACTCATTTTCTCAATTTGTGCCTAAGTCCACTTCTATTGCCTTGTTGACTCATTCAAATTCACAAAGTAAACTATGGCATGAGATATTTGGACATCTCAATTATCGCTACCTTCAACAACTTATTAGTAAGGATATGATCATTGGTCTACCTCAAGTCAAGCATTCAGAGGGTGTATATCTAGGTTGCGAAGTAGGCAAGCACCCCAAAGAGAAATATGACAAGGGGAAGTCTTGGAAGGCTATTGCTATTCTTGAATTGGTTGATAGTGATGTAGCTGGCCCATTTCCAGTACCATATTTTGGTAATGCTCGCTATGTTCTCACCTTTATTGATGACTTTTCATGCTACACTTGGATCATTTTTCTTGCTTATAAGAGTGAAGTATTTGATAAGTTTATCACCTTCAAAGATCAAGTTGAGAAGAATTCAGGGAAAGCCATCAAGATTCTATGAACAGATAATGGTAGGGAATATGTCAACTCTAGGCTTATAGACTTTTGCACTCATGAGGGTATTGATCTTCAATATTTGGTTGCCTACATGGCACAATAGAATGGTATTGCTGAAAGGAAGAATAGAACCCTTAAGGAGATGACCACTTGTATGCTCCAATATAAGTCTATAGATCAAGTGTTTTGTGCAGAAGCCATAAGTTGTGCCAATTACATCTAAAATAGAAGTCCCCATAGGGCCTTAGATGGAATTACACCTTTTGATGCTTGGCGTGGTAGAAAATCAAGTGTAAAACACTTTAAATTTTTGTGTTGTCCAGCATGGGCAAGGATACCTCCACAAAAGTGAAAGGCATTAGAACCTCAAAGAAAACCTTGTATATTTGTTGGATATCCTAACCATCTCAAGACATACAAACTCATGGATTCAGAGACACATGAAATATCTTTTGAGAGGAGTATTTACTTTGAACAAACCTATCTAAGTTTGGCTTCTTCAACTCCTCCTTCTTCCTCCTTTGTGGAAAGTGATAATAGTGATAATAATGACTTGGAAGATGAGATTCCTTCAACTTTGACTCATAGGAAACCACCTTCACAGGGTCCACAAATAGTCAAGGATATTCCTTCTTCTTGAGCTAAACCTTGTTGAGCATAGCAAACCCTTGATTTAGTAGGTTCATTGGTGAGGAATCTTTCAAACACTTGGAGGACAATGCCATAGCACAAATTATTTGCACATGCTTGTATCGCTATTGTTAAGATCTAGAGTCATTTAAGGAATCATTAGGGATTCTAGAATGTGATAGGGCTATGGAGGAAGAATATAACTCTTTGATGAAAAATAAAACTTAGGACTTAGTTCCCCTTCCTAAAGGAAGAAAGGTGGTTCGATGTAAGTGAATCTATCACACCAAAATTATTGTGGATGGAAGTGTGGATAAGCATAAGGCTAGACTAGTTGCCAAATGTTTCTCATAGGTTTTGGATATTGACTATATAGAGACTTTTGCACCAGTTGCCAAGATGAAGTCCATTCACTTGACACTAGCTATTGCTGCAACTCATGGTTGGGTTATACATCAAATGGATGTTAAGAGTTCTTTTTTGAATGGTAATCTTCACTAGGAGATTTATATGGAGTAGCCACAAGGGTTCATACAAGATTCTACTATGGTTTGCAGATTAAAGAAGTCTATCTATGCTCTTAAGTAGGCTCCTTGGGATTGGTATGCCAAGATGGATTTCTTCTTACTCTCAGTAGGATTCACCAAGTGTCATTCTGATTTGAATGTCTACATTCTTCAGTGGGATGACTCACACTTGATACTTGTACTTTATGGAGATGACTTGATCATTACAAGAAGTACTTCATCATAATTGCCACTGTTGAGACCTCTTTGCAAGACAAATTTTTTATGATAGACTTGGGTTTACTACATTATTTCCTTGGTATTGAGATCACACAATATCTAGTAGGGATCACACTTTCTCAACCCAACTATGCTCTTAACTTGCTTTCTTGATTTCACATGAGTGACTACAAGCTTTCTCCTACTCCCTTTCTTTCAGGTGTCAAGTCAGAGGCCAAATGTACCAATCCACTTGTTGATGCTACATTATACAGAAAATTAGTTTGGAGTCTCATCTACTTGACACATTCTCACCTTGATATAGTTTTTATAGTTGGCATGGTTTCTTGCTTCATGCAAGAGCCATACGAGCTTCATTGGAAGTCTGTCAAGTGTATCTTGTACTACATACATGGTACACATACACATGGGATACACTATGAAGTAGGTACAAGACTTCAACTAGTTGGATATACTGACTCAGACTATGTAGGGGACCTTGATTCTCACAAGTCTACTTTAGGTTAACTGTTTCACCTTGGTTCTAGCCCTATTTGTTGGTAGAGAAAGAAGCAAAATAATGTTGCTCTTTCTTCAACTAAGGTTGAGTATTAAGGAGTTGTCAATGTAGTTACATAGGCTCTTTGGTTACAACAAACCCTAAAGGATTTTGGATTTGATCTACCTAAACCTATAGTCATACATTATGAGAATTAGAGTGCTATTGAGATCTCTAAACATCCAGTTAAGCATCAGCGGACTAAACATATTGAGGTTCATATGCACTGCATCAAAGAGCTTATACATGAGCAGATCATTGCATTATAGTATTTTCCTACAATATAGTAGGTCATAGATATCTTCACCAAACTCTTCATTGAGGTCAAGTATATTCATTTATGATATCTCTTGAGGGTGTGGGATGTTACAGAAAGGGGAGTTCCTTGACTTCTCTCTTCTTTTTTCTAGGAGGGATTTTTTCCTCATCTAAAGTCTTCTTCTCTCTCATTTTTTTTATTGTGCTTATCTCTCTTTCTGTAGGAGGGTTTTTTCCATGAGGTTTTCCCTCTTTCTCCACTTTATGAGAGATCACATTGCATCACATTTCTTTTGTACATGGGTACCTAACATGACCTTGTAGTCGAGACCCATCATGCATTTGTGAGCTTAAGTGCTTTCCCCTAAGTTGCACTTAAGGGGGGGTGTTGGTGCAAATAAGTATTCACTATTTACACTTTATTTAAGTTTACATAATTCAATGCATTATTTTATTATTTATTAGGTTGACATTTAGGAATTTGCATAGTTTTATGAGTTGTCATGTTGACAACACAAAAGTAAGGAACTCTAATTTAACACATGGTGTTTACAAAACTAGAGTTTGCATAATTAACTGAGTTTTCATGTACAAAACATAGTTATTTTCACTCTTAATTAAGAAAATGGTGTCTACAACATTATTTTTTGTGCTACACCTTTGTAGGCTTATCCTCTCATCATCACACTTACTCCCATGCTTAATGGAGGATAATCCACTCCTGGTGGACATGTGCTTGGTTATAAGAATTATCATTGTACAGACTCCTAGACATTTTAGAAGCATTCTAGAGGCCTTTATAAATATGCACTCATAGTGTACTTGTACAATCAATTACACTAAATTGAATACTATAATGTTATTATGATCATACTTTGGTCTATTTTGTGCTTGTGCTTGAATTCCTTGATCTTGGGTGATTTTTCCCTAAGGAAAATTCTTATATTTTGACTACCTACATTCCACATATGCTCAAGTGGTGTAATTGTATATTTCCCTCCAACATTACCCCCCTTCTCAAAATCTAAGGTAATGGTCTCTAGTTGAAGGTATTAGAAACTTTAGAGGGAAAAGGACTATTAGGTTCCTCCTCCATTAATTCATCATCTTTACCTTTTCTTTGAGTTTCCCCTTCCTCCTAGTCCCCATAGTTCCTTCTAGTAACTTTACATTTGGGTAAAGGCCAAACTTTCTCCCATAATTATCAATTGAAGCATATTTATTAGATTTAGCTAGGACAGGGCTGGACAGGGGCTTTTTCACTCTAAGTCTTTTTCTCAATCTATTGGTTCCCTTTATAATGGTGGTACTAGAACTCTAAACATCAATGACCTTGATTTTTTCTATCATTATCTTCTGAGAAGAGGAAATAGGATCCTTGTCACTCTTGATGTAGGTGGAGGGGGAGGAATTTTGATCCATATTAGTGATTTTTTGAGGCAAAGGGCTCAAGCTTTGGATTTGAGGATAAAAACCTTTGTAGAATTCTAAGAGGAAAAAAATCATCGCTTGGTAATACATAAAAAATATTTTTCATTCCTCCTTTTTTCCTTATGACCCACATGCAATCTTCCATGGAATGTAAAAGAAAATAGGGAAAATAAATGCATTCCCTATTACTAAAATGGTTCAGGTTGGGAAAGTGATAATAGTATCATACCTTGACTCTATCTTCCATGGTTATGTATCACATGATGACATAACAAATCATATCCCAAGGTTCTAGGAGCTTTTCATGGGAAAGCCAGCCATAGAAATGAACAAGGGTTTCATCAAAATGGAAAAAATTCCCCATACTTGTCATGTCTACCACACTAGGATGCTTCATTCAATTTTTACCTTCCAATACTAGATCAGTAACATTAGCAATTAGCTTATCTGTGACCTTGGAAGAGACCTCATTGATGTTAACCCACAAGTTCTTCTAGGAATCCACAAACTGCCAAGTTGCCATCTATGCATGGCCTTCAATACTCTCCATGAATAGAATAAGCCCTCATTCCTTCAACTACATCCATGCTGCCTTATCCTTACAAATATCCTCTTTAATTCTGGGTGGTTGGATCCTTGTATTAGCATCTTCCATAACTTCCTCCTCCCCAAGCTCAAAAATTAGGTCCTCCAATCTCTCCTTTAGCTCAACAGTCATACCCTTCACCAACTTCAATAGACCCCAAAAAAACTAGAGTGAAGCCCTTACAAACTACACACCACATCTTGAGAAAGTTAAATATGTTTTCCAAGTAATTGATTTAAAAAATTTTTAATTCAAAATTAAATTTATTCCCTAAGTATAAGATCATAATGCTTTTTTAATCCCCCCTTAAAAGTTAGCCTCAAATCTAGAAAGTACCTTTTGAGTGTAGGAGAATATCATTTGAGATCTTGCATTGATTGCTAAGCTTCAATTTCTCATCACAAATCATAATTAGAAAATTAATGGTAGAGGTAACTAAAAAATGATTTATCAATGTTAGCACTTCCACTAAAGTTAGTGCCATCATGGTCCAAATTGCCATATTAAATAAAAGCTTTCTAATACTGTCCCTTGCCAAACACAAAATGCTGGAGGTTGTACTTTTAATATTAATCAAAGTGGACATAAATTATTTTTGAGCTAGGGAATTAATCACTATCATAAGTTTGTACTCATTCTCCCAAACTTAGGCATCAATATCCTCATGTCTGTACCCCACTAGGCTCTCCACCACTTGATTCCCTTCCCTATACACATGTTGAATTTTAACTTTATTAATCCTATTTAGGATAATTTGGGCATCTTTAATAATTGACATGGCATACAAGTTCATCTTATTATCTCCTTAGGAAACCTCAATTACTACAAAAGAATCTCCCTCCACTATCAATTTTGAATTTTAATATTATGTGCCAGCTCAAACCCCCATAGGAGTCCCAAGGCTTCTGCCTAATTGCTTGAAACTTTACCACATTCCTTCAAATACCCCTTGATACAAAATCCTTGATCATTCTGAATAATTCATTCCATCGGAGAACCATCACTCCTCCTTGACCCATCAAAATCCAATTTATGCTAGTTTGGGAGGTTGGCTTCCATCTGATATTCAGTATTTTTTGGATCCTTCAATTATCAACTTTCTCAATTACTAGGAGATATCCTAGAATTCTCCCCAATACCTCTGAACATGTGTGGGAGGGTGGCGGTGGGGTGGGGGGTGGCATGGAGGATTCCATTTCCATGTCAAACCACACTTCTTGATCACTCCCATCATAATTTGAGTACAACCACTTTTGGGGTCTATTTTTTTCTCTCAAAATATGATTATTCCGCTCCTTCCATATCTTATTGCACACATATGGGGTGGGCCTTCCAAATCATTTCAATGAGGGGGTGGTGTGTAGGGCATTTCCATCCAAAGATGAATTGGTGCACATCTCTATTAAAGACCCACAAGATCCCAAGTTGGCCAAGAATTTTCTACCAGACTTGTGTAGTATAGGAGTAATGGATTAAGAGATGACGGATGGTTTCTTCCTCCCTATAGCATAACACACCTTAGTTTCCCATATGGAAGTCATGCATCTTAAGATTATCAATATTGAGGATGCTATTGTGCATAACAGACCACCAAAAGAAGTTAATTTTGGGGACAGAGTGGTAATGTTGGAAATATTCTTCCATTTCATGTTCCCCACCTCCCCAATTATGCTACTGTAGGCCAATTTCATGCTAAATTCCCCACTTCTAGATTCCTTTCCCATATTAGTTTGTTAGTCTTTGGGATGGAGGGAATTCAAATATCTTTTAGGAGGGATCTCAACTCCTCATACATTATCTTATCCATGGGGTTAAAATTGTCCATATTAAAAGCCTTCCACTCCTTTCTATAGATATAATACATCACCTTTTCAACATGCTTAGTCACCCCCTACTCTTTTAAAATAGAAAACTTTGTGTGAATTAGATGAGCATCACCCACCCATCTATCATTCCAAAATATAAACAAAATGCCATCTCCAATATTCCATTGAATGTTTCCCCTTATGTGTTTCCTTGTCTTGATGATGTTATTCCATATTCTTGATCTAGTTGAGAGACCTTCCATAAAGAAGGCTTGATTGAAAGGTCCACCTCCCAAATACTTGGCTGTAATGATACAACACCAAGAGTTTGAACTATGGTCCAGTCTGCAACCAATCTTCATCACAATGGCTTTATTTGGATCCCCAATTCTCCTCAAGTTCAGATGTGCTTGGGATTTAGGTATATACAACTTTTCCCAACTAACCAAGCTCAATTTCATCTTGTCCTCCATTCTCCACCATAAGAAATTCATCCAAATCTTCTCAAGAATATCTTTGAACCTGCTAGAGATTTTGAATAACCACAAAAGGAAAATAGGTATTCCCTATAATGAGGCAAAGATGAGTTGAAGTTTACCAACATTACTTAGAACCTTACTTTTCTATCCTCCCAAATTCCTATGCATTTTTTCAAGTAGATTATTCTAGAATTAGGGGGTAAATTCCTTGTCTAAAAGTGGGAGCCCCAAATAGGTGTTGGGGAGGTTCATAACTTGACATTGCAACACCTTGGTAATTCTTTATTGAGGAGCTAGGTCTATATTAAGGAAGTATAGCTTCATTTTGTAGTAATTGATATGTTGTCCTGACACTTCCACATATCTCTTCAGAGTTTTCTTCTAGGCCTTAGCCTCTCTTATGGAGGATATTCCATAAAGGAATGTATCATCAATGAATTTTTCTAATGTCTCAAGCATGTGGGTCATAACCAATTTGATCCCCTTAATTTTTCTTCAAGCAAGCATAGTCAGGAGCTTTCTAACAAGAACCTCAAAGACCATTATGAATAGATAAGATGACAATGGGTATCCCTACAAGAGGCCCCTCTCATCCCATTAGAATTTTCTTATCCAAGATAGGTTTCATTTTATTCACCACCACCTTGGAGATGATCTTATAGATGGTATTAAAAAGGCTTATCAGTGTAGAATCTTCCAATCATGTTGGGTCATCAATTTTTGGTTCCAAAACTAAGAAAGTTTGGTTTAGCTCTTTAATAATTGTGTCGATTGTGACAAAATCCCTTATCACGTGAACAAGATCATACTTAATAATCTCCTAGAACTATTAAAAGATGGGGGAAATCTTTTAGGGCTTAGGGCCTTCAAGACTCCCATAGAAAAGACCACATTTCTAACTCCATCCTCAATGACTTTTCTAATGAGCTCTTTCTTTTTTTCATGCATTAACCATTGGGTGTATAATCTCCAGTAAGTCCCTCTCCACCAACGGGTTAACTTGAGGTTGAGGGTGGTTGCATATATCTTGGAAATATCAAGTGGACCATCTTCCAAAATCCTCCTCATTAGTAAGTTCAACATTGTCTTTATTTACAAGCTTTTTGGGTATGTGTAGGATGATGGTGTGCCAAAACATGGCAACTTTAAAATTATGTAGTTTTGAAATGCCTCAAAACATTTCAAAATCTATTCCAAATTTTTTCCCACCCCTATTGATACCAAACCCAAAAACTAATACCTTTATAAGGCCTATTATATCTTTGGATAGCAAACCTACATGGCCAGCTTTAAAAATATCCCAAAAACATGTTCTTGGCATGTTCTTCTATGTGTTTTACTTCAAACATTTATCTCAAAAGCTTTTTCACCCAAATTTGATGAAACAAAAAGGGTTTCTGAAGAATCTTCTTATCTTTCCATAAATGGGTATGTGTAGGATCATGGTCAACCAAACTATGGCCTTAAGTGGTAATAAAAAATTGACAAATTAGGGTTATATTAACTTGACACATAATTTTAAAGTAGTTATGGGCTATATATAAAAATGTTGTAGCAAAAGAATCTATAGGAAATTGAATGTATTTTATAAACTACTAGGTCTTATCTAGAGAAAATAATATTTTATTTGTCAAAATTTTAGATTTTAATGCAACACTAAAAAAAACTTAGGGTGAAAATAAAAAGTAGGTGTATGTCTGACCTCCTTAATAAAAATTCAAATCATAATATTTTTTAATATAATTATAGATATAAAAATTAGACTCATGCCTAGATTTGATGCATATTTTTGGGTATTTTTATACTAAATAAATACTTAAATATGAATTTTCTACTATAACTTTTCTAGAATAAAATAAAATAACTCCTGTGTCTGACCACCTTAACTAATTGAAAACTTTAAAAAATTAATTTTTCCTTTTTTCTTATACTAGGTGAAGCATAAAATGTGACAAAACTTTTGGATTTCAAAAATGTTATACCATTTGACAGTTATAGCTATTTTTCAATTAGTATGTCAATTAACAATTTATAGACATATTCATTAAAATAAACTAATAAATATGTATCAAACTTTGAATTTGACAGCAACTATATCGATGGAATCTTGAGAGTGTTATCAAAAAAACCTTTTCATTTCATTGAATTTTGATGAATAAAATATTGTTAGATGGCTAAGCATCGAAGTCTAAATTTCAGTGAAACCTATCTCAAACATATTTTTCGAGTTAACTAAAGAGGTTTGGTAAATACCAAGCCTAACCAAGTACCTGATTTGAAATTGGGTACCCAAGTTTTTTTTTTTTTTTCGAAAATTGATTGCCCAAAATTTGGAGGGAAATCAAAATTTGGGAAGTGTGGGCAATTAATAATCATAATTATTATCGACTATTATTATATATGATTATTATTATATAATATAGTAATATATTATTATATTAAAACATATAGTCATATATTACTATTATTATATAATATAGTAATGTATTATTATTAAATATAATATAGTTGAATGCGTCGAAAGGGGTCATACGTTATCCTACACCCCCTTTTCACCCATTCGATCAAACCAAATAGGTCCCTAGGGGCCCTATTTTGTTATGAAATCTATCGAAAGGGGTCATAGGTTATGCTATGACCCCTTTCGACCCATTTGATCAAATCAAATAGGTCCCTAGGAGTCTTAGGACCCCAACGGACATATGTTGTTATGAAATACATCAAAAGGGTTCATAGGTTATACTATGACTCCTTTTGACCCATTCAAACAAACTCAATAGGTCTGTAGGGGTCCTAGGACCCCTAGGGACATATGTTGTTGTGAAATGCATCAAAGGTATCATAGGTTTGTAATAAATACTAAAGATGTAATGTTGTCACATTAATTGTGTAAAAAATGAAAATCATAGTTAAAGCTTACTTATCCAAGAAATAGGTTCCCTCCTAGATGAGGGAAGTCCAAAAGTATCATAGGAGCTAGATGAGGTACACCCTACAATATCAAATTTAGTATTTTAGAAGTTAGTTCTTCATTGTTTGGGTTTGGGGAGAAGAAAGGACATGATAGTTCTTCATTGTTTGGGTTTGGGGAGAAGAAAGGACATGATCTTCAATAACCAACCTAAGCTAAGGGGAGGTGAAACACCAAATCAAAAATTTGGTTGATAGTCTAATAATTTGTCAGGTATCTCAAAATTTCAGCCATTTATAGTTAGAGCTTTATACTTTCATTTTCTTGCAACATGATGCACCACATTCCCTTTATTATTGGAAGCAAATGAGAATACAAAGTTGTTAGACATAGGGCATGCACATTCAAATATAGTTATGGGAGGCATCTACAAGGATCTCTATTAAGAGACATCTGTACTAAAGAGAGTGCCAACCTTTGTAGCCAAGCACACATTATAGGGAACTATTTATAGATAGGCATATAAATTTCTTATAATGATGACAAGAAAAGGCCTCACCTCCTTAAATAATATTCTTAAAGAGATGGTTGTAAAATAAGAAATTTATCTTATGTGCTAGGCTCAACAAATAGAAAATGGTTGTACCCACATAGATAAATTGGACCATGCCTTTAAGAGTTCAAGACATAATACAATGATTAAAAAAATGAAAAGTTACTAAGTTCACAATCTCAAGGATTTATTAAGAGAAAATATGCCAAGGTGAGAGCCCTAGAAAATGAATGCTACAATAAGTGCCTCTAGTTAATAGGCCCCATAGGTTCTTGTCCATAGTGATATAAATCTATAAATGATGTAGATTATTTATTCACCTCTGAATCTAGAGTCCAATATTTGAAAACTATTTCATTTAGAAATGCTCTAAATTTCTTTAGAACAAACTTGCCCTATTGGCATGATCAAGAATAATTATAATTTCATTAGAATTGATCAACATTCCAAAAAAATCTGTATGGATCACTCAATTCATTATATTTTGGGTGAATTTATCCTTCTAATTGTTTAATAATATCATGTTTGCTAGTCAGGATCAAAAACAAAATTGTGGTAACTTGGTCAAAGATACCATGATTGTACATGCCAAACTGAATGGCATAGAAAGAACAACTATCTAGAAAGTTGTTAGTCATGGAATTCCTCATAGGAAGGAACATCCTTGAGTATGTATCAAGGAGCCCTATATGCACATGGTTGTTTGGATGGTACAATTATTAGTGTCCTTTATCAACCTCTTTACTATAAGTGGCTTGTCATGATCCCTTATTATCCAAAGAATTATTAAGAAAGGCTAATAATTATGTTGATAGTGTGCCCCTTGTGACCTTGAATTGTAACATACAATGCCATTGTTAATCTATTGTTGATCTCTTAATATCCCTTGGGCAGTAGGTGAGTAATGGAAAATATCCTTATGCTATTAAGCTTAATAAAAAATATTGTTAGAGTCTGAATATCATATATTGAAAATATTAAGAATTTTTTGTGGATTTAAATAAATTTTCTTATATACTTTTAATATATACAAAACTTATTTTGCTATATTGACTAAAAACATCTCTACTCCACCACCAATTTTTTTGTTTGGGCATTAAAATTGGATTTGTCTTATGAGATCTTGATAGTATATAGCAAGTTTATTATATTTTTGATTCAAAGTAACTATGTACATGTAATTTTATTTGATTTCTTTCATGATCATGATTTTTTTGAATTAATAGTAGCCAAAACAAGGGGGCTGGCCCATAATAGATAAACTAGTCTACTACCAATGGAAAACCATCAAAACTAAACTAAACCTTATTGCTATTAGAAACAAAAACAAAGTTCACAACTATAATTAAGAGAGTATTAGTAGGCTTAAACAAATGCCTGTTATGAAACTTAAGAAACCATAGAAAAATATTAACAAAGGCATAACAGCTTTGCAACCTAATAAGTCTAGAAACTAGCAGATTAATAGCATAAAAAAGAAAAAGGAGGGAGCCCTTAAGATTTCTTTGTTAGTGTAGTTTTTTATTTTTCCTATTTTGCTAGGTTTTTCCTACACTTTTAATAATCTCACTTAGGTTAATAAAGCATGTCTTATTAGGTGAATGGTTGTGAGGTGTCACCTTCCTACATATGAGCATCCATTAGCTATCTTGGGAAGATACTTTGTTATCTTTAGTCCAATAGATGGTTGCTCCTTATTGGTTGGTGTTGCCACCTCCTCCCTCTTCCTAGCCTATATAAGCATGCTACCTAGCTTGTATTTGCATCTCTTGTTTTTGCATCCTCTTAATGCTATTTTGCTTTCAGCATTTGCATTACTCTCTTGGAGACTAACTCTATGATGTTATTTTGATTTTGTATCATTTGCATTCATAGTTTAGATATTTATTCTTTGCACTAGTTTTTTTGGGTTATTAATCTTATCAGATTTTAACATGGTATCAGAGCTTTTCTATGTGCAAGAGTAGATTTTAGTTTCTTTATTTGAGAGATTCGGGGGGGGGGCTTGTTGGAAATATTCAAGATATGACAAGTTATTGAGAGGGGAGGGGTGAATCAGTAACTTTTAAAATTTCAAACAATAAAATTGCATACTGATATATTCACCATTCATCCAAGTAACCTACTATAAGCATGAAACAAAATCATTTGCAACACTTGAACACACAGATTTTGTGACCCAGAAACCTTCCAAATAGAAAGTAAAACTAGGGTGGGGATGAAACCCACAAAGCTTCGTTACTGCAGTATGAAGTTGGCCGGTTAAGGCTTAAAATGACCACTTCTGGTAATCTGCCCTGTTAGGAGCACAAAGGATTGCTAGATCCACCTTGTTAGAGGATTTACAAACATACAATAAAGTATGCACTCTGTTAGGAGATTTACAAAAGACTGTTAAGTCTACCTTGTTAAAGGATTTACAAAAACTGATTCACCTATTAGAATGAAATAGTGGATCTGATTACAACTGATTGCTGATAAGATCCGCTATGCTCTGATTCACCTTGATGTGATAGATAAAACTTTTCTGCTCCAAAACTTGACCTTGCTGAATACCTTCACAACTTAGCACACATACTTTCGCTCACATGTATTTCTTTCACACTTTCACATTTTCATTCATTACCATTACATTTGAATGATACAATACATTGCATATATATACCATCCAAATAAACAATACATGCAAGGTTGGCCAAAACAACAAGTGCAAATCTCTATACAAAGTCGGCCCAAGGTAAAAACTCGGGTTCATTGAACTGACTCGGTGTCCTTCTGATACTCGGTGTCCACTGCGTTACTCGGCATCGTCATGCACTTGGTAGAAGTGAAGGCACGGTCCATACTAAACACTTCAAGTAGTTCTGAACTCGGTAACCACTGGAGACTCGGTAGAAGAGATGTCACTCGGTGAACACTTCTATTTGAACTGTAGCTTGGTGATCAAAGGAAACACTCGATAGAACCTTGTGACTCGGTGATAGTTAGTTTCCTTGATAATCGTCTGAGCTCGGTAAAATTAATTTACTTGATAACCTCAGGAGCTCGGTTATCACGAAGTTCTTGGTCAATACTAAGTACATCTTCACTCGGTCAAAACTGATTCCTTTCTTTACCTCGAACACTCGGTAAACACTGGCTACTTTGTTCACCTCGATCACTCGGTAAACACTGACTTCTTTGTTCACCTTGATCACTCAGTAACACTGAGAACTAGGTAAAGCTTGGCTTACAAAGGAATGTCTGGTGAGAGCTCGGTAAGCATTCAGAATCCAAAAAGTGTTGTAACTAATGACAAAAATGTATCATAATGCCAACAATCTCCCCCTTTGGCATTAGTGAAAAAAACACTTATGAGACAAAATTTATCTGACATGTTGATGACTGATTTTGAATATACATAGCTTCATTATATACAACTCCCCCATAGAATGTACATACAGTATTTACATGAGCTGTATATCTCTTCCTTTGTACAATTTCTCCGAAAACACTTATTCACCCATAGTATACATATCCAACAATAATCTCCCCCTTTTTGACAATAATGCCAAAGAATAAAAGAATATATATACTTATATAGAAACACCAAAATGAGAGATGAACTCTAAATTTACCTGAAGAATAAGCTGGAGAGTCTTATCCCAATTCTCTTGCAAAATTTTGCAGGTGGAAAGAGCTACTTGAACTTCAGCCAAAAGTTCAATCACATGGTCTGCAATGGAGAAGTTATTATCATGGATTAATGTCTTTGAATGTGCAATGTGCTTCTGCATTGAATCCATGATGGGAAGGATCATGTTTTGGATATCTATCAATGTAGATCGGATCCTTGCCTCTTCTCTCAACAGCTCTGCCTGCTTCTCTGACAAAAATTTGATCTTGAGGTGATGAGATGAGCTTGAATTGGGGTCAAGTTTCAAGTTCTGTGTGCTCACCTTCAGATCCTCATCAATTTTATTTAGTTTCTCTCTTATTCCCTTAGTGTACTCGGTAATATCACAAAGTTTAGCAAAAAGAGATGTTACATTATTAAAAGAATTTTCCATATCTGCCAAAACTGAGGTTAATGCAACCTGATTTATTGCAATGTTCTGGGCAATGTGCCCCAACACCTTATTATCAAATTTCTTTGCTGCACGCTCAATCAGCTTTTCTTGTCCGGAGGCATCTTCATTGAATTTATTAACTACCTCTTCCAATTGAATCAAAATGTGTTGAGAAGTATCAAAATCAACACCTATAGCCTCAGTAATTATGTTCCGGGCATCCTCAATTATCCTGTATTCCTTATCCCTTTCCGATCTTAACTGCATTTGAGTAGCCTTTTTCTCAATAAGTTGACTAGCATACCTCATTTCTTCAATGGTAGCATTATCAAAGTCAATCTTTGGAATTACTATCTCTGTGTCCAAGTCAATGTCTTCAGAAATTTCCTTTCCAGTGATCATAAGTCTTAATGGTTGCTTTTGTTTGACTTCTGAGATGACTGGTTTGACCTTTGGAATAGACACAACAGTAGAGACAGAAGGACTAGCAGTAAAAACTGGGATGCTTGAGGGTTGAGTGCCAATAGGAGTATGTACAGGGTCAAAAATTTGAGTACTGGCCAAAAATGGTGATACACTCGGTAATATAGTATCTAAGCTCACTGTGCCTGAAGTAGATGGCGACAAAATTGTAGAACAAATTGGAGTAGTCAAAATTGGAGAACTCACAGCAATACCAACTAATGATGATGGAGTTGAGGAGGCCAACTTGGTAGATGAAGAGGGGTGCAGCTCGGTAGACGAAGTGGTAGTCACTTCCACTGATGATACCTGGAGCTGAGATATGACAGGTGTAGATGGTAAATCTGGTGTAGATGAACCTGTTGAAGCTGACTCCAACCTTGATGATGTCACAGGTTTAGCTGGGGAGTGAGGAAGGGATGCAATAACTGCTACTGCAATTTTTACCGGATCATCCTCCTTATCTTCCTCTTCAGCTTCTTCCTCTTTGTCTTCTTCCTCTTTCTCTTCCATCATTGCATGCAACTCTCCTGGTGTAACTGTGATGGATGGAGCGCTATCTGATTCATCACTGCTACTGCTGTTGTCATCATCCTTTATTTCTATTGGTTCTACACTGGGCTTATGTAGATGATAGATATTTTTCCACATGTTTGTAGCATCATTTACAACATGCTCTATATCTTTGATCAAAATTAAACAAGTGTGGAATCTGATCATCATTTTACCTTCATAGGTTTTCAATTCAGATTTTACCTCTACTCCAGTAAGACTAGGCCAAAGATTCTTCAGGGATTGCTCATATATATCTTTTACCGTCTTGGTGGCTAACTCCCATCTTGACTGTACTCTCTCCAATAGTTCTTTAGAGATATGAGGAGCAATCTGGTCCTGGGAGTATTTCCATTTTTCCATTTTGTTAAGTACCAGTTCCTCAATCTGCATTTTCTCTGCATCAGTCCTTGTCTCAAATTTCAATGCCTTGAAATTTGTGATGCCAGCTCCTTCTTCCAATGATTTGAGCCTTTGCTCGAATGTAGGTGCAGGCTTGACCAATACAGGTTCCTGAATACCTTTTCTTGTCCTCCGAGTAAATACTGCAGTAGGCTACTTCTTGGGCTTGGTAATGATTACCTTGCCTTTCTTCTTTGCCGGTTGCTCTTCTTCTGATTCTTCTTCTCCTTCTTCTTCTTCTTCACTTTCTTTATCTTCACCTTTTCCCTCGGTGAGCATAAGAGGACCCATTGCAGTTTTTAGTTTGGCCACTTTCCTCTTACCTTTGCTGATGGCCTGTGGAATTTTGATTTCCAGTTCAATTCTGGCCTTTGCTTCATCATAAGTACCAAAAATCCATTGCCTTGGGTCTACTGGCTCATTTACCAGTGCTTCAATGATATCCCTTGTTTCATCAATATTTACCTCATATGGAAGAGGTTTCACCCATGCAACTCGGGGTCTAACTGCCTGTATGTACACCTTGTCACAGTCAACCATAAAACATACGTCATCTTTATATTCTTCAACAAGCCTAGGAGGAATTCTGAATCAGTTATTCATCCTCTCCTTAAAGTCTTCAAAATAGTTATCCATGATACTATCAAAATTTTCTCCCATCTCTGCTATAAACTCTTTAATCTGATACAAAATTGGGACATCTTTTCTCCATTCTACGGTTCCCTTTGATGGAAAGAATTTTTGTACATAAAATAGTAAACATATTAACAGAGATCCAAATTTATAGAGGTTATTCTTCGATGTCCTTATACTTTCCATGTTCTTGTTTAACTGCTTCAACATTACTTCTGACAGATCAAACTCAAGATTCTTCTTTACAATTTTCAGGGCCAAATCCACAGCTTCACACGGTACACTATTTAACCTGCTGGAACTATATAACTTATATGCAATAATATGTATGCCAAATCTTAGTTCTGGATCTGTTACAGTGTTAACCTTCAAACCTCTACCATCCCACTCAGCTAGGGTTTGCCTCTGTAACTCATCCCGTCCTAGGGTTTTGGTGGTTTTGGCTTTGCTGAGCATCGAGAGACCCGTGATTTTGTGAATCATCTTCTTGGTTATCAAAATGGGTTGTTCCAACCACAACTAACCATTATGCACTCGACTCAAGATATACCTAATCCATTTGGTTTGGAAGTTTCTAGGCATATGCGCGATGTGAGTCAAACCTTTAGTTTCCAAATGCTTGTGCTCGATTTTGAGAGAACCATTTACACATAACTCTGCTAGGGCATTATCCATGTCCAATGTCCCTATTTCTTGAATAGAAAACTTAAAATGAGTGCGAATGTCATTTACGAGGAGTACCTTGGGTGGAATCTGTGATTGAGCTCCATTGGGATCGAGCGATTCAGCGATGGCAGGAACAAGCTTGAACGTAGCTGCCTTCCATTTTGTTCCCTTCACAAGCATTTTAGAACCCTTCTTCGCCTTGTTGCTGCTGGTGCTTGCGGATGCCATTGCTGCTCGGTGAGTGAAAAGGTTTCGTAAGAATACTTCGCTGGAAAATCTCTTCAAATCACTTGAACTTGCTTGAAAGCTTCTTTTTTTTTTTTCTGTGTAAATCTCGAATTTGCGGTGAAAAATGAGGTCAAAATCTGCCATTTTGATAAAAAATTTGCCATTAATGTTCAGTACGGAGGTAGCTGTGATCGACAGACTGTCATCCACTAGCTCGGCTTAAACTTCACAACTCGGTGACCAAAAGAAAATAGGTTAAACCGACCTTAACTTGGTAAGAGAAGAACCAACCATGGTCGGTAAGTGCAACTTGGTGAAAGAAGCCTTATTGCACCCAGCTGAGCTCGATAAGGTCATGTACCGAGCATGATCCTGATGTATCTGAAATACTGATTTGATCATATTTTCATTCTAGGACTGCTTAGGATATTGCTTTGTAGATACAGTCCTGGTCTTATCCTGATGAGTCTTAATTAGAAATGGTAGAGTCACTCACTTCTTGAGTGACCATTCCATCACTTGAATTATCTGGCTCGGTAGACTTAAGAATCCATTACTGCTTCATTTGCTTCCGAATATTGTCTACTTTGATTTTCTTCTCATCCTCAACTTTCTTTATGTTCATGTAGTTTTTAGACATATGACCAAGTTCTGTACATGTATAACATCTTACAGTGGTATCCCTTTTTCTTAGGTGATGCCTTGCACAGTTTATGCCAGTATGACCATATTCCCCACAATAATGACATTTGCACCAAGTGTTGTAGTCCCAACCAAATATTGCTTTGACAAGTTGTTCAGCTGGATTAAATGATTTGGATTTGCATTGTGATGCCTTATGACCTTGCTTTTGGCATTTGTGAGATTTACCTTCAAATTTCGATTTCTCTTTGCATTCATTGGCTTTGTGTCCATGCTGATTGCAATTGTAGCACTTTCCATTAAATTTTCCTTTTCCATTGCTCCAACATCTGTTAGATGTATGACCTAACTTACCACAGTGGCTGTAAGTAGGTCTTTGATTCTTTTGAGTACCCTTTTTGGAGGATTCACCTTCTTCCTTGTATCCAAGGCCTGCTTTACCATTTTGTTTATGAAAGTTCTCTTCATTTTGTAGATTCAATTGATCCATGTCCTTTTGAGATTTTACCATTCTCTCATTGACTTGTTTTTCAGAGATTAGATCACTTTGTAAGCTTGCATTGATTTTCCTTTCAGTAATTAAGTCATTTCTCAAATTCTCATTCTCAGATCTTAGATTCATAATTTCTTCATTTGCATTAGATAATTGAGTTACAAGATTTTCAAGCTGAGAGGATTGATTATTCCTTACCTCTAAGTCTTCAGCTGCCTCTTTCCTTTGCTCCAAGATTTCATATAGCCTGATGGACTAGATTTCTTGTTCCCTTTTGAGCTTTCTTACTTCTTCCTGCAGAGATCCATTCTTTTCTAAAAGTTCTTTGATTACTTTGTCAGCTTCATCTGAACTACTTGATGGTGAGAGATCTTCAATCTTTTCTTCAACATACTGATGGTCATTCATTTGCCTTGCAAGTTCTTTTCTTCTTTTCAAGGATTGTGAAAGATGCTCTTTTGCTTCATTGAGTTGAGCCATGGCCATTTTCAGATCTAGCTTTTCATTCTCAATAGATTTGTCAAGTCTAAATATCTCCATTGTCCTTGATATTTGCTCAAGCTGTGAAACTTTTATCTTGAGAACCTTATTGCTCTGATACCAATTGTTGAAAATATTCAAGATATGACAAGTTACTGAGAGGGGAGGGGTGAATCAGTAACTTTTAAAATTTCAAACAATAAAACTGCATACTGATATATTCACCATTCATCCAAGTAACCTACTGTAAGCATGAAACAAAATCATTTGCAATACTTGAACACATAGATTTGGTGACCCAGAAACCTTCCAAATAGAAAGTAAAACTGGGGTGGGGATGAAACCCACAAAGCTTCGTTACTGCAGTATGAAGTTGGCCGGTTAAGGCTTACAATGACCACTTCTGGTGATCTGCCCTGTTAGGAGCACAAAGGATTGCTAGATCCACCTTGTTAGAGGATTTACAAACATACAATAAAGTATGCACTCTGTTAGGAGATTTACAAAAGACTGTTAAGTCTACCTTGTTAAAGGATTTACAAAAATTGATTCACCTGTTAGAATGAAACAGTGGATCTGATTACAACTGATTGCTGATAAGATCCGCTATGCTCTGATTCACCTTGATGTGATAGATAAAACTTTTCTGCTCCAAAACTTGACCTTGCTGAATACCTTCACAACTCAGCACACATACTTTCGCTCACATGTATTTCTTTCACACTTTCACATTTTCATTCATTACCATTACATTTGAATGATACAATACATTGCATATATATACCATCCAAATAAACAATACATGCAAGGTTGGCCAAAACAACAAGTGCAAATCTCTATACAAAGTCGGCCCAAGGTAAGAACTTGGGTTTACTGAACTGACTCGGTGTCCTTCTGATACTCGGTGTCCACTGCGTTACTCGGCATCGTCATGCACTCGGTAGAAGTGAAGGCACGGTCCATACTAAACACTTTGAGTAGTTCTGAACTCGGTAACCACTGGAGACTCGGTAGAAGAGATGTCACTCGGTGAACACTTCTATCTGAACTGTAGCTCGGTGATCAAAGGAAACACTCGATAGAACCTTGTGACTCAGTGATAGTTAGTTTCCTTGATAACTGTATGATCTTGGTAAAATTAATTTCCTTGATAACCTCAGGAGCTCGGTTATCACGAAGTTCTCGGTCAATACTAAGTACATCTTCACTCGGTCAAAACTGATTTCTTTCTTTACCTCGAACACTCGGTAAACACCGCTGCTTTGTTCACCTCGATCACTCGGTAAACACTAACTTCTTTGTTCACCTCGATCACTCGGTAAACACTGAGAACTAGGTAAAGCTTGTCTTACAAAGGAATGTCCAGTGAGAGCTCGGTAAGCATTCAGAATCCAATAAGTGTTGTAACTAATGACAAAAATGTATCATAATGCCAACAGGGCTAATCAACTTTATTGTAGTTTTTTGAAAAATAAAGTATGCTCTTCTCTTGCATCTTTGGATGATCTTGAGAATCAAAAATTTTTTGAAAAAAATGATTTTTCTCTGGGGTTTCAATCTCAAATCTGACAACCAACTTGCATATTTGGAGTTTTCAATCAGTTTTGCAGGTTCTAGCATGCCATTGATGGACTTAGGAAGCTGATCCAGCATTTGCATGTCATATTCTAGTTGTTGGGGTCATTTTTTGATTTTTGGAGCCATTTTTTACTGTTAAAGGTGTCTAATTTACACTACAACAGCATCTTCTATACATCAACAAAAAAAATGCTTTCTGGGTTTTGTTCGTAGCCCCGAAAAACCATCTAGGTATCTTTTAGTTTTTGCATGCAAGCTGTATATTTTGTAGAACTGAGCATGCAAAGGTATAGCCATACCCCTCTCCATTGGCAGTCATAGATTTGAAAGCAATTTTCAAATGTCTTGTTCTTGCTCATACAGACTTTGATTTTGATGATTCTTCTTATGAACTTGGCTATTCTTTTGTGCTCTATCCACTAGTGGAATTGTTTTTTGATTTTCATGCATGAATTCTTCAAAAATTGCAGATTCTCAGCTGTGATTGTGCATTGTTCTCATTTTGGAAACTTCAGAGGATCATAACTTTCTCATACGACCTCGTATTGAGGCAATTTTTTTTTGAAAGTGCATAATTTTTCGAGTAGATCATAGTGGTGCTATTTTTTTCCTTGATTATTGTGCCCAAGTTTCACTTTTAGCATATGCTCTTCGTGTGGGTTTGTAATGCATTGAAATCAAGACCACTAAGCATTTCTTTCTAGTGGTAGTTGTAAATGCACTAAAATAAAGGGCCAAATCATATTTCTTTGGGGGGAGGTTCTTTGATTGAGTAAAAAGGGGGGGGGGGGGGCATTGTCGTGCCTAGGTTCTCTTCTTTTTAGCATTTCTTCATCATGGATCAAACAAATATACCCAACCTAACTCCATATAATTACTTTGAGTGGAAATCACACATGACAATTCACTTAAAGAAAGCTGGATTAAATAGGATAACTATGGGACTTGAAACTAAACTTGCTAAAGATGAAGATAAGCCTAAGTGGTTTAACAAATGTGATGAGGCATATGTAACATTTTGTTTGTTTGTTTCTCCTTACTTTCTATTTCACATTGAGTCTTTGGATATACCAAATGAAGTATGGACAAAGCTAGAAAAACTATTTGGCACACAAGATTCAATGAGGGGTCATATGTTAGAAAATGAATTAATTAGTTTGAGTCTAGGAAATTTCAACACAATCCAAGATTTCTTCACCAAATTGAAATCACTAAGGCTGTAGTTAAAAAAATGTGGAATTGAAAAGAAAGATGAACAACTAATTCTTAGTATTCTCTCTAAGCTAAGTTCAGAATATTCTGTATTTGTCTCTACCTTCTATGCTACTAAGGGTGCACTTGGTACTCAATTCACCATGCCATCTTTAGATGATTTTGCTATCAATCTCACTCGAGAACAGGACAAGCTAATCCAGATGGGCATTCTTAAGTCCTCTAAGTCACATGCCTTGGCTGCCAACCAAGGCACAAAAGAACAACAAGGAAAAAGTAGTAACAACAATAGTAAGGACAAGAAACAAAAGAATAGTGAGGAGAAGAAGGATCAGATGCTAGTTTTTTCAAAAGCAACTATTGATACACCATCTTCCAAGGGTGATAAGTCTAAGAAAGAAAAGGTCAAATGTGCCTATTGTAAAAGACCTGGTCATGATGAACATAAATGTTTGCAGAAACAACTTGATCACTTAACATACATTCTTGAGAAGAATAATATCAGTGTTCCTGAGTCTATCAAACAAAGTTCTAATGAAGGGTCTAACAAAGAAAAAGAAAATAGAAAGGGGAAAGGAAAGGGCAAGGCCCTTTTTACAGTTGCTTCCTCACCATCCACTTAGGTTCTTGATTTGGGTGCTTCACACCACATGTCTTCATCTAAGGAAGAACTTGCATCCTTGGAGTTGTGTACTATGCCTTCTATTTTGATGGGTGATAACACTCTTGTTGAGGTGTGTGGGAGAGGGTCTGTTGATGTGGGGGATGACACATTATATGATGTTCCTTATGTACCCTCATTGTCAACTAATCTCCTATCAGTACACCAGATCACTCACATAGGTTTAGGCAAGTGGGTTGAGTTCACTCTTGATCCAGTGGAGATATGTTAGTTGAACAATGATTCTACAGTTGCAGTTGGGAGAGCAGATCATTAGTCATGACTCTATATTTTTTCTCACTTTGTTCCTGATCCTCCTTTGACTATTTTTCTCACTCACTTGAATGATGTGAGCAGATTATGCCATGAGCAGTTTGGCCATCTTAACTTTCACTACTTGCATCAGCTTAACTAGTAGAGCATGGTCATAGGGTTGCCTTCTACTTCGACATTGGAGTCACTTGGAATACATGATAGATCTTCTGATGGGTCAGTTTCACTTGAGCAATCTTCTACCTCCACTTTTGATGCAGAGAGTGATTCAGAGGACTCACCTCCTTCCTCTCCTAGTCATCATTCACAAGTTGATGATTCTCCTCTAGATTCTCCATCTTCTAGTCCAATAGATGGTTGCTCCTCATTTTTTGGTGTTGCCACCTCCTCCCTCTTCCTAGCCTATATAAGCATGCTACCTGGCTTGTATTTGCATTTTTTGGTTTATTGCATCCTCTTAATGCTATTTTTCTTCCAGCATTTGCATTACTCTCTTGGAGACTAACTCTATGATGCTATTTTGATTTTGTATCATTTGCATTCATAGTTTAGATATTTATTCTTTGCACTAGTTTTTTGAGTTATTAATCTTATCAGATTCTAAAGTTCTTGGCCTCCTTCCTCCCCAAGAGGATGTTCATCCAGTCTTCTACTAGGAAGTCAAATAACATTTTAGAGTCCTCCTTAGATAGGTCCCCTTCAACATCCTTGAGAAGGCACAAAATGGCAGTAGCTATGTGTGTCACTTTTATCATGAACTTGGTTAGGAGGTGCATTCTCTCCTCCAGTGCATGAATTCTCTCCCATGCCTCATTACTAGCCTTACGCAAATCACCCAGATGGCACTAGTACCATTCTTTGTAGTATCCTACACAAATAGGGGGTTAGTAGCATTTTTAGAAACAACCTTAACAGGGGAGGAGATCATTATGGGGGAACGCATCTTGTCCACTGTATTATAGAACTAATCTTTTGTTAGGTCCATACACCCCAGCTCAACTATCATCAAAACATGCAACACTTCCTTATTCACTTTTCCTTCACCTGAATCTAACCTAGAGGATTCTAAAATCTCCTCATCCACCTCATCCGTACATCCCACCTCAAAGTTTACCACTTTTTCTTCCATCTTCCATTTGGGGTAGCTTGAATCCTCTAAATTTGACTCCTCCTCCTACGAGGCTCCCTCCTTAAACTTCCTCTTAGCATTAGATTTTGCTAACCTCCCCAACCTCCTCATACCCCCTCTCCCCTCATCATTCAACTCTACCAACTCCTTCTCCTTCCCTTTATCTTGCTTCCCTCTTTTCCCCATGGGGGATGGATTCATTGGGGACCCACTAGGTGAAGGTTGTGGGCTGGGGGTTTTGGGACCTATGATCCTAAGGTGAACCATTTGGGACTGGGGGTTCAGATGTGTAGGAATATTGATTTCCACAATTTTTGGGGGGGGCTAGGGTGAGGTGGAATTGATACAACTTGAAAATTAAACCCTGGTGTAAAATGGTAAAATTAACCCCCTTTTTCATTTTTGCTTTTAGATCAACTATAGTATCCTCTAATTCATTGAGTAGAAACAAAGGAAGAAAAATCAAATCTTGATGGTGAAAATGATTCAGGTGAGGAAAGTAATAGTAGTAGCAAATGCCATATCTTCCTTCTAGATTAAGATATTTCATCAAAACCAAACAAACCTCATTCCATATGTCAGGAAGCTTCTCTAGCATGAAACCACCTCTATGCCAAATCAATTCCTCACCATCCCTAAATAAATGTTGCAAGCTCTCATCATCTGCCACCCTCGTCACCTTTTTCCATTTCCTACCTTTCATGGCCATGCCCATCGCCAGAGCAATTGCCTCCTCTGAAATATAAAACAAGATACCATTTATGATCATGATGTTGTACCCCCTTGAGAAAGACAATATATGAATAAGCACACTTGATGTGCATTGAGTGGATACACATAATTAATCTTGAATTGTAGTTAAAAGGGGCATCCATAAGTTCAAACATAAAGACCCACCCTTCCAACAAATAACACAATAGAAAATTTCTTATAGAAAGTTAAGATACTATAACAATTTTTAGGAAAAGCTTATTAAAAAAATTTTTTTAAAAATTTTTTTAAAAAAAATTAAAAATTAAAAATTTATTAAATTTAAAAAAACTTATACATGAAAAGCTTAATTTTCCATTGTAACTATATTTCAAAATGTACAATTTTACAATTAAAGAAAAGGTTAAATCAAATAACTTTATTTTCTTGCTGATTGCAATGAGGAGATGAAAAAAGAATAAAAAATATATGAAATATAATGTTTGAGTGAATTTAGAATTTAAAGTCCCTTTTTTCATTTTAGGTTTCAAAGACCAAAAATTACTTATTGATCATCTTAGTTCAATCTCACGTGTCTAAACCTAAGAAACCACTACAAAATTATTGAAGGGAGAACAAATGAAGTTGTATCACTGGAACTACCATTAAAAATGCAGAGAAGGATAAAATGAACTCCATCAAAGAACATAAAATGTAGATGCCCTTAGAAACCTAGCAAACATAATATAGTGTCAAAAGAAGAATTCAATTGTTTATTAACTCTCTCTGATGTGAAAAAATTAAACAACCAGATGAACAAAACTTTTGTCCAAACAGAGTGTATAATATAATGGAAGTACACAAAAAAATTTCAGCGAAATATCTATATAGATAGATTTTTCAACATTCTTGATCAAATTTGATGATTTGTCATCATAAAGCATGAAAACAAGAGAAGTGATCTGAGACATATCTTTTAATAGTGAATTAATGAATAAAATGTTCTTACTCACTAAAATATCTTGACATTTATCAAGCATTGTTTATAGATTATCTTCTAACATTAAAGATCTCACTATGATCTATCACCAAAACATAAAACAAAAGAATTGATGGTAGAAATATCTTTTATTATAAGTTTTCTTGATAAAAAGAGCAATAGAGCAATAACTATTGTCTTGTCTAAATGTGGTAGGCGTTGTATAATTTATGCCATATGGAATGACCGAGTAGAAGCTCAGAGGGGGATACCTATTAAAGAATCTAAAGTCAAAAAGGTGTGATTCATTGATATCATGAATCTCTAGGAAAAGAGATGGGTACTATGGAATATAAATATGCATGGCAACCATGGAAGGAGGACAAAGAGAAATATAGATAAAAGAGGAGATTGTAATAATGGGGTTGATGGAAGAGGTAAATGTGGAGGAAAAAAGTTCACATCACATTTATAAATAAGCTTAGAGGAGATAGCACTAGTTTGTTTGTAACAACCCGCTTATGTTAGTGAAACTAAAAAGATCTGTTACTGTGAAGAAATATAAAAAATAAATTCACACCTTTTAATAATTTTCCCTCGGCACTAATTGTTGCGGAGTGCTATATTTACTTGGCACCTTAATAAATCGAGTCGCAGGAGAGGGCTGAGTGAGCTCGATAAATGAAGAACAACTCGACATCAATGGATGTCGAGTGAACTCGGTAGTGTAGATGCTGAGTGAACTTGGTAGCCACTAGAGGGTGGAGCTTGGTAGAAGAAGGTACTGAGTGAACTCAGTAGCCATTGCAGAGTAGAGCTTGGTAGAAGAAGATGCTGAGTGAGTTCAGCAATAACTATAAAGTTAAAAACTCAAATAAAGACCAAACTGAGTCACAGACTTCCAACATGAATGTTACCACCATTAAAACCAGAGAACCCAAGGCTTAAAATAATCAACAATAAACTTCACAATGAATAAAGAGTAATGGATTCAAGGATTCCTTCTTGCTTGGTATTCAACTTTGATTGAAACTATTACTAAATCTAGGAGCATTCAACTACAACAAGAAAACCCTAAAATAACCCTAAAACTTCAAACAACTTCAAAACTTAAGAAATTTTAAACTTGTAGCTCTAATGGCTGCATATAATAGTGCCTGGAGAAATCACTACTTCACAGGACAAATCCAACAAATAAAAAACTTACAAACTTACAGAATGAATAAAGGAAACACATGCAACTGGAAACACGACACAAACTTCCTTCTATTTTCTACACAAATGGATATGCTGATCACTTGCTTTCTTCTTCTTCCTTCTCTGCAACTTTTGATCTCTTCTCACTCTAATCTCATCTACTGAAAATTGGTCAAATGGAACTGAACATTCCATTTTGTCTTTGCCAAAAAATTTCCCCCTTTTTCAGAAATTTCAAAAAACTCACCTACTACATTCATATTTTCTGTCTATTCTACAATCTATCAGGGGTGGTCGGTGGACATTTGGCTCTAAGGCCAAACATCAACTGCAATTAATATTCCAACACTCCCCCATTGTCCCGAGCCAAGCAAGCAAGGATCAATGCTGATCCATCCAAATCAACTACACCAAGACACTCTCTTAGGTGTACAAAACTTCCAATGCCTAATGGCTTTGTGAAAATGTCTACTAGCTGCTCCTCAAACTTGCAAAATTTCATTTTGATATCCTCATTCTCCACCAACTCTCTGATAAAGTGATATCTGATTTCAATATGCTTGCTTCTCCCATGGAAGACTAGATTCTTGGACAATGTAATTGATGAGATGTTGTCATAATAAATTGTGATTCCATCCTCTTGCCTTTCATTCAAATCTATCAAGATCCTTCTTAACCAAATTTCTTGACATGCTGCTACATTTTCTGCTATGTATTTAGCCTCTGTTATAGATTGAGAAAAAATATATTGCTTCTTGGATGCCCATGAAATTGCACCTGATCCCATATGGAACATGTATCGGGAAGTGCTCTTCTTATCATCTATACTTCCAGGCCAATCACTATCTGTATATCCTACCAACTTGAATTCATTTGTTGTAGTATACAAAGTTCCAAATCCCTTGGTACCTTTCACATACCTTAGCATCCTCTTTCTCGCTTGCCAATGGGAATCCTTTGGTGTTTCCATGAATCTAGAAATTAAACTTACTGCATGTATCAATTCTAGCCAAGTTGTAGTCAAATACATTAAACTTCCAACCATACTCTTATATAGTATTGGATCCACTCTCTTGGTAGAGTCTTCCTTGCTCAACTTCAGACCTATTGCTATTGGTGTTGGGGCTTCCTTACTATTTTGTATTTTAAATCTCTCAAATATCTTCCTTGCATATTTTTCTTGAGAGATGAAAATGCCATTATGCATCTGTTTTACTTCTATGCCTAGAAAATATTTCAAGAGACCTAGGTTTTTCATTTCAAATTCATTTTTCATGGCCTCTTTGAACTCACCAATTAGAGTCTTGTCATTAGCAGTAAAAATTAAATCATCTACATACAAGACAAAAATCAACACATTTATATTCGATGCCTTGATGTAGAGAGTAGGCTCACCATTGCTTTTGCTAAAGCCATTGCTCATAAAATATGAGTCAATCCAGAGCTCTCTTCAATCTATATACTTTGTTCTCTTCACCTGCTACTTCATAACTAGGTGACTGCTCCACATATACTTCTTCTTGGAATACACCATTTAGGAAGGTGGACTTCACATCCATTTGGTATACCTTCCATTTGTGCTAAGCTACAATTGCTATGATAGTACACACAATTTCGATTCTTGAAATTAAGGCATCTATCTCATCATAATCTCTGCCATACTGATGTTTGTAGCCCTTGACTACTAGCCTTGCCTTATGCCTATCAATCTTGCCTTCAGCATTGCATTTGGTCTTGTAGACCCATTTCACTACAATCACTTGCCTTTTTCGAGGCAATTCAATTAGCTCCCATGTCTCATTCCTTTCTATAGCATCTATTTCCTCATCCATGGCCTTACACCATTTCTTCTCCTTAACAACTTCTTCAAAAAATATTGGATCACTATGAGAAAATAATGCAAAATTAACACTCTCATCATAATCTTTACACCTTTCATCTTGGTATACCTCCCTAAGACTCTTGGTCTTTCTTGGTAACAGGGAGAAGAGTGGGGGAATTAAAATCTTCACTACTACTTGGCACTAACACTCAATCATGCCTAGAGGAGCTCGGCAATGACTGAGGCTTCTTTCCTTTTCTTCTATTTGCTCCTTCTTCTTCTTGTTCATCAACTTTCTCTTCACTCATAACTAGCACTTTACTTGAGGTGCTTGGTGATTCATCAGTTGGTCCATACCATAATTGATTTTCAAGAAATTCTACATCTCTTGAGAGAATCATCTTGTTGTTCAATGGGTCATACAATCTGTATACCTTCAATTTTGAGCTGTACCCTATGAAGATGCACTTCACACCTTTGTCATCCAATTTTTACCTTTTCTCTTTAGGCACATGTGCATGTGCAACACATCCAAACACCCTTAGGTGTTTAACTATCCATCTTCCTCATGGCCATGCTTCCATTGGAATTCTATCACAGACTACCTTTGTAGGACACCTATTAACTAGGTAAACTACTATTGCCATAGTCTCTCCCCAAAATTTAGTTCAGAGACCTTTCTCTTTCATAATGCTCCTTGCCATTTCAACAATGGTCCTATTCTTTCTTTCAGCCACTCCATTCTATTGTGGTGTATAGTTGGCTGTGAGATCTTTCTTTATGCCATGTTTCCTTCAAAAATTTATAAAAGAATTAGAGGTATACTCCCCTCCTCTGTCTGATCGTAGGACCTTGATATAGTTTCTGTATTCTCTTTTAGCCTAGGCTTTGAACTCAAGAAACTTATCAAATGCTTCAAATTTAGACATGAAAAAATAAACCCATGTCCTACAACTGAAATCATCAATAAATGTCATGAAATAAGTCCTCCTCCCAATGGAAGTAACTTGCATAGGACCGACTAGGTCAGTATGCACTAACTCTAATGGATATCTAGCCCTCCTAGAATTTCTAGAATTAAAGAGAAGCCTATGTTGATTACCCAAAATACAAGCCTCACACTTGTCACATGAATTTCCTATTCATGGAAAACCTTCTACCATTCTTTTATTTAACAAAAAATTTAAACCAGCATAGCCAAGATGACCATACCTGAGGTGCCATAGCTATGAAGGGTCTTCAATCACACTTCTTAGAGTTGATTGTGTGGGAGGTGCAACACCAACTTGAAATGAGAAACATGTCTCTATCCTCAAGGGAAACATTCTATTCTTTGTCATTTGAACTGCCACAAGTAGGTTCTTGCTTCCATCCTTTTCATGAATGACACACGTGTCATTCTCCATCAACACTTTGTATCCAATTTGAATTAGTTGACCAATGCTCATCAGAGTGTGCTTCATACCAGGGGAAAAATACATATTTTGTATTTCCTTCTTCTCACCTTGCTTGGTGAGGACCATAATAGATCCTTTGCTCATAACTAGTAGGGTTCCATTGTTACCCATTTTAATCTTAGATTTGAAACTCTTGTCAATGAATGAAAACAAGGTTTCATTACCACTCATCCGGTTGCTACATCCACTGTCGAGGTACCAAACCTAAGGGCTTCCTTCTTCACCAACATTACCCATGATGAAGGCATGGTATTATTTCCACTTCCCATGTTCACATCAGCCACATTTGCTTGTCCTGACTGATCATTTTGCTTCTTCCAGCATTCACTTGCATAATGCCCATATTTATGATAGTAGTAATATTCTAAATTACTCCTATTTGAGTTGTAGTTTTTCTTACCTCCTCTTGAAGTATTTTATGAGCTACTTGCTCCATCTACTCTTCCTGAACTTTCTGCTGCAACATTTCTTTGTCCTCTATTACCTTAGCCTCTACCTCTGGAGTTTCTGCTTGAGCCATTTCTTCCTCTCCCTCTTCCTCTTGGATTTGACTGAGCCTTGAATGCTTGCTCTTGGAAAGAAGAAGATGTAGATCTATTGATCCTATGCTCATGGGTTTGAAGAATACCCATCAACTCATCCATTGTCAAAATAGTGAGGTCTTTTGCCTCTTCTATGGTCATGACCAAATTATCATATTTATGAGTTAAACTCCTCAAAATCATTTTCCACTATCCTCTACTCTTGATAGTCTTCTCCATTTATCTTCAATTGGTTAATTACATTGGAGGTCTTTGAACTGAAATCTGCAATTGATTCATTTTCCTTCATCTGAAGGTTCTCAAACTCCCTCCTTATATTTTGTAGCTTTACTGTATAGACTTTATCAGTCCCCTTGAAGTTTGTCTCAAGGATATCCCATGCTTCCTTTACATAATTTTCTAATGCAATCTTGGTAAAAACTACCTCTATCATTGTTGCCTTAATCAAACGTAATGCCTTAGCATCCTTCCTCCTTGACTCTTTCAACTGAGTCTCTATTCATTTGTGAGAGCAACATACTGTGTTGAGTTTGTCGCATCATTGAACCCATTAACTAAAAAATCCCACAAATCATTTTCATTCATTATGGTTTTCATTTTCTTTGCCCATCTATTATAATCTTGTCCATTGAAGGTTGGTGGCTACTGCCATATCTTTCTTGCATCTCCTGCCATGTCAAATATCCCATGAAAAAATTGCCCTAACTCACTTTGGATATGGGGCCTCAAAGCTCTATTACCATGTGAAGAAATATAAAAAATAAATTCACACATTTTAATAATTTTCACTAGGCACTAACTATTGCCAAGTGCCAGATTTACTCGACACCTTAATAAATCGAGTGGCAGGAGAGTGTCGAGTGAGCTCGGTAAATGAAGAACAACTCGGCACCAATGGATGTCGAGTGAGCTCGATAGTGTGGATGCCGAGTGAACTCGGTAGCCACTATTGGGTGGAGCTCGGTAGAAGAAGGTCTCAAGTGAACTCGATAGCCACTGTAGAGTAGAGCTTGGTAGAAGAAGATGTTGAGTGAGCTCACCAATAACTATAAAGTTAAAAACTCAAATAAAGACTAAACCAAGTCACAGACTTCCAACGTGAATGTTACCACCATTAAAACCAAAGAACCCAAGGCTTAAAATATTCAACAATAAATTTCACAATGAATAAAGAGCAATGGATTCAAGTGTGCTTGCTTGCTTGGTATTCAACTTTGATTGAAACCATTACAAAATCTGAGAGCATTCGGCTACAACCAGAAAACCCTAAAATAACCCTAAAACTTCAAACAACTTCAAAACTTAAGAAACTTTAAACTTGTAGCTCTAATGATTGCATATAATAGTGTCTAGAGAAATCACTGCTTCACAGGACAAATCCAACAAATAACATACTTACAAACTTACAGAATGAACAAAGGAAACATGCACAACTGAAAACATGACACAAACTTCCTTTTGTCTCTTGCACAAATGGATCTACTGATCACTTACTTTCTTCTTCTTCCTTCTCTGCAACTTCTGATCTCTTCTCTCTTTGATCTCATCTACTGAAAATTGGTTGAATGGAATTGAAAATTCCTTTTTGTCTTTGCCAAAAAATTCCCCCCCCCTTTTCAAAATTTCAAAAAACTCGCCTACCCCATTCATGTTTTCTATCTGTTCTACAATCTGTCAAGGGTCGTAGGTGGGCGTTTGGCTCTAGGAGCAAATGTCAACTGCAATTAATATTCCAACAGTTACCACCTTCTCTAAATCTTTGAAGAACATATCATCATATGTTTTCATACCTAAAAAGAGTTCCCCATTTGCAAATACCAAATACAAAACAATGGGCACAAGTGCAAACTATTCCCCTAAAGCAAATATGAAGTGAAGACAGGAAAAAAGACTTTGGAGAGTAAGCTTAAGAACTGCAAGCTTATGGTCATAGAAGATCATGAAAGATGACATAGAAGACACTATTCTTCATTCACTTTTCTCATATGAAGAGGAATTAAGAAAGGCTTGTATGGAAAAGTGTCACTCCATGGGGTAGATCATCCATGGCTTTCAGCGAAGAAATGGTAGGAAGCATCTTTTCCACAATAGGAAACATTTTCTCCACAACTTGGATTCAGAAATGTTCTGTCCTTCGCATGAAAATGGTCTGTCCATGGTATGACGCTTTGTTATTGTAATAATATGAAACCCTAAAATGTGAATAATATCAAAGAAATTCTTATATTCTGATATTGGAATATTTTGTAATCTTAGATATATATTTTGTTTTAGTGTGGATCACTTCGATGTAATGTAAAGTCTGAATAATAAAAGAATGATTTCCATAATCTTATACTTCGATAAACTGAAACTCTAGAGAGATTCTGATACTTCCATGGTAAAATATAAATTGAAGTTCTAAAACAATGCTCTCATGTAAAGTATTTAAAGCTCTATTGACATTTTTGTTTCTTTTTTTACACATTCTTTAGTGTAGGATTATGATTATTGTTAGGTGAATGAATGTCATTCTTAAGGTTTAAGTTGGGTTGGATTAGAAGAAGCAAATGCAATGGTTGCTAGGGTCTGCAGTGGTCAATTACTTTGATCAATGATATCTGACAAACAAACAAATAGTGTCTCACACAGGAAATGTCAGTGCAATTCAGCTTCTTTACCATTCAATGACATCATCTTTATCATTTATACACTGTGTGGTCATTCATACATAACAATTATCCACACTGCGGGGAGAAAGATGCTCCCCACTTCACTATAGCGTTTGGATGTCAGATTTAATTGGGTACCCCACCTTTTATTCATATACAGAAACAATGTCTCTCTCATGATATTCTATATTTAAAATTGATTTTATCATTGTGCATATCCTTGGTGACCCTGTAACTTCTTTCATGGAACCGGGAGTGCCCAATTTTATCCTTGACAAAGTGATTCACTTGATGATCTTCGGGAAATATTCATTTTAATCAGGGATGATTTTATTATGTCTATGGACCATTCATCAAATTAAAAACTTCTAAGCTAAGTCAACTGCTAATTGTGACTAATCTGCATGTACCTGAATCTCTAAAAACACTTACCATGTCATCGATGTAGCAAAAATATCGCAAGTCAAAGACATAATGGTAAAAAAAAATCAAGACTAGTTAACCATGGAGTAAACTCTATAGTTAAATGTGCTCAAGCTGGAGTAGTACTGGGATGGGTGACTTCTCGGGAAGTCTCAATGTTTCACCCCTGTGAGCATCACCTAGATCCAATGGTTTAATACATAGGAATTCAGTGTTTCATGTATCATCAAAATACATCCAAATAAGATCATCTTGGTCCAATTATCTATGCACCAAACTAAAATGAAGAGTGCAAAGACCCTTGCTCAATAAGCCTAGCAACTAAAAACTAACACCCTTGCATGATGAAAAGCCTCTATTTGAATTAAATACTAAACAAAGGAGCGAGTAGAGATTTAATTTAAAGCTCAGAGGAAAAGAAAATAGGAGAAAAATAAATAAATAAAATAAGTGTTGACTTCTAAATTCTCAAGCAAATCAACATAGGGGATATTGGGCAAAAGGAAAAATCTCTAATTCAAATCTGTAATGTGTGCATTTGCATTTTTTCTTCTAAACCAAACCTTATTGAGGAGCTAACATCCTCTACCTCAACCACACTCTCATCTTCCATTTCCTAGTCAACACACTCAATCTGAGTTTGACATTAGTAGGTTAGTAACCAAAAATGCATAATCAATTAAAAAAAATTGCATATTCCTTAAACATTGTAAAAACAATAATTTACTTCATGATTATAATATTGAAACCAACAACATGTAATCAAACTAAAAAAGACATCAATTTTTTTCCACTAGTAGTAAATACTTATCATTATTTTTTTTATTGAAATTTATAATAATGAAATATAAATATTAACATCTCATCTATTTTAAACATGATACTCCATCAATGAATATGTGTGTGTGTGTGTGTACACACACACACACACACAGAGACACACACACATAATTGTAACTTTATCACATGTCAAAATAACATAGATATCTAATCCATACATCTATACCAACTAATTGTAATGACTTGAGTCTATAAATATCCCGACCAAGTCAAAAGTGTCATACAAAATCAACAAATCATACTTAAATATAGGTGTCTAAAAATCAGTTGTAACATCCCTCCCCTCTTATAAGAGATGTCGACTCAATATCTTATGAAAATATAACAAATTTTCTCACAGCATACATAATACTGAAAACATAGCTTAAAATATCAAATAGAGTCTATGCAAATAAATGTGGAAATGAGCTATGGATATCATCTGCATCCTCTCACGTAATACTATCAATAGAGAATTGGTCCCATTGGACCTTATACTGTAAGATCTCTCTGTAACATACCCTAATGGTACACTGATCAATGATGTGAGAGGGCTCCACTAGTACCACTCCCAGATCCTGTGCCTGTAAAGAACACCAATCAAGGATGCGAGAAGCATATGGATGATATGATCTCAAGAAGGAGATGTGAGATGTAAATTATGAATATGAGAAAGAGCGGGTGACAAAGAAAGTCTATAAGCAATGGGATTGGTGACCTCCAAAACATCAAAAAGCCTTGCATATTGAAGTGCAAGCCTAGAATATTTACCAAAATATATGGAACTCTTATGTGATCTCATTCTTAGAAAAACCTTGTCCCCCACCCGAAACTATCTAAAAATGTGGTCCTTATCTACATAACAATTTTGTCGATCTCTTGCTTCCTTATCTATTTCTTTAATAAGATTCATCTTCTCTTCTATTTCCCTCAATGTGTCAGGATCAATGATGATTTTATCCTCAACTCTATACAAGTTGATAGGAGTTTGATGTTTCTGTCCATATAATGCCTCAAAAGGAGTCATTCCTATAGAAGAATGGTATGAGTTATCTTAGGAAAACTCTAACAATGGAAGATACTCCTCCCCCTTGTACTGTTGATCCCTATGGTACATCTATAGAAAATCTTCAATAACTTAATCAACCCTCTCTATTTCCCTATATGTGTGAGGGTGATATGTTGTATTGAAGTTCAATCTAGTACCCAAAGATGTATTGAAGGTTTTCCAAAACATTGATGTCACCGAAGTGTCCCTATCCGATATTATTATCTCAAGAACTCCATACAATCTAAATATTTCTTAAACAAACTTCTTGGCCAATGCCAAAGATCCATCCCTCAAACTTCTTGGTATAAAGTGAGCTACCTTAGTCAATCTATCTTGACCACAACCAAGAGTACATCATGTTTATACTATGTCGTGAGAAATCCTTGAACAAAGTCCATTGTGATAACCTACCACTTATATTCATGTATGATACAAAAGTCCAGTTGGATGTACATGTCTAGCCTTAACCCGCTAACATTGTAAACATTGAGCTATAGAAGAAACAACATATCTCTTAAGTATAATAACATCTTATTAGAAAGCATCTTATTAATCACTAGATCTCCTAAAAATGGACTACAATATAGCTCCTCAAAAACTAATCTCCTCAACCTTGTCTGGTTGGTAATATACTTTCTTCCTTGGTATCTCAATATACCATTCTTATCCATAGAGCATCCCTTAAAAATGAAGATCCATTGGATCACTAAGCAATGTTGATTTTACCAACTCATAGTGATAATCACCCTAAATGTTCTACAAAACTTGTTCCTTCAAGTGTGTCCTAGCAGTGGATAAAATTATAATGTCTCCTTCTTGTCAATGCATCTCCCACCCTATTTTATTTATCCTTTATATACTCAATCCAAAAATCATACTCACTTAAAAACTCTTACCAACAACTCTGCCTAGCATTAACATTGGGTTGTGCGAAGATGTACCTCGATCCCATATGATTTTTCTTCAATTAAAATGGCTTACCCAAAAGGTAGTGTTTTCACATCACAAGTGTATGCACTATGGAAGCTAGCTCCAAATCTTGAGGCAGACAATTAACCTCATACTCTTTCAATTTTTGTGACTCATAAGCCACATCTTGCATAAGTGCACCTCCTATACCATCACCTGAAGCATTAGTATTAATTTTGAAATAACCATTAGGATCTATTATGATCAAGACAAGAGTGGTTGTGAGATTCTGCTTCATTAGTTTACTAGACTTCTCACAATCATCAATCAACTCATATCTCTTCCCATTTCTTTGAAGGGATGTAATACGTGCAAGTATCTTGAAGAAAACCTCCATAAAATTCCTATAGTACCATGCTAAAGCCATGAAGCTTCTAAGTTCACTCACCTAAGGGTTGGCCACTCAAGTATGGCTTTAATCTTTGCAGGATCCACTGCAATCTCCAAAGAAGAAATTATATGATCCAAATAATGAATCTCAATCTAATAAAAGGAATGCTTAGGTAGTTTTCCATATATTTTTACATCCCTAAGATGCTGCAAGACAATTCATAAGTGTTCTTCATGCTCCTCCATGTTCTTAGAATAGACCAATATTTCATCAATAATCTCAACAAATTTATCTAGGCAATCCTCGAATACACTATTCATCAAGTTCATGAAAGTTGCAGGAGTGATCATTGAATGTGGTACCCTTAAACATAATCTAAATTTTTAAAAATGTGGAAAAAGTTTGGTGAGATAGCAGAGATGTCATAAACATGATTAGGCACATGTTAAGTAGTATTGACGAGGTGTCATTCTACCATATATATCAAGAATAGAAACATTCTTTGGAGTGGTTGGCATGTGTGGGAAGATTTATGGAAGGTTTCAAGATTTGGAAAGACCAAGTAGAGGGATGCAAAGTGATTTGGCATGATCACAAAGAGATAACACATTAACAATTATGCATTTATTTCCTTTGATGGGGTTCATTTCTTGTAGCCTTTTGTTAAATTGGTTGGTGCATTGGTTTGAGTTATTTAGCTTGCATGCCAAGCTAAAAAACTATTGTCTATTGTTCTATGCTCTGTATTTTTGGAAAGATGAAGTCTATAAATGTTGCAAGAACCAACAAAGTGAGAAGAAGATCATGAGTGGGGATCTATTTCAAGTAGATCCCAATGAATTGGGAGAATATCTAAATGATGTAGAGTGGCACGAAACCCTTGATTGTAGAGGGATGACTAAACCTATCACATGAATGAAGGGTTAAAATCTTGTGCTCTCTAAGAAGATTGTGGAATTACAAGACATAGGAAAAGAGATTGTGGGTTGTGCTTCTTTTTTTGTGACACCATATTTGATTTTGGCCATTTTGGGGCAGAGTATGGATGGTGTGAATACTCTAAATAACATGAAGATGTCTTTGAAGAAAGCTCTAGAGAATTTTTGGACTTGAGTGAGAAGATTGCTAGGCTCCACTGTAGGCTTAATAAAGAAGCAGTAAAAGGGGTTTTGTAGAACATGGTGAAATTACTCATCTATTTGATCACCTATGAGGGAACGTACAAATAATTCCATTTTTCATGTTTCTCATGCTCAATTATTTTTTACTGAATGTGTCATTATGTTTTCCTTTCTAGTTTTATTTTCCCTCACTTTCGATTTCTATGGAAAAATGAAAGACTAAGGATTTTTTTCCTAAACACCAAGGGATATTGTATAGGATACATGAGTATCATAGGGATTTGATCCCTCAAACTTCCCCTTAGCTTGGGGCTGAGCTTAACAAATATATTGTCTAAGCCATCTCTTCCTTGTTAAATTGAGCCTGTACTGCAAGTGTTCCCAAGACTCCTCTAGGTTGAGTGTTAGGATTCTTTCCCCTCTAAAATAAATTGAAGAAAGATGACCCAACTAATACTCAAGAAGAAATTGTGGATGGATCTTTGAGGATTTCAAAAATTAATAGGCTCTTCCTTAGCAATGAAGACTAAATGGACCTTAAAGAATTATACCCAATCTTTCATTTCCCTCTCCCTGGGCTCCACTATATACCCTCCCTCCTTGGTGCTTGATTTGACTTAACCTAGTGACCCTTAGGTATCTTGGGAACACTCTCCAGGCCCTGGTCCTAAAAATGAGAACAACTCCATGGATTTCAAAATCCTTTCTCTCCACTTGACTAAGTTGGGTTTATGCTATAATAGGATGAAAGCTCTAGAAAGATAGCTTCTCTTCTAGATGCCTTTTGCCTCTAGAAAGATTAATAGGCTAGAAGCCATAACATAGGCAAAACAAAAATAGGTGGACTAGACTTTAGGTCATAATGATAAAGTGTGGTGAAAAGTGGATCGTGAGTTCAGAGATAAATTGTCTAATTGGGAGCAGCTCAAGGAGCAAGTGGTAGATCTTTAGTACAAGTTTCTTTGGGAGGAAGAGAAGGATGACATGTTGAAATCTCTTATGGCTATGAAGAAAGGTCAAGATTAACTCAAGGATTAAATTATCTACTTGATAGCCCACAATAATTATGTTTAGGAAAAGATGGAGGCCAACATTAGTGGCCTAAACCTTTAGCTTGAGGAAAGAGAAATAGAGTGGAAGCATAAGGAGGACATCTTGAGCAAATTGGATGGTAATCTGGTGGCCTCCCAGGGGATAGGTGAGACTATTCTTGCCCATCTTCACAAGTTTTCTTTTCTAGAGCAGCTCAAGGAGTTGCAGAGGTAGTTTGTTCACCTTCCACTTTTCCCTCTAGTGGTTGTGTCTTAGGTCCCTCATGTCTACTTTTTGATGTTGCTAGTTTTTGGTGGTGTCTAATAGCTCAGTGTGTCTAGTTTGGTGCTCGATGAATGGTGTGCAATTGTTCTATTGGTTCCTTCATGTTGTTGGTGTTTTTTTGCGTAGTTTGGCCCATCTTTTTGGCCTTAGTGGATTTGGTTGGGTTTTTTTTTTGTTCTAGCTAGGTTAGTTATTTTAATTTTTTTCTATTTTTTGTCTACTGGTTAGTAGTTGTTGCTTCCAATTTTGTAGTGTAGATGTCACTTCTTGTGACCTTATCTTTCTATCTTTGGACTTGGTGTTAAATTTTTTGTAAGGGTTCAAGCCCTATCTCGCTTTACCTAATTAGAACATATTTAAAATTACATTAATAGAAAGCAATTAGTACAATATTAAAAAAATAAAATAAAAGATAGTAGAAAGGCACATTCATGTATAAACATAAGCACTTAGTATTAGAAAAAAATTACAAAAATATAGCCTAATAGAAAACTAAGTTACAAACTGCAAAAAGAGAATTATTAAAAATAACAATTTAAGAAATTAATAGGAAACTTAATTTTCTATTATAATTAGATATAGTACTAAACAAATTAATAAAAAAAAAAGAAGATAAATCTATTATTGAGGGAGCAATTATGTTTCTTTTGTTTCAGATTGTAACGAAGAAGGGAAAATATCAAATTATAGAAAATATAATGTTTGAATAAACAATGTTTGACTATAGAAATTAGGGTTTCTTTTTTCATTCTAGACTTTATTATATCATCTTAGTTCAATCTCACATATAAGAATCTAAGACTGAATTGTACAAAAATTACTTATTATATCATCTTAGTTCAATCTAAAGTACAAGAATCTAAAACTGTGAATTGTACAAAAATTACATATTATATCATCTTAGTTCAATCTCACGTATAAGAATCTAAAAATGTGAATTGTACAAGTATCTAAAGGTAAAGAAATCACTGCAAAGCAACCGTTAACAACAGAGAAATGATGCAGGAGCATCTTGCATGGGAAAATTATTGGGAAAAAAAATTGTGGAGGAGAGAGAAAGTGACAAAAATTAGAAGAGAAATAATAAAAAATAAAAAAAAGAGGAAAGAAAGGGAAAAGAGAATTTCTATTTTTGAGGTGCATAGGTGGCATAATAGAAAAATAAAAAAATAAATGGTTGTCATTCCATTTATCAAGGTGTGTGGGTAGAATTTTAGAAAGTTATGAATATTGTGGAAAGTTGTGGATATTGTAGAAGGTTGTGGAAGTTATAGAAGGTTGTGGAGGAATTCTAGAAGGTTGTGGATAAGTCATGCATTGGGTGGTAAGTGCCTATTTAAGCAAGGCATATGAGAATTTCTAATCAAGCTCAAGGAGTAGCTTGAGAAGTGCAAGCTTGAGGAGGAGTAGCTTGAGAAGGAGAAGCTTGAGAAGTAGAAGCTCGAGAAGTAGAAGCTTTGGAAGGAAAAGCTTGAATGTGTGAAAGCTGGAAGGTGTGAAAGAGAAGGAGGAAGTGAAGAGTGAGCTTTCCTGAGTCTGTGGATAGAGCACTGAATGTGAGGCAGCTTACTGTAGGATTGTGATGGACTTGTGAGTGTGTAGACAGAGTGCTGAATGTGAGGCAGTTTACAGTTGGATGTTGGATAAAGTTGGACACGAGCTAGTGACAGTGGTAACTTAGAAACAAGGAGGTTGCTTGGTGGCTTGCGAGCACAAGTTGAGATCTTGAAGGTTTCTACTAGAGTGTGGATCTGGACTAGCTTGGGTTTTGGATTGGATCTTGAGAGATCTTGCAAAAATGTTATTGTAATTACTATTGGATTTTCAAGTATAATAAAATTGTCTTCATATTGTTGCATTCTTGGTTGTGTGTTGGTAAGGGTGGTGTGGCCCTTCATTAGTGGTATCAGAGAAGTACTCCATGAGTGGTATTAGAGAAATACTTCATCAAGTGGTATCAGAGCATACAGTCATTAGTGGTATCAGAGTAGGAGTTCTTGAGTGTACAAGCAAATCGCCGAAGTGTGAGGCAGTTTGTACTAGGACCTTGGTTGGGTGAAGTTTATCAGAGTGGGAGTTCTTGAGTGTGCAGACAGAACCGAAGTTGAGGTAGTTTGCACTAGGACCTTGGGAGGACATGCAAATTGATCGATGGATGCAGAGATGGAAGACTAAACTTTTTGAGGCATGATTGTGGAGAGCTAGTGAATTGCAGATCTGTTGTCCTAGACTTGCGATGTGGTTCTTGATTGTTCGTGCGGGGTGGCAGGTTGTGATTTGACTTGCAAACAATTTGGTTGTCACAAGGAGTGTGGGAAGGATTTGTTGCAGAGGGTTTACGAAGATCTTGGGAGATGGCTCCGAGAGGATTGGACCCTAAGATGATTGCCAAAATCCATGATATAGTGGAGAGGAATTTTTCTAAGATGATTTCTTGGTTGGATGCTAGATTGGCTGATCAAGCTAAGAAGGTCAAGGTGGAAGAGGATGGTTTTGTTGATTAGTTTGTGAAGCCTGATGCAGAACCTGTAGAGCAACTAGAGGTTGTTGCTAAAGATATTCCTAATGTTGTTGATATTGGGACAGATGTTGGTTTTCGTGATAAATTGGTTGAGTCTGACATGGAGATTATGGAGCACTCAGTTGTGGATGCTCTAGTTGTTGTTGGTGGTGACTTGTATCTTGCAGAGCATCTTATTGTGAGCAATGAGGTTACTGGTGTAGAGAGTTTGGCATGTGTTGATGGAGATCTACATGTGGCTGTTGATGTAGGGTTTTTTGCTATGGGTATGAATTCACTAGTCGCTGATGTGGATGAGGGTTTTCTGATGAAGCATTATGTTCAGTTTGTTCTTGGGAGTGAGCATGTTGATTGGATAGTTGAGATTCTAGTGTTTGATAGAGTGATACAGATGTGGTAGATTTGCACGTTGGTTTTCTTGTCCCCATCGAGGTGGAAGCCTTTGGTGAAGATGAAGATGATCTTTCTTTTTGTGGTGTCAAAGTGTGGGACATACTTTTCTATCTACTGGGGGAGTCTAATGCAGGAGCATCTTACATGAGAAAATTATTGGGAAAAAAAAATTGAAATAAAAAGAAAAAAATTGTGGAGGAGAGAGAAAGTGACAAATATTAGAAGATAAATAATCAAAAATAAAAAAAGAGGAAAGAAAGGGAAAAGGGAATTTCTATTTTTGAGGTGCATAGGTGGCATAATAGAAAAAATAAAAAAATAAATGGTTGTCATTCCATTTATCAAGGTGTGTGGGTAGAATTTTAGAAAATTATGAATATTGTAGAAAGTTGTGGATATTGTAGAAGGTTGTGGAAGTTGTAGAAGGTTGTGGAGGAATTCTAGAAGGTTGTGGATAAGTCATGCATTGGGTGGTAAGTGCCTATTTAAGAAAGGCATATGAGCATTTCTAATCAAGCTCAAGGAGTAGCTTGAGAAGTGGAAGCTTGAGGAGGAGTAGCTTGAGAAGGAGAAGCTTGAGAAGTAGAAGCTCGAGAAGTAGAAGCTTTGGAAGGAAAAGCTTGAATGTGTGAAAGCTGGAAGGTGTGAAAGAGAAGGAGGAAGTGAAGAGTGAGTTTTCCCAAGTCTGTGGACAAAGCACCGAATGTGAGGTAGTTTACAGCAAGATTGTGATGGACTTGTGAGTGTGTAGATAGAGCACCAAATGTGAGGCAGTTTACAGTTGGATGTTGGATAAAGTTAGACAAGAGCTAGTGACTGTGGTAACTTAGAAACAAGGAGGTTGCTTGGTGGCTTGCGAGCACAAGTTGAGATCTTGAAGGTTTCTACTAGAGTGTGGATCTGGACTAGCTTAGGTTTTGGATTGGATCTTGAGAGATCTTGAAAAAATGTTATTGTAATTACTATTGGATTTTCAAGTATAATAAAATTGTCTTCATATTGTTGCATTCTTGGTTGTGAGTTGGTAAGGGTGGTGTGGCCCTTTGTCAGTGGTATCAGAGCATACCATCATTAAGAAAAGGCTAAATGAACTCCATCAAAGAACATCAATTGTAGATGCTATTAGAGACCTGGATAGCCTTCTATATTTGCAGCTGGATACAATTGTTTATCAACTCATGAAAAGTTACAAAACTACTTGAACTAAACTTATGTCCAATTAAAGTACATAATAAATTAGCAAAAAAGTGTACATATGTCTTTATTGAATGTCAGTAAAGTATACTCTATTAAAAGAAATTTGAATGATTGAGTAGAAGCTTAGGAGGGATACCTGTTAAGGAATCTGACGTCAAGAGGGTGTGATTCATGGGCATCAAGAATCTCTAGGAATAGAGATGGGTACTATGGAATATATACATGCAAGGAAACCTTGAAAGGAAGAAAAAGAGAAATATAGATGAAAGAGGAAATTATAATAGTGGGGTCGATGAAAGAGGAAAATATGGATGCAAAATTTTCATATCACACTTGTAAATAAGCTCGGAGGGGATAGCACCAGTTTGTAATTAGTAATAGCAAAGAACTGTTACCACCTTCACAAAAACACTGCAGTAGATAATATGAAATATTTTCACACTTAATAGCGACTTCCACCACTTCTTCACTCCGTGCACCATTTCCAGATCTGCAAATCCCTAATAAATCAAAAAGTGGTTCAGTTAAAAAGAGAAATGATATTGCAATAAAGAGAAAGAGGAATTCATGCCCCAAAAGCAAATTAAATATGAAGAAAAGAGGGGAAACAAGACCTCGGAGAAGAATTCATGGTGTATAAGAGCTCTAACTTTGGAGAAGCTCATGAAAGATGAAGAAGAGGAGGTTATTTTTCATTCTCTTTGCGGAGAGGAAGAAAGGTTTGTATGCAAATGGGTCACTCCGTGGGGTCTCTTATAAACCCAAGGAACGCTGGATCATCCACAAAAATCCATGCATGTTAGCAAAGAAAGAGGAAGAGCATCATTTTCATAGCATGAAACTTCCAAAAAGTGTGAGTCATGGGTTGGATAAATAAATTGTCTATCCTTGCTTAGGTATTTTGAAACCCTAAGGTAAAACAAAGAGAAAATTTCATCTTATGTTTGAAAAGTTTTATATTTGATTATTTTGAAATTTTGAAATTTCTATAGTTTTATATTATGATATTTGAGTATTATGAACTCTTAAAATTTCTATTTTAGATAAAGACATAGTAACGTAAGTTATGAATATTATTAAGGAAATTCTAATATCCCCTTATTCGAGTGTTTTAAAATCTGAGAATTTCTCTTGTAGATCACTTCAAAGTAATGCAAAGTTTGAATTACACAAGAATGATTCTAATATTGGGATACTTAGATAAATTGAAGCTTTAGAAATATTCTCGTACTTCTACTGTGACATTAACAAAGGTCTGCAAAGTAATTAAAGCTTTGTTGAAAATTTTTTTTCCCTTTCCTCGCACATACTTTCATGCTGGACTATGATTATTTTTAGGTGAAGGAATGACATTCTTAAGGTTTAAATTGGTCTGGATTAGAAGCAACAGTGGTCGAATGCTTTGATCAATGATATCTGACAAACAAATGATGTCTCCCGCAGGAGTACGTCAAGCCATTGGAAGAAGTGCCAGTGCAGTTCAGCTTCCCTACCATTCAATGGCATCATCTTTCTCATTTATGGCCACACTAGATACTCTTCACTTCACTACAGTGTTTGGGTGTTAGTATTAAGTGGGTTCCATACCTTTTATTCACATATAGTGACAATTCGAGAAACATGTATACTCGGTGAAATCTTGACTTTATTCACAAAAATTGCTGGTTACTACTAGTTTTTTCCCCTTTTCAATGTTCCTTTTGTTTGAATATAGGGAATGATGCTAATTGACTTTTTGGTGTGCTAGCATTGTTGAATATGAACAAGTACATTTGGAATTTTAAATCTTTCCAAAAAAGGATACTTGTGTTGGAATTTTAAATGTATATTGTTGTTTGCTCCTGGAGCCAAATGTCCACGTACCATCCCCGTAACAGTCAGAAACAATGAATGTGGTAGGTGAGTTTTTTAAATTTGAAAAGAGGGGGAAAACACTTTTCCAATGAGACAAAAAAGGAATGTTTGATTCATTTGTTCAGAGAATTCAATAGAGTAGAGAGAGCAAAGATTTTGCAGAGTAGAGAAGGAAGAAGGAAAGAAAGGGATCAGTAGATCCAATCATTTAGAAGATAGAATGAAGTTTGTTCACGTGTCTCTAGTTGCACATGTTTCTTCTAGTCATTCAGTAAGTTTTTTATTTGTTGGATTTGTCCTGTGAATCAATGATTGCTTTAGGCACTATTGTACACAACCATTAGAGCTGCAAGTTTAAAGTTTTTGAATTAAAAACTTTTTCCAGTTTAAAGTCTTAGGGTTATTTTAGGGTTTTTTTCTAGTTGAAGCCAAATGCTTCTAGATTTTGTAATGGTTTAATCAAAGTTGAATAGAAAGCAAGCAGGGATATTTGAATCCATTATTCTTCTTCTATTCATTACATTTGAGAAATTTATTTGGAAGCTTAATACTTGGGCTCTTTGGTTTTAATGGTAAAAATATTAAGTTTGTGATTCAACACACTTGGCATCCTCTTTTTCTAAGCATCACATTGTAGTGACTGTTGAGCTCACTCGGCATCCATTTGTGTTGAGTTGCCTTTCACCTGCCGAGCTCACTCAGCATCCATTGGTGCTGAGCACTTTGTCACTCAACATCTATTGGTGCCAACCAAACTGCCACTCGACACCTTCATGTGTTGAGCAAAATTGACACTCAGCACCTTCATGTGCCGAGAAATTTTTTTAGAGTTGTGAATTAATTTTTCACATGGTATCAAAGCTTTGAGGCCCCACATCCATAGTGAGTTAGGGCATATTTTTCTAGGATATTTGACATGGCAAGAGATGCAGGAAAGATATGGTAATAGCCACCACCCTTCAATGGACAAAATTATGATACATGGGCAAAGAAGATGAAGACTATAATGGTTGCAAATGATTTATGGAAGTTTGAGATTAATGGGTTCAATGATGTGACAAAGCCAACTTAGTATGCTGCTCTCACAGGTGCATAGAAGACTCAACTGAAAGAGTCAAGGAGAAAGGATGCTAAGGCATTAAGTTTGATTGAGGCAACAATGATAGAGATAGTTTTTTCCAAAATTGTAGTAGAAAATTATGTAAAAGAAGCATGGGATATCCTTGAGATGAACTTCAAGGGGACTAATAAAGTTTGTACAGTAAAGCTACAAAATATAAGGAGGGAGTTTGAGAACCTTTAGATGAAGCAAAATGAAAAGTTGCATATTTCAATTCAAGGACCTCTAATGTGATTAACCAACTAAAGTCAAATGGAGAAGACTATCAAGAGTAGAGGATAGTGGAAAAGATATTGATTTTACCTCATAAATATGACAATTTGGTCATGACCATAGAAGAGGCAAAAGACCTCATTATTTTGACAATGGATCAGTTGATGGGTATTCTTCAAACCCATGAGCATAGGATCAATAGTTTTACATCTTCTTCTTCCCAAGAGTAAGCATTCAAGGCTCAGTCAAATTCAAGAGGAAGGGGGAGAGGAAGAAATCACTCAAGTAGAAACTCTAGATGCAGAGGCAGAGGTAATGGAGGACAAAGAAATGTTGCAACAGAAAACTTGGGAAGAGCAAAGGGAGCAAGCACTTCTCAAAAAACTTCAAAAGGAGGTAAGAAAAACTAAAACTTAGATAGGAGTAATGTAGAATGCTACTATTATCATAAATATGGAAATTATGCAAGTGAATGCTAGAAGAAGCAAAATGATCAGTCAAGACAAGAAAATGTGGTTGATGTGAACATGGGAAGTGGAAACAATGCCACTGCCTTCATCATGTGTAATGTTGGTGAAGAAGGAAGCCCTAAAGTTTGGTACCTCAATAGTGGATGTAGCAACCACATGAGTGGTAATGAAACTTTGTTTTCATTTATTGACAATAGTTTCAAATCTAAGTTTAAAATGGGTAACAACAAAACCCTACCAGTAGTGGGCAAAGGATCTATTATGGACCACACCAAGCAAGGTGAGAAGAAGGAAATACAAAATATATATTTTTCCCCTGGTATGAAGCACAATCTGATGAGTATTGGTTAGCTCGTTCAAAATGGATACAAAGTGCTTGATGGAGAATGACAGGTGTGTCATTCATGAAAAGGATGTGAGCAAGAAATTACTCGCAACAATTCAAATGACAAAGAACATAATGTTTCTCTTGATGATAGAGAAATGTTTCTTATCTTAGGTTGGTGCTACACCTCCCAAAAAATTAGCTCTAAAGAGTGTGATTGAAGACCCTTCACAGCTATGGCACCTCAAGTATGGTCATCTTGGCTATGCTGGTTTAAATTTGTTGTCAAATAAAAGAATGATAGAAAGTTTTCCACGAATAGGAAATTCATGTGACAAGTGTGAGGCTTGTATTTTGAGTAAGCAACATAGGCTTCCCTTTAATTCAAAAAATTCTAGGAGGGCTATATATCCATTAGAGTTAGTGCATACTAACCTAGTCAGTCCTGTGCAAGTTACTTCCATTGGGGGAAGTACTTATTTTATTACATTTATTGATGATTTTAGTTGTAGGACATGGGTTTATTTGTTGAAATCTAAATCTAAAGCATTTGATAAGTGTTTTGAGTTCAAAGCCCAAGCTAAAAGAGAATGTGGACACTATATCAAGGTCTTAAGATTAGATAGAGGAGGGGAGTATACCTCTAATTCTTTTATAATTTTTTGTAGAAAACATGGCATAAAGAAAGAGTTCACAGCCAACTATACACCATAGTAGAATGGAGTGGCTAAAAAAAATAATAGGACCATTTTTGAAATGGTAAGGAGCATGATGAAAGAGAAAGGTATCCCAACTAAATTTTGGGGAGAGGCTATGTCAACAATAGTTTACCTAATTAATAGGCATCCTACAAAGACAATCCGTGATAGAATTTCGATGGAAGCATGGTCATGAGGAAGATGAACAGTTGAACACCTAAGGGTGTTTGGATGTGTTGCATATGCACATGTGCCTAAAGAGAAAAGGCAAAAATTGGATGACAAAGGTGTGAAGTGCATCTTCACAGGGTACAAATCAGAATCAAAAGCATACAGATTGTATGACCCATTGAACAACAAGATGATTCTCTCAAGAGATCTGAAATTTTTTGAAAATTAGTCATGGTATGGACTAACTGATGAATCATCGAGCACCTCAAGTAAAGTTCCAATTATGAGTAAAGAGAAAGTTGATGAGCAACAAGAAGAAGGAGAAAATAGAAGAAAAGGCAAGCAACCTCAGTCATTTCCGAGCTCTTCTATGCATGACCAAGTGTTAGTGTCAAGTAACTGTGAAGATCGAGCTAGTCAAAAAAGTAGCAGAAGTGAAGATTCTAATCCCACACTCTCCTCCCTGATACTGAGAAAGACCAAGAGTCTTAGGGAGATTTACCAAGATGAAAGGTATGAATATTATGATGAGAGTGTTAATTTTGTATTATTTTCTCATAGTGATTCAATATATTTTGAAGAAGCTATTAAGGAGAAGAAATGGTGTAAGGCCATGGATGAAGAGATAGATGATATAGAAAGGAATGAGACATGGGAGCTAACTGAATTGCCTCCAAAAAGGTAAGTGATTGGAGTGAAATGGGTCTACAAGACCAAATATAATACTGAAAGCAAGATTGATAGGCATAAGGCAAGGCTGGTAGTCAAGGGCTACAAATAGTAGTATGGCAGAGATTATGATGAGACATATGCCCTAGTTGTAAGAATGGAAATTGTGTGGGCTGTCATAGCAATTGCAACTCAACACAAATGGAAGGTGCTTCAAATAGATGTGAAGTCTGCTTTCTTGAATGGTGTATTGAAGAAAGAAGTCTATGAGGAGCAGCCACCTGGTTATGAAGTTGAAGGTGAAGAACATAAAGTATATAGATTGAAGAGAGCTCTTTATGGGCTCAAGCAAGCTCCAAGGGTATCATACAATAGGATTGACTCATATTTGATAAGCAATGGCTTTAGCAAAATCAATGGTGATCCTACTCTCTACATCAAGGCAGAAAATGGAAATGTGTTGATTGTTGTCTTATATGTAAATGATTTTATCTTTACTAGTAATGACAAGGCTTTGATTGGTGAGTTCAAAGAGGCCATGAAAAATGAATTTGAAATGATAGACCTTAATCTCTTGAAGTACTTTGTAGACATAGAAGTAAAACAAATGCATGATGGCATCTTCACCTCTCAAGAAAAATATGCAGGGCAAATCTTGGAGAGATTTGAAATACAAAATAGTAAGCTAGCCCCCACACCAACAACAATAGGTCTGACATTGAGCAAGGAGGACTCTAGCAAGAGAGTGGATCCAACACTATACAAGAGTATGGTTGGAAGTTTAATGTATTTGACTAGAACTCCGTCAGACTTGATGCATGTAGTAAGTTTGATTTCCAAATTTATGGAAACACCAAAGGATTCCCATTAGCAAGTTGGAAAGAGGATTCTAAGGTATGTGAAAGGTACAAAGGGATTGGGAATTTTGTATGCTGCAACAAATAATTTCAAGTTAGTAGGATATACAGATAGTGATTGGCTAGAAGTATAGATGATAGGAAGAGCAATTTTGGATATGTATTGCATATGGGACCGGGTGCAATTTCATGGGCATCCAAGAAGCAACCTATTTTTGCTCAATCTATAGTAGAGGCTGAATACATAGCAGAAAATGCAATAGCATGTCAAGCTATTTGGTTAAGAAGGGTCTTGACAGATTTGAATGAAAGGCAAGAGGATGGAACTGCAATTTATTGTGACATCTCATCAATTGCATTGTCTAGGAATCTAGTATTCCATGGTAGAAGAAAGCATATAGAAATTAGATATCACTTCATCAGAGAGTTGGTGGAGAATGGGGATATAAAAATAGAATTTTGTAAGTATGAGCAGCAGCTAGCAGACATCTTCACAAAGCCATTAGGCATTGGACCTTTTGTACACCTAAGAAAGTGTCTTGGTGCAGTTGATTTGGATTAGCATTGATCGTTGCTTGTTTGGCTCAGGACAAAAGGGGTGTGGTTGAATTTTAAATGCATATTTTCATTTGCCCCTAGAGGCATCGCCAACCTACCATCCCCGTAACTGTCAAAAACAATGAATGTGGTAGGTGAGTATTTCAAATCTAAAAAGAGGGGGAAAATATTTTGCCAATGAGACAAAAAAGGAATGTTTGATTCATTCATTCATAGAGTTCAGCAGAGTAGAGAGAGCAAAGATTTTGCAAAGTAGAGAAGGAAGAAGGAAAGAAAGGGATCAACAGATCCAATTGTTTAGAAGATAGAATGAAGTTTGTTCACATGTCTCCAGTTGCACTTGTTTCCTCTGGTCATTCAATAAGTTTTTTATTTTTTGGATTTTTCCTATGAAGCAATCATTGCTCCAGGCACTATTGTATGCAGCCATTAGAGCTGCAAGTTTAAAGTTTTTCCAGTTTCAAGTCTTAGGGTTATTTTAGGGTTTTTTTCTGGTTGAAGCTGAATGCTCCCAGATTTTGTAATGGTTTAATCAAAGTTGAATAGAAATAAAGTAGGCATATTTGAATCCATTATTCTTCTTCTATTCATTGCATTTGAGAAATTTATTTGGAAGCTTCATACTTGGGCTCTTTGGTTTTAATGGTAAAAATATTAAGTTTGTGATTTAGCACACTTGGCATCCTCTTCTACTGAGCATCACATTGTAGTGACTACCGAGCTCACTCAGCATCCATTTGTGTCAAGTTGCATTTCACCTACCAAGCTTACTTGGCATCTATTAGTGTTGAGCACTTTGTCACTCGGCATCTATTGGTGCCAACCAAACTACCACTCGACACCTTCATCTGCCGAGCAAAATTGGCACTCGACACGTTCATGTGCTAAGAAGATTTTATAGGGTTCTGAATTAATTTTTCATATGGAATATGCACCAAGTTGTGGTGCCAAAAAGCTGACAACTCTTTTTATTTCTATTTTCAATAGCGTGTACATGCTATAGCGTGTATGCACTTTAAAAAAGTGAATTTTTATAGATGGGCTGCATACTCGTAGCCCATCATTTTCATCTCTATTTTTTCACATTCCTACACTAGCAGCACATACACAGGGTCAACAAACAAAGGGTTTTTCCATCTCGGTATCCAATATGCCTCATTGCCGGCAAAATTTGAGATCACAAGCACGCTGACGCTGATGCCATATGTGATCTTAACTTCATTTTGCATTGTTTGATATGTTTTTCATATTGTTTTCTAGGTTTTTTATATTTTTTTTGTAGGGTTTTTACAATTTTTATTTAAATTTGTTTATTTATTTGGATTTCAATTGATTTTTTATTATGAAATATCCATAATCAATCAGAAAATCCGCAAGAACCTCAAAACCCTCAAAACCAAAACCCTCGCAAAGAAGAACAACAAATTCTACAACCAAAACCAATTGCAAGACCTCCACTAGGCACACAAGAAAATATAATAAATGAAATAGAGAGAGGCAAAACTAAATTAGAAGGACTCATTGTTCGGTTGAAAGAATCTATACAAACCAATCCAATGAGGGCTCAATTGGCATCATCCCTTGAATCTATTAAGACCCAGATAGCCTCAGTTAGTGGTCAGTTAGATATTTGGCAGGTTAAGAGGGATGAACAAAAAATATTTTATGCAAATAAATTGTCATATGAAGATGTTAAAAAAAAAGAAATACAAAAAGGTAGAATATGTGCATTATTTAGAAGACCCAGTGAGAAAAATACTATTAGAGAGGGTACTAAATGGTTCCCCATTCATTGGTGCATACACAATGCTATTAGAAATCATTTTTCGGATAGATGGTGTATGGTTTTTGATCCCCCTCCTTGCAACAATCACGAGGTCCCCATGTATTTTTTGAAGAAATTATATTATGAGTTTGTCCTTGGGGAGATCCCCAATTATTTAGATATATTAGACTCCCAGGGTAGAGTTGAGGGGTCATCATTTGAGAGGTCGGGAGCATGTCATGACCCTAATGTAGTTAGGGCACCTGTGGTCAAGCCACAGTGCGAGCATGTGACTATTCCTTCACTTGTGAATGAACATGTAGAGGCCAGCGCTCTAGGGACCATAAATGCTTTGATGCATACCCTCATCCATTCCATGAGCCCATTATTTGAGGGGGAGCCTTCTGTGTGTCGTGGTCACATGTGCACTTCATGCAAATTGCTATGCACATTTGACACTCATGCTGGAGATGGTGCGGATGATGGGCTCATCACTGATCAGTTCCTGAATGAAACATTTTGGCATTGACATACAGGTAAATTACAATTATAATTTACTAATTTGATCACATTTCATATGTATAGTGAATGATTAATTAATTAGCATCTATTGACATTGTCCAAAATTCAGGGTTAGAGTGTTGCTGGGCCTAGCAGCTATCCTCTAGCCCCATTTTTTTCCCCTCCACAAGTCCAGAGGTATTTATCAATTTAATAATTTAAATTAATACATATATTTATTAATTAATCATATTAAGGACTGATGAAAAAAATTATGCATGTGCTTCAGTTCTCTACTGGACTGTCAACCTTTACTACGGACTCGGAGTATAGACATCATACAAGCTATGTATAGGTACATTTGTTTCATGTTAATTTAATTCATTTGATTATATTTGTTTCATGTTTCATGTTACATGTAATGTGTATTGTATGACATGCAGCTCATGAGGTCAGAAACCCCTCCTCATCTCTAATAGTCTTTTGATCGTGGAGTGGCTGCAGCTATGACTAGCTCATAGCCATTGACTGAGGTATGAAAGAATTTTCTTCATTTTAGTTGTTTTTTATAATAGTTAGTCTCAAAATTTCTAATGTTATTTATAAGTGATTATATTTATTGAATTTTTGTAGGGTCTCATCATGCCTAATCATCCACAAGCCTTCAAGGTGGACTTATAGAGTGACTATTTGATGGTGGTAAGAAAATAATTGATTTTGTGTGTACATATATTTGATTTCAATGTATAATAAATATTGATTCATATCTACTTTTTTTGTGTCAGCTCAAGTTAGAGAAGAGCCTCAAAAAGAGGACAAGTGAGCATGTCAGGAGGACCCCATCATCTACAGCATCTCCCTCCACATGATGATAGAAGATGTCGAGAGATTTGTTTCCTTCCCACGAGGAGAAGGAAAATATATAATTGATCTAGACATGTATATATATAGGCATTAGTGGACATATTTGATACACATTTGATGTATATGACATTTTATATTTGATGTATGACATTATTCGACTTATGACATTATTGGTTAATATATGATATGTTTGTTCATATACAACATTATTGGTTATCATAATATATTATGTGTTTGTTAATGTACATGACATTATTGGTTATCATTTTATATTATATGTTTGTTCATGTATGACATTAAATTAGATATGTTCATGTATGAAATTAAATTATATATGTGCATGTATGACATTAAATTAGATATGTTTATGTATGACATTAAATTCAATACCTAATTTGTTCGAAACTTTGATAGAATATTGATTAACAATAAACTTTATCACTGTTTAAGCATAAGTTAATCACTTGCAATATGTCATCATCATATGATTTATGATCTTGTTAATGTTTACATTTTTCCTTCTCTATCATTTGTTTATCAAGTTTAATTCAATAGCTAATTAGTTTGAATTTTTGATACAATATTGATTGGCAATAAACTTTATCAATCAAGATTGATTAGGACCTCCTGACAATAAACTTTATTGGGAAATATTCGTGGACTTCTTGGCAATTGGTCACCTAAATGAGAACCTTGAGATTTATTAGGAACTCCATGAAAGAAATTAGTAGCTTGAGAAGCTCTCCATTTGTTGGTTGAATTAAAATCTTGGATTGTAGATAGATGGCCTTCATTGTACAGACCAATTTAATAGATATATAATCAAATAAATAGTGTATTCATCTAAGCATAGAAATATTGTTACATAAGAAGAAGATCAAGTTTTACAGTTGCTAATAATCATTAATGTATGCACATACACTTAAACCTAAAAAGGATGACCTAAAGAAGACAAATTAAGTATGAAGTCGATGCAAAATCAATAAGAGATTTCTAGCATGATATCTTCAATATTTTTTGAATTACAGAAAACTAAGTATTAATATGATGATCTCTATGAATATATATCACCATCTAGATGTCTCTCTGCGTCTCCCTAACTCTCTCTATTTTATTTCATATTCATCCTCTTCTTATATCTCTATTCATTTATCATTATGTTTTTATTTCCTTTAATCTTCATGTCTACTTACACCTTCTTTTGTTTCCCTCTATCTCTATGCATCTTCTCCATGTTCAGCAAGCATTGGAGTTATAGGGATAGTGTTAAGAAACATGCTTATGTTTCAAAGAGATGTGAGAAGGTGAAAATAAGGGCATACTATAAGTTGAAAGCTGAGGATGATTTAATGGTTGATAAGCAGGCATTTTATTACGATGATCCTAATGATCAACACATTTGCATGGAGGTTGTCCAAGGTAGATCTCATTGCAGTCTTATGCTATATGACAATCCATATGCAAATTCTATTTTGAATAAGTCTATTTTTGTCCCTTGATTGTAATCTTGGCTCCATGATGTTCTGATTTGGGAGGTGGTTATATGAAACTATGAATATCTTTAAGTAATAAATTGTATTGATTTTGATTTAATTTATTATTAAAGATTTTAATGGATACAACTTTGCTCTAAATATCTCACTCTATCCTTGTATCTTACTCTCTTATTCCCCCCCTCTTTTTATTTCTATTTTTCCATATCTATTTTTTTACCATATCTATGTAGCCATCTATCCTCTTTATCTCCCCCTCACTAATGCAGAGATGTTGAGCAAGAAGTGAGGTTTAAGCACTTTCTTCTTCCTAATCTACCAAACTAAACTTGTGGCCTTCCTAATATCTTACTCCTTTAGGATATCATTTTTGTGGCCTATCCAAAGTGATAGGGTCATTTGTGAACTCTTCCAAGGTGAGTACTTCTCCAATCAAGATCTTGCACCTTTTTGTTTTAGGGACACTAGCCCTATTCCAAGCCAATAAATATAACTCTTCACCAATGGCTTCACCAACCCCAAGTTTCTATTGGGACACCTTCCTTATGTTGAACTAATTGAGAATCAACTCTTGGCTTAACCCTCTAATTTTCATACAGTACAAAATGTTGGCTATCCCAGAATTCCTCGTAGCTCTCCTACTCTAATTTTTTGGACTTAAATTCCTCTTAGGTTGAAATCTAACTATTCTATGGGTAGATTCAGACACCCTTTTAGTATTTACCTATCCACCTAGAGCTAACAGAGTAGACAGTTTGATCCCATGACAAAAGGTGAGAGAGATTTAGAAGTTAGCAACTTTGTACTGGCCAACATTGCAAGTTTTAGCATCACCCAAGATGACATCGTAAAATGAAAATGGAGTGCGATCTCCAAAAATTGAGAGAAGTTATTGTAGGCCTCCAAAACATGGTCTTGTAGCAACTAGAATCATATCCATACCTCACATGAGCTCTAAGATATGACCCATCAAAGATCACAGCCCTATGGCATTTAGTGACCCTTAGGAACATTACAGTTCGGCATGCTCAAGAATGTTTGAGCGCTGAAGGGGATAGGGCAAGGTTGGGGATAGGGTTTACCTGGCCACCTAGAGCTAACAAATTAGATAGTTTGATCCCATGACGAAAGGTGAGAGAGATTTGGTAGTTTGCAACTTTGTACTGGCCAACACTGCAAGTTTCAACACCACTTGAGATGGCATCGTAAAATAAAAATGGAGTGTGATCTCCAAAAAGTGAGAGAGGTTATTGTAGGCCTCTACAACATGGTCCTATAGGAACTAGAATTGAATCCATACCTCACATGAGCTTCAAGATATGCCCCTTCAAAAATTGCATCCCTATAGCATTTAGTGACCCTTAGGGACATTCCAGCTTGGCATGCCCGAGAACATTCGAGCATTGAAGGGTTCAAGATGAGGTTGGGGATAGGATTTACCTAGCCACTCAAAGCTAACAGAGTAGATAGTTTGATCCCACAATGAAAGGTGAGAGAGATTTGGCAATTGGCAACTTTGTACTGGCCAACATTGCAAGTTTTAGCATCACTTGAGATGGCATCATAAAATAAAAATGGAGTGTCATCTCCAAAAAGAAAGAGAGGTTATTTTAGGCCTCTGCAACACATTCATGTTGGAACTAGAATTGCATCCATACCTCACATGAGCTCCGAGATATGTCCTATCAAAGATCGCAGCCCTATGGCATTTAGTGACCCTTAGGGATGTTTTGATTCTGCGTTCTTGAGAATGTTCGAGTGCTAAAGGGGATAGGATGAGGTTGGGGATAGGGTTTACCAAGCCACTTGAAGCTAATGGAGTAGATAGTTCGATCTCACGATGAAAGGTGAGAGAGATTTGGTAGTTGGCAACTTTGTACTAGCCAACATTGCAAGTTTTAGCATCACCCGAGATGGCATTGTAAAATGAAAATGGAGTGTGATCTCCAAAAAGTGAGAGAGGTTATTGTTGGCTTTTGCAACATGGTCCTATAGGAACTAGAATCACATCTATACCTCACACGAGCTCTAAGATATGCCCCATCAAATATCGTAGCCCTGTAGCATTTAGTGACCCTTATGGATGTTCTGGTTCGGTGTGCCTGAGAACATTCGAGCACTGAAGGGGATAGGATGAGGTTGCAGATAGCGTTTACCTAGCCATCCAGAGCTAACAAAGTAGATAGTTTGATCCCACAATGAAAGGTGAGAGAGATTAGGCAGTTGGCAACTTTTTGCTAGAACAGAGTTGGAGTTTGATCTTTTGGAATCTTTAAGAAGTGAAAAAGCTTCTTAGTCGCTTCAATATATTAGTCACTTCAATATATTTGTAAGTTTTATATATTTTCATATTCCAAGTGATACACATGTCCTAAGTAAGATCTGACTATAGATATGGGTTACATTTTTTGGTATAGATATTTTCATTCAAGACTGAATACCAACTACTTCCCCCTTGTACCAACCAAAATCTCATTCACTCAACCTTAACACAATGTGACATCAGCAATTGCAACCTACCCTACATCAATAGAGAGCTAAAACCATCCAACACAATCCAAACTATAAAAAAGTGGTCAAATTTATTGTTATTATTCACAAACCAGTAATGCAGCAATTGGCATTGTTCTTCACACAAAGTGACAAGAATGAGACTTTGGAACTTCAAGATTCTCCACACACTTAAAGATGGTTTAAAGCAACTTTAAAATGACCAAAACAAGGTGTATAAATGGTTGGAACCTCAATATGTAGCATCTAATGAAAACTGACACCATGGTGTACTTTAAGAAACCCGTCCTTTAGAAAAGGTGTAAAAAATTCGTGAAAGGTGCAAAACACCTAACAAAAGAATCTATTTTTTGTGGAAAAAAAATAGTTTACAAAGAAAAATTAATAATCTCCATTGGTGAATCATTCATTGTCTCTCAAAAAATGTGTAAAATTTGGGTGAATTGTGTTATTTTAAAACCACAAAAAATTTATACATTGGTGAACAAAAAATAATAATCATAGTAAAATTTTAATTTTTTGGGCGAATCATTTCATTGTATTCAAGGTTAAAAAAAAAGAGAAACCCTAGTGAATTTTATATGCATCATCATGCCATAGCCTTAAGCCATAATTTGAGCGTGATTTTCATCTTTTAATGATCCTTTCCAATCTTGCGACAAGGGAAATGGTGCAATATCCTAGGCATATGTTGTGATCTTCCGTGATCTCACGATGGTTCTTGTATCATGAGATCATATAGTGCTATGTTTTGTGGGTGAAAAGGTTTTTTCCAATCTTACGATCAATACTTGTTCGCAACATTGAAAGAAAAAAATAAAAAGGTCATGCCCCTACAACAAATTCTTTTGTCATCAAGTCGTAAATAGATGGATGGAGCCCCCCCGATGATATGAGTGTACCTTTGTAATGATATCGAGAAATACTTTCAAGGCCCCTCTGGTGCTATGATTTGAGCTTGGCAAATGATTTAAAAAAAATCTCGATGCTACAAGGAGTGGTTTGTCATATGATCAGGATTGTTATATTTGAATGCTTGCAATTCTATGACACAAGTTTTAAAATTGAAAATCAAAGCCTCGTCGTGTGATCGTAGGAGGCCTGAAGATTTGTTGTTATGGTGCAACACCTAGTTGTCGTAACATCGTACGAGTTATAAAGATAAAGGCATCCCCTCTTGACAGTGATAGTCTATAGATGTCAGCTTCCTATTAAGGCAGAGCTAGTAGGTACATGCTAGTTGAGTTCATCATCAACATTATGGGACCCAAGGGTTGTCAGGTGGCTGATGGCACATGGCTTTCGATCTTATGATAACTTTTTCATCATAAGATATCAGGTCTTTGAGGTAGGTTTTCCCGATGTTGTGATTATGGTTTGTTTAGCAATAAATTTGTGAGCCCATGATGTTATGATATACTATTTTCAACCTAACCGTAACATCATAGAGAGAAAATTGAAGGGTTGCGATGTTACGACGTGGTAAGCTTAGAGATAAATGAGGTTATCGTAGGATTGTAAGAGATTTCCTTGGCTTTCCTGATTGGTTGATAAAAATAAAAAAGGGATTGGCTTAAGGTTGAAAGAGCTAATAGATTAGTGCTGCAATAGTACAAAAGGTCTTTTCAGTTACCTTGTCATAATATCATAGAATCTAATCTCTACAGTGAACATAATGACAAAAATAGAAGTTTGAACTTCTCGACTGATCAATTTTTAATGTGGTATGAAAAGTGCATAGATAGAATTTAATAACAATGTTCCTCCAAGTTGGCAAAATCAATTAATATCCTTCCCAAGCATGTTGAAATTAATGCAATTTAAATGTTCGGCTACGCTCTTCAACTTATATGATTTTATGAATCTCCATCATCATTCTTCAAGTATTTACAAGTTTAGATTTGGAATTTCATCCTGTGTTGCTTGAGAAAGTTATATTATTGTTTCCAAGGTCTAATTGCAGTTATAGATTTTCTAGTTGCAAATTCAAAATTTCAGACCAAGAAGTGGAACAAATTTCAGCCAAAGAGATGATAGTATCAGAGACATCTACTTCAAAGGGAGGTAAAGCCAAACAGAGGAAGCCTAGTCAGTTCCTAGAAGAGTGGATCAGATTATTTCCAGGATCCACAAATGCAAACTTTGTCGATGATCATGTTTTCTTTGACCCATATGCCAACTGTAGAGATGCTAAGTGCTCAGATACTAATGATGCTGAGATTTTCTATTTTTTCTATTGCAACTAGGAGAAGAATGTCCCTGTTTGCAATCCATGGAAGAAGAATCCTACCAAGCTAATTTTTCCAAAGGTATTCATGGATGTGGATTTGATGAAAGCTCTGTTTCAATGTTATAATCTGGCCACCAAATCTTTCCATAGGAGAGATGGGATAGTTCTATGCACACTAGATAGAGAATCTTTCATTGAGGCATTTAGATTGACTGGAGCAATGGGACAACCTCTGGATTTAAAGGACTTGAAAAGAATATTTGAGGCACACCCTACTACTTTCACTAGAAATTCATTGTTGCAACATATCCATGGAGAATTCAAAAGGGTGGGAGATTACCCAAAAAAGGTAAAGGATAAGATGCCCATGGACAAGTTCAAGAATTATTTTGTCTAAACCATATATGGTGTCCATAAGGTTGTAGGCAAGGATGGGTTTGATGAAGTCTAGGGAGCAAAGTATATAATTGTTAGAGATGTACAAGATGCTTTCCATGCTTGTGAATATGACTATGTTAGTCATATATTGGATATAATGATGGAGAATATTGCTAGGGCAAGGTCTGGAGAAATGAGGGAGTTCACCTTCCCATATTACTCTTTGCTAATGCATTTGATCTCTATAGAAATGTGGGATACATCAGCCCTGATTTTATTGAGCAAACTTTTGATCTACATGGAATCTTGCCAGTACAACTTTGGACATAGGTATGGGATAGCTCTTACCATTTGTCTGACTTTGTTTCATTTTTCAATAATTTTAGTGTTGTTATTATGAAAATGTTAGACCTGAGGTACTTTAGGGCCCCTAAAATTTTAAAATATCTCCTAAGACCATCATTGCTGCCTGAGGGAAGAAGGATAGACCATAATTGGGGAGATATTTTCCTTTTTCTTACCTTTTCTTTAATGAGAGTGTATGGTTTCCCTCAACCACCCCACATTTTACCAAAGTACATTCCTCCTAGATTGGGAATAATTGAATTCATTTGGTAACTATTCATGGTTAATAGGGAATACTTAGGCCCTAAGGTACATAGAGGAACCTTTTTGTGTAGATGATTTAAGATTGGGGATTTTACCATTGGAAAGGAAGCCCTAGAGCCTGTCCATGCCCTCCTACACCACTATAATCTATGCACTGGCCCTTATAGGATGTATGACTCTGATGAGTGGATGAGGGATACTTTAAAAGAAATGAGAAACTATGTGCTACCCAATTCCAAAGAATAACCCCTTGAAGACATCATTTCAAACATAGTAGCAGAAGGGAAGGTAGCTGATAAACTTTCAAAGTTGCAAGATGTATTGAGGGTAGAAAAGGAATTAAAAAGAGTTGATCCCCAATTCTCAAGATTTCATATGGATATCCCTTATCCCCATAGAATCAAGAAGATGGTTACAGACCATGCTGACATAATGGTTAAAATGCTAGAAGGTCCAATTGGGGAAGAAGAAAGAGTGTGCCTAGATAGCCCTGAACCTGATGTAACCCTTGAGGTTGAAGAGGAGGAGGCACCCCAATCATCTTGGATGGCAAGGGGGCACAAAAGATAGAAGGTTGTGCAGATTCCTCCTCAGCTCAGGCAAAGAGCCTTGCAAATTCTACCAAGAAATAGTCAGTATTTTGCTGACATAAGATAGAACTATATCCAAACTAGGGCTGATGCACCAGAGAATAATTTGATAGATCTAGAATTGGCAGCAACAAGATTGGATGAGAGGATTATCCAAGCTCAAGAATTCTTGGAGGATGATGAGTTCATCAAATCCAATGAATTCAAAAGCTTTTTATATAAGATAAAATAGAGTGAGTTGGTCCTCCAAATGAAACCTGATGAACTAGACAAGCGAAGGATGAAATTGATTGAAAAGTTGTAGGCCTATGATCCTGAAAGTGAGGTAATAACATTGCAGGAGGCTAGGGATCTGGTTTAGAGAACTGGTATGTTACTTGTACTAGGTTGGGACTTGGAGCAAGCAGTTATGCTTAATCATATCAGAAGACAAGAGAATGCTATCTCCTATGAGGCAATTTGTGCTAGTGGTTTGAAGAGGGGAATTGGTTTTAATGTTGATACCAAATCCTTGGTAGTTTTTTGCTTGGCCCCTGCTTCAAATAAACCAAGATTGATGGATGTGCAAAGCATAGAACAGGGCAACATGATAATTTGGACTCTTCATGGCACCTCTGGAAAGGAAATCTCCAAGGAAATTAAACATTTCTCATTTATGAATGAGGCCAAGATAGATGAGATAGAAGATAAACTATCCCAGGCTATACATGATTACATTGATGTCAAAAAGCTCTATGAAAATGAGCTTAGAAGTAGTCATGTATACAGAGAAAGAATTGCTGAACTTGGAGCCAAGGTCCAAACACTTGAGGATGAAATTGCATCCCTCAAGGATCAATTAACACAAGAAGAACAAAGGATGGCTCTAGTTCAGGTGCAGAAGGGATAGGAGACTTAAATTCCAGCCAAGGATACTGTTGAGGCTCTGGTACAGACTGAAGACATAGAAGAGGAACAATCCTCACAGCCTAGGAGGATGAGCATTGAATCTCAGTCAACTCAGCAAGGGGAAAATGTAAGGACTGGGATCCTGAAATCTATGATAAGCCACAGGGTTGGTACTCTAAAGAACCTATCTCAATAGGCTCATAGTTCATTTGTTTCTCTGCAAAGTGCTGAGAAAGTTTGTAATGAAGCACTTTCATTGTTAAGTCCTACCTTCAACCTCTGGGGACCATATATGCAATTTTTGGATATATTGATAATGTTGATTGCTAAGAAGCTAGATTTACCAAATAAGATTTTCACGATTAAAGAGAGCCTAGAAATGGTAAAAGAATTGAGTGGTTTCTTTTCTGGTAAGTTACAGGTTATACAAAGCATGTTGAGGACATTGTCAAATGGAATGGAACCTTGTATACCATCAATTTTTGATACTACTAATGTAGTAAGGGACTGGCAAGAGTGGTCAACTTCATTTGACAACATTTTGACCCAGGAATCTACATTAGCAATTTTTGAAGACAAATCAGATTCCCCTTTCCACTCACTAATTGATCATCTTTTCAAGGCAGAGATAAATCTAAACAAATTTATTGTTGAGGCTAAGGTAATTATGGATGCCAAATGGGCTAAAGCGAAACAAGATTTGTAAGGGGCAAAGGACACTGACTGACCCACCAAAAGAGAAATCTATGTCTGGGAAGTAGTGGGTGAAATAAAGGCCCTACCAGCTGGAAGTAGCTAGGATATTTTGCATATTTATATCAAATGCACATAGGACTAAATTAGAGGCAATTAGAAATACAGCGTGGCCTATTGTGGATACATATATTTCCATCTAGGAGGTTATAGCAGATATCAAAGCAATCCCTTCAGTAGAAGATGATTAGCAGAAAATATGGTGGCCCTGGGGAATCAATTGGAGGACAAGTATTGCAGAAGAATATCAAAGAGAAGTTTTTCATCATAACAAATTACCTTACCTTTTTGGTACATCCATTGTGGGTAATGTTGTAGTTAGAACTAGAAGATAGGCTTACTGATCAGTTGCCACTTGTCACATTTTGTAATTGTTTCCCCTTTTCCTGTTAAAATATGTCACAAAAGGTTTCAACAAATTGTAATGATTATCTTAATTATTGTTATCTTTTGTCTTTTGTAATGAATCATGATGTGACCTTTCTAAGCCTGAAGCTTTTTGCAACTCAATTGATATAAATATGAGTTCCCAAGGCTTAGAAATGGTTCGATCTGTTGTTATTTTTCAGATTAAGTATAATTTTCTTTAAGAGAAGATATTGTTCCAACTCTATGTATTTCAATTTTCAATTACATTTTTATAGTCAGTAGTTCTCTGTGATGTTATGGCCTTTGCACATGTCTCTATTATCTCTTTTTTTATTATCAAACAACTAAATCAAGAGAAAGATACAAAAATAACATTGTGTCAACAATATTAATAGAGTAACAACTAACAAAAATCTTGAACTCAAATCAAGAGAAAGGTACAAAAATAACATTATGTCAACAATAGAGTAACAAAAATCTTGAACTCAATTTTCTTAAATTGTAATTGCAATATGACTAAATAATGAATATGGAAGAACTAAAGTAGAGTATAATGTATACCTATAAATTCCTTGGAACTAAATGCTACATTACTAAATCACGATTCACTTCATTGACTCAGTCTCAAATGTGATGCTTCTATATCCCATATGGACTCTAGATCCTAAAATTGAAGTCTAACTAGTACTAATAGGTTCCTCTTCATTCTGAATCAAGTATTCAAAATCCATAAAATCTTCATCTTCATTTTGACTTTGAGACCTAAATTCATCATTTATGTTGGAGTTAGCAGTAGAAGTAGAACCACCATCTTTTAAAGTGTTGCAAAGGCCTTGTCTTTCATGTGTGGAATTCGAAATGGCCAATGACCTATCATAAGGAAAATCTCTAACATTGTATTGAGTTACAAACAACCTCAAACAAGTTTCCAAATTTTTGTCTAGTTTGTTTTCGACATTTGATTTCAAAAACCCCAATGCACTGAAAACTCCCTCATCTTCCACCGACCCTAATATCATTGTTTGACATAAATCAGCAAGTTTGAAATATTCTAATATTAAAGTATCTAATACTTCACTCTAACTTATCTTTTTCTAAAGCCTTGTTATTGCACCAAGATCGAATGGATTCTCAAATTTTTCCATCTATTTTTTCATACACAATGCAAAAAGTTTACATTGATTTTTAAGATTATTTGAGTCTAAGATTCCTTGTATTAGTTGTCCATTGCAATATGTATGCACTTTGAAAACTGTGTTATCAATTTGTCAAGTTTATTATGAAACAACTTTGCATCAGTTCGATTATGTCCAAAGTGTTTCCAAAATTGAGGAAACACACAACTCATGGCTTCAAGAATTTCTTATCAAGGGAATCTTTCATGAATCTCACTTGAAAGTTGGTAGGAAATAGACTTCATATTTTCACTAATAGATTTAACAATCTTGTCAAAATCATCCTTTCGAACTGGTCGTACTCTACCTCTCTTGGTTGTTTTAGATTGGTGCATTGGTATTTCAAATCCTTTCACAAACATGCATAGCTCATTTTTCCCATTGAATTGTAAAAAATTCTTAGCATGATTCAAATCTGTAATTATCTCCCACCTTGAAAAAATTAGGCTATGACTTGAGAGATTTGAATACAAAGAATCTAGAGCCATGCATGTCATTTTACATAAATCAGAATACTCATGAATATAAATAGTTCTGTCTTGTGCTTTCTTAACAAGTTTTTTCATTAAATCTAGCATGGGGAGAAGGCTGGATAAAGTTAATAGGTTCTCTATATCACTTAACTTATTTAAAAAATCAAGAGCTCTGTCCACTATAAGGCATTGCTCATATAGAACTCTAATCAAGGATTGATATTCTGCTAGAACTCGTTCTACTAGTCCATGCAAAGATATCCATTTGGTCCTAGCATCCTTGAGAATCTTATTTCCTTTTGTTACTCCCTCAGAAAAAATCTTAAATTTTGCAAAGCATTTAGGACTTCTACAAAAGTACGAGTGGAGCTCACAGATTAGATCTTCAACTTTTAACACTGTAGGAAAAATATTTACAATATTATATGCTAAATTCATTCGGTGGGCCATGCAATGTATGTCAAGTATGTAAGGTGCAATACTAGTTTGTAATCTTGTACAAAGACCAGTCCTTTGCCATTGCATTACTATAGCTCCATCAGCTTCGACACATTCTAACTTCTTTGCAATTGTCAAGTCATCCATACTAGCAATTTCATTCAAAGCTTTCTTAACTTCTAAATATGAATTTTCTGTAGTTGAATTGGCCCTCATTTTACAAACACAAAGTAGATTAGCTTGATGGGCATGATCTTTTATAGTATATACATGCATATAGACCCAAGCAGTGTTATCTACCATAGTGACTTCATCTAAGGATAATGAAATGAACTTGAATTCTCTTACTCTCTCCTGTACATTTTTCTTTTTCACCTCAGCAAGATGGCTTGCCATTTCCCATCCAGTGTATATTGACCAATGTGACATAGGATAGTGAGGAACTCTCAAAAAAGATAATAAATTACCATATTCTAAAAAGTCTCTCATAGGACGCCCTCTAGAGAGAATATGAAAAATAACACTCATCTGAATGGTCTTCACCAAGTTTGCATCATTGGCTGCATGTTGAAGCCCATCCTTGATTGGATTGCCACTATTGCCACTACCAATTACCACTATTTTCTTGAAATGCTCTTCATATTCTATGGCATACTTAACATGAAGGCATTCGTCCTCTGATTTCCATCTCACTGTCGCTACTTCCTTTCCATCTATGATTTGTTTTTCATTAACCTTACCAATATGTTTTTCTATAGTGTCGATCTTTAACTAAAACTTTTCTCTCTTTTAGTTTTCCAGGTACAAATTGTACACTTGCATTCTGTTGGTGGTTCATCATTGTTTGTGACTGGTTCAATAAACTAGTACTTTGCTACCCAATCAACCTAGAAAGTCCTTTTCATTTCCCACTCCCGCCCCATTTTTACATTCCTTTTTCTTTTCTTCCTACCAAAATCAATATTATCTTCTATTACAACATCTTCTATTGTTGGAACATTGTTATCTTTGTTTGATGCATTTTGATTTAATTGAATAACGACCTACACTTCTAGTGGTGGTGAGGTATTGTGATTTACTTCTGCACTTGTACTTGCCAAAGTTGGTGGACCAGAAACATTGTCAATTCCAAAGAAAGCCTTTATGGTAGTATCTCTAAGTTTTGGGCATTTTGATGTAGGATTAATCCCTTTACTACCCTTGGGGGTCTTACCCTTGTCACTTCCTTGAGACTGAGCAATATTAGTTATAGACTCACCCTCCCCTAACATCTCAATCCACTAATAATTTGTTTAAACTTTACTTCCCTGAGAATAAGTAGTATTACTTTCAGACTAGGAATTGAAACTTAAAGAAAAAAAGTTAAATTTCAAATCTGATTTTTGATAGTTGGTGAATTGACATTCCACAAAAAATGAAATAGGATATTGACCTTAGGTGGTCAATATCCATGCATGCAAGCTTTAAAAACCATTAACGTCGCTAGCAACTTTCAGCATTGCATCCACTTTTTGAAAGATTTCTAATTAAAATGAGATAAGAACGGAAACTGTAGATAAGCTTTTGATTAAATAAAACTACATAAGCTCAAGGAGAGTATTTTATATCCCAACTACACATACCAGTGTACCACCACTTGTGGAAGCTATCTCTAGAGTTTGAGTCATGCCCGTGATGTGTCCTGCACTACCAAAAAATTGATGGAGTGCCAATGGTATTTAGTGAATGTCTCATTTCTTGGGTGAATTCAGATTTATACATATTACAAATCAATACAATTATCAATTTACCATGCCAAATGAGATGACTCCTACATGACAAAATGAAAGTGTGTTGGCTAAACGAGCCAGCTCCTCCACTTCCCATAACGTGAAACGAGCTAACTCCTCCATGGTAAAATGGAACTAGGATGGTGAATTCTCCCATATTACATGAAACAGAAACTTGAAACCTGACAAACATTCCACAATAAGCGTTACCTAGTCGGCTACGTGAAAGGCAAATACCGCCAGGGAAAAACTCAAACATAACATTTTCCTTGGTGATTACAATGCTAGGAAACTAGGTAAACCCAACAAAGCTTGGCAACTAGGAAACCATGGAAGGGCTTAGAAATCGCCAAAAATAACACTGGAAAAATGTCAAATTCGCCAAAAATACAAAAATTTGCTAGTATATTATACTCTGACTGACAACATAGACACCACAGTTTCAAAACTCCACTCCACTCCAACATACACCAACCCTACCTTGCACACAAGCCTAATTAGCAAGTTTAGGCATGGTTTACAAAGCAAAGACCAAGAAATGGGTGCATGGACTTCATTCTTCAAGTCTAGAGCATTCTTCTAGCTTAGATTAGGGTGTTTTTCTGATTTGACAAGTCCTCAACTCCTATTCTTTTCATTACTTAACCAAAACATCAAATCTAGGTCTAATACATGGATCTTATTAGACTTGGGGATTGCTCCCATTTATTCCCAATTCAACTCCCTATTCCAAAACCATCAAAATATGAAAATACATAGCCCTAGCCTACCCCATGCAAGTTTTGAAGAAATTCCAACTGTGGGAACTCAAACTAGGGCCATTTCTTTAGCCAAACCCTAGGTTCAAGGGTTTCATAGGTAGTGAGGAAGTAAAAATGTCTAACTTGCAACAGAAACTGATCTCTCCTTCAAACCACCTCCAAAATTCTTCAAATTAGATACACCAACTAATCAATGCAAAATATCACCCTTTCAATCTGAAAAATCTGTACTATATAGTAAAAAATAAAAATAAAATGTTGGAACAATGGGTTTTTTATTAGATTCTTGGAAGAAAAACATATCAAACTCCTTCTATGCCTCTCATTTGAGTGCAAAGGGCCTATAACGACATTTACAAATAGTTTCAACTATCCAAAGATAGTTTTATGGTTATTTCCTAAAAGTTGCTAAATTGTTGCAAAAGTTGCTAATGCAACTTTGCAATTTTTGCACTTTTTGAAATTTCAACTAAGATAGAACCAAAATGAATCCTAATCATTCTAAATGATTATTATAGGACTCAAAACCAGTAAACCAACCTAAAAAAGTGCAAAAAATTGCAAAATGCAAAAAGTTGCTAAAGAGCAATTTTTTTAAAATAATAGTTGTCAAACTGAAAATGAGGTTGTATGGTGTTTGAACCATTCAAATGGAAGTTATAACTATTCAAATGCATGTACTTAAGATCCCCACATGTGGGAAAGGTCATTGTAGAGATAGTGGACAACATTGGTGAATAAAAAACTCAGATTTTATGCCTTTTTACTATTTTTTCAATTATGTAAAACCTATACAGATTGGTGGTGGTACAAGTCTTATATGGTTGGATTGAAGGTTGAGTCAGGATTCCATTACAATTGGTTTGAGGTATTTATCTTATATAGAGCAAAAGTTATATCAGTTTTAGTGTAGATAGGTCATATTTTCTCCAAATTTGAGAGTTTTAGCAAGATGGAATCTTAACTTGCAAACCCACCATGGATTTCAATGTCACTTTGTGGAATAAAATTTAGGAGAGGATTCTTTGATATTGTAGAGATTTAGGGCTGTAGGACCATGACATCTATTTTTACCAGCAAGCCCTAGACTGAACATAATCTTATGTCTAGTTTAGATTTGAAGGAAAAAGAAGGATCAAGCTCCCAAATTGATTAATCTAACCCAGGTGAAGGGTGTAGAAGGACAAGTTTGATGTATAGTAGAGATCCAAGGGGTTTAACTAAGTCTTTAAACCCATTTGTTTATGGTTTCCTTGTAACCCAACCTAAACTGGCCATTTAGGACTGTAACACAAGGTGGGCATAACTTGATGTCGAAGTTGGGTTGGTGGTTAATCTTTTGGAATCTCTTAGGGGATGTTTAAGAGTATTTAAAAATGAAAAAAAATTTGGGGGTCCTTTGTATGGTTTTGGATTTTGACCGTCAAAACTAGAAATTGTCTTAGTAGGAAGTACTGGTAACAATTTTGAAATTTGATTGTTGAGTGTTGAGAAACCTCAAGTTTGGGATTTTTCTTGTTGGTTTGAGTCTATAATAACCATTTCCATCTGAAAAGTCAATTTTTGAAACCATTTAAGAAGTATTTTCCTTTGTAGGCCTATTGGTGGCAAGGAGTTCCTAAGTGTTGATCCAAGTTGTTTGAGTACCCTAAGTTTGAGGGTTGGACTTGTGAAGTGGAGTCCACTTGCAAGGTAGAGTCTCCCTGTATTGGAAGTCCATTGGATCCTTAGTCCTTAGTGTCTTCAATGAAAATTAAAATGACAAAATCTAGTACCTCAATCGATAACACAAATTTTCTAATTGTTTGCCAACACTAGTGCAGGAGCACCAAGGTCACAAGCAAGAGGCAAGATGAGAAATATTTAGGTGGATTGGAAGAAAAAATGGCCTTATAAGATCAATAAAATTTGCAATGAGTTTAATCATAGACACTTGGTCTAAGTGCAATATTTTGTAAAATTGCCAACATTGGCAATATAAGGCAAAATGGGCTTAATCGAGTCATGTAAGGGGTCCAAAGGGTAGATATGATTCTTGTTTTATTTTTTGTGTTTAATAAGGTCTCAGATGACCATATTAATGTAATGGGATAGTCATGTAGCAAGGAATATCAAAAACTTCTCAATTGACAACTAAAAGTGTCAATTTGACAACAAAATAAGGTGATTAATGCACAAAGGTGGTTAGAGGGGTAGTTAGGGAGGTTTAATTTGGTTTTGAGAGTCTAAATGAGTTTAAAACCTAATTCCCATGTGTGGGAGACAAGTTTGGATGGTCAAAATTGATTGGTAATGTAAGAGTTTTGAAGTTTGAGCAATGAATGCATAGTTTTCCTTAAAATTTTGATCAATAATCTAAACTTGTAACTACTGTAATTTCATTTTCACAATACCCTTTGATCTAATTCTTTTTGTAGGTGATAGGGAAATGTTTTAACTTTAATTTAGCATTGGTATGAAGGTTTAGTCAATTTTTTTGTATTTTTCATATTGACTATCCTAAAATTTGCTGTAGGTGACAATTTAAGAGGGGTTTGAGAGTCATTTTGTGAATTTGACCCATTCTACTTTATGTGGTTACTAGGGCTTTTGGAATGGATCAATAATATTATAAAATATTTTATTTAATCATTCATGTGTAGGAAAGAACCTGGAGTTGATTTTTTGATGCCCAAGGGTATGAGGTTGACTGAGAAAGAGTGCATAAAAAGGGGTATGTGATTGCTCCAAAGCCGTATTTTGCATTTTATGTTAGAATTCATCTAATATAACCAAAATGAAGGTGTTTGAACCATTTTGGGGTTCTAGAGACGTTGCAAAGTAAGATTTCTAGAAAGCCCTAGGGTAAAGGGGCTAGAAAGGAGGGTGTTGTAAAAAGCATTCTAAAGTTGATCATGAGACCAAAAAAATAGAAGAATCCTTGCATTTGAGTCATTTCTTAAGACTTTTTTGGGTCATGGGAGTTCCAAAAGTCAAGGGATTGTGAGTTTCTTTGTAAATGGCCTCAAACTAGGCCTAGTTGGTAGACTGAAATAGCCAGTTTTGAGTGATATTTAAAAAAAAAAGTGTAGTTGGTTTTGGAGTATATTTTAGAGTGAGAAAAAGGTTATTCTAATCACCCAATATTTTAGGAATTTCTATGAGAAATTTTGGAGAAAATAACAAATTAGTGACTTGAAAGGGCTAGTTGGAACAAGCCTAGAAGAGGCAAAATTGAGAAATTGTAAGAGATGAGTTGCTGAGAGTGTGCAAGGATTTGGAACATGCTAGATGAAATGTTTTGAGATGATCCAAGTTGTTGGGGTCATGGTATGAAGCCAAGGATGAGTTTTGGTATGTTGGAGGCACCAAGGTTCACTAGGTGCATAGTGAACAATGTGAGTGTTTAGAATCTACAAACTGAAGATTTGGGTTATAACCTTTTAGACATGGTTGTAGGAAGATGTTACCAAGTTAGAGACCTCCTCTTGAACCCTATTAGAGTCTAATTCCTTGGGTAGATTCCAAGAATACAAGAGAATCCCAAAGTATTAACCATTTCCAACATTCCAAATTTATGATAATAATGAGTCAAAATTCAACAAATTGGAATGCAATGATTGCAAGTATTCTTGGGTATCTATTACTAGAAACCATGGTTTGGAAGAAAATTAAGAGTATTAGTCTTGTAGCTAGGAAAATGAGCTCAATAAACACTTTTGAGATGGTCATCTCGTGATGAACATGGATAAATCATTCAAAGCATATGCTGAACCTGCCCAATATATACCTGCATCACTTAAATCACATTGAATACTAGAACAAAATCAATAAATAGAGTAAAAGTTGTTAATATAAGAGCCATTTTATGGAAGACTAAATTGATTTTCTGTATACTTTTAATTCTTGTCAAATCCATCAATATACATGTATTTTGTATCCTAAAATATCAAAAGTTCAATTTTTTTTTAGTAGACCTAAATAGTCTTTTGTTTCTCTCAATGTATACATTAGTTGATCAACATTATCCTTAGAAAGAACTATATTTGTAACTGCCCCATTATCATCAGATCGAGACCTATTTTCCTTCTTACTTTTTGATGATTGTGATCCTCTTCTATTCCAAGCATAAGATGACTAAAACACAATGGTAGTTGAACAAAGAACACTAATAAATATTGAGGATGTGAATTGATAATACCATTTTTTAGATGATTTTAGCATCTTACCATTTATCACTAGTGCTTCGACTTTATTAGCCCTCTTCTCTGGTGACCTACAAATGAAGACTTAGCACGATAAAAAATCTATGATAAGATTAATCCACTAAAATTAGAGAATGACAAAAATTGAATTTGTCTTGTCATTAAGAATTATCCATTTATAGAAATCCTTTCTTTTTGAGTTATATGGTAACCCTTGCTTAATGAGTATTGAAAACTTCTCCCATTGTATCCTTGCTTTTGCCAGTTTGAAGTTTCTGATTACATGTATAGAATCATGACTTTACATCACAAAGCATTCACATTCTAAAAATTTTCATGTTCTTTCATTACATTTTGATCTAAACAAAAAATTCTAAACTTTCACTTATTCAAACAACTCATCTAAAAATGGGTCCTATTAAAGAATCTAATACAAATTCAAATAATGTATCTAGATTCTAAACAAATCAAAACATAAACTCTATGATTTTAACTAAATCTCATCACTTACACATCACAACAATACGGTCCACCTTAGTCATGTGGATAGTCTTGGGGAAGAGAATGTAACATTGTATTTGGATCCAATTGATCACTCTTTCTCTCTCTCTCTCTCTCTCTCTCTCTCTCTCTCTCTCTCTCTCTCTCTCTCTCCCTCTCTCCCTAGATTCAATCTAATATGTTAGAATTCTTTTAGAATAACTGAGGGGGGGGGGGGGGGGGGGGTGAATAAGTTTTTCAAGGTCCAAAATGCCCTATTAATACTTTTTTAATGAATCCATACCCTTTTCATCTGTTCAAATTTAAATCAGAAAATTACTATAAATCAACATGCAAAGATAAAACATTCAAGATCAACACATAACACAATGATTTTATGTGGAAACCCAATTTCAGAAAAACCACCAGTAACATGCTACTTGATTCTCATTCTTTTGAAGTGATGCCCTGTTAAAAGCCTACCCTATTAAAGGCTTACAACACACTATTAAATGTGACCTTGTTAGAGTATTTCACCAAACTGTTAGGAATGGGCCTGGTTAAAGGTCTTTAGTACATTCACTAGGAATGCCACCCTGTTAAAGGATTTATCTAATGGCTGTTAAACAAACCTAAGCCCATAGGATTTATCTTACTGTTACAATTACTAGAAAGTAACAATATTGGTCTTTTGATCTGTCATAACTTACAACATACTTTACAAATTTCAGATCACTCTTTCAGTTCAATCCTTATGCTTGGCTTCAATCACTTCAGCTCTGACTGCTTGTTTCTCTCTCAAGCTTTGTCTCTTTGAATCTTATTACTCATTCTGCCAATGCAATCATTCTTATGGTTGTCTATTTAAATAGAGTTCATGTTCTTTCTTCTCCTTAGCACATTCTACAACACTTTATGCTTTTATGCTTGACCATGGCTCTCTCTCTCACTATTTCCCTCTTTTCCACACTTTTGTTATTAACTTATGTCTTCTTATATAGAAGTTTGATTTTCCTTTTGCCACTCAATTTTTCCTTTCCAATCTTAGGGTTTCAAAATGGATTAGGTAGGATACAATGTGTCTACCCCATAACTTGTTCTCTCTTAGAAACTTTACTAGTTGTATCTTAAAAAAAAAAAAATTCTACATGGTGTTCTATGCCACCAACTCATCATTCTTATCTTCCTTTTAATTCACAGATTTCTAGATAAAAACTTTGTTGGCTTAGATCTGACGAATCTTCGATTTGCAAAATAATGCAGCAACTCGGCATTATTGAGTTATTGGTGCTCGACACCTCTGTGTTACTCAGCATTATTGAGTTACTGGTGCTTGGCACCTCTGTGTTACTCCGCACCTGTACCTACTCGGCACTTGGTTTTTCTCGGCACTTGATTCTGCTCAGCACTTGGTTTTGCTCGGCACTTGATTCTACTCGGCACTTAGTTTTTCTTGGCACTTGATTCTGCTCAGCACTTAGTGCTTGGCACCTAAACTTGCTCGACACTTTAACTCAAAATTTGCTCGGCTCTTCTTAGCTTGCTCAGCTCCTTCTCTCTAATGAACTTAGTTTGAGCTTTACAAAATATTTAACTAAAAACCTTAGATCTTTGATATGTTTCAGTGTGCTCATTCTTTGTATCTTATAGTATGTCATCCAATACACTGTTTCATCAATGGCTTAACTGATCCTTGTACTTCATTACAACATCATAACTTCAACCTTTCTCTAGGTGTTCTAGTTACATCTTATTGATTGCCTCCACCTTGACAATCAACTAATTGATAGTATTTGGATCACTAAAGCAATTGTCATCCCTGCAAGTAGCTAGTTTGACATCAATGACAGAACAATGATTGAGGACATTCTTTACCAGTTCCATAAATTATTCCAACAATTTTTTTTATGATCATTTCAATCATTTCCAACAATCTCCCTCTTTGGCATTGATGGCAAACCAAACTGATCAAGTAATCAATTCAGTTACCACCAAGATTGTATTGCCTTGCTACATTTTCACTACTAATCACATATATCTCCCTCTTTCATATATATCTCCCTCTTTCTTTGCATCGATTAGTTTCATGCATATTTCTCCCTCTTTGACATAAATGTCAAAGATGTAGCATCTTTATGATGCAAAATATAAGCTTTGGCTTCTTTTTGTTTTTCTCCCTCTATCACCATGCTTGTGACTAATTTGGAGTTGATGTTCCTATTGTCATCTTTTGCATCAACTTGTTAATATTTCAATGATTTATTCCTGTTGATGCAAGGCAGCTTCCTTGTTGCCTTAAACTGCTTGACTTAGGGGTCTAACCCCCAACTTGCCTCTAAGATATTCATAGGCATCCTTGGGCAATGGTTTGGTGAAGATATCTACAGTTTGTTCCTTTGTGTGAATGTATTCCAACTTCACTTGTTTGTCTTCTACCAATTCTCTGACATAATGATACTTGATTGCAATATGCTTAGTTTTTGCATGCATTACTAGATTTTTGGATATATTTATAGCACTTGTATTATCACAATACAATATCACCGATTTTGTTACTACTTCTTTCATTTCATTCAATAGATGTGTGAACCATACAATGTTCGTACAATTAATTGTAGCTGCCACATATTCTAATTTTGTAGTGGACTGTGATATACATGTTTTTTTCTTGCTAGTCCAGGTAACCAGCCTTTTGCCTAGAAATAATGCACCTCCACTTGTGCTTTTTCTGTCATCAATGTTTCCTCCCCAGTCTGCATCTGTATATGCATTAAGTTCAAATTTTCCATTCTTTTTGTAGTATAGACCAAAGTCATCAGTCCCTTTGAGATATCTCATTATTCTTTTTACTGCTATGAGATGATTTTCTTTAGGATTAGCAGAGAACCTAGCCACTATTCCAACTGCTAATGCTATGTCTGGTCTACTATGTACAACATATTGTAGTTTTCCAATCATGGATCTGTACATTGTTTGGTTAACTTTGGCTGACTCATCATTTTTGGATAGCTTATTCCCTATGGCCATTGGTGTGCTGACTAGTTTGGATTCTTCCAATCCAAATGTTTTAAGAATTTCTTTGATGTGTTTTGATTGTGTAATAAATATTCCATGTTTGAGTTGATGTACTTGCAATCCAAAAAAAAATTTGATTTCTCCAAAGACATCTCAAATCCATGTTTTATTTTGTCAGCAAAGTCTTTGCAAAGTACTTCCTTACCACCAAATACTATGTCATCCACAAAAATTTTAGATACAATAATGTCTTTACCTTCTTCAGCTTTGATGTACATGTTGTTGTTATCATCAATTCTTTCAAATCCAATTTGCACTAGATACTTGTGAAGTCTCTCATACCATGCTCTGGGTGCTTGTTTCAAACCATAGAGTGATTTGTGTAACTTACATACCATATCCCTATTGTTTTCATCAACAAATCCTTTTGGTTGTTCAATGTAGACTTCTTTTTCTAGTATACCATTTAAGAAGGAAAATTTTACATCCATCTGATAGACTTTAAAATCTTTGTAGGCAGCATATGCAAGTAAAGTTCTTACTCCTTTCATTCTAGCAACAGGAGCAAATGTTTCTCCATAGTCTATTCCTTCTTCTTGAGCATAACCCTTGCATACTAATTTGGATTTGTTTCTGGTAATCTCACCATTCTTATCTAGTTTGTTTCTAAATACCCATTTGGTGCCAATCACATTTTTGTCATTTGGTCTGGGAACCAAACTCCAGGTTTTATTTTTTCTTATTTGATCAATTTCTTCTTCCATAGCTTTATACCAGTAATCATCTTGTAATGCACCATGTACTGTCTTGGGTTCAGATTGGCTAATCAGACATGATTCATGTCTTAGTATGTTCCTTTTCATTGGTCTTGCATCTTTGTCACCAATTATTTGTTCAACAGGGTGATGTCTTTTCACATATTTGGATAATCTTGGCTCTATCCTTGTTTCCATGTTTGATCTTTCGGATTCAGGATCACTATGTACTTCATTGTCAGGTTGTTCTTCATCATGTATGTTGTCTTTAGAATTAGATTGTGCATTTTCTTCATTCTATAACTTGGCTTCTGAATGCAACTCGACATTCACTGGTTGTGAATCGGCTGAAACTGACACTTGTTGTTGATTTTCAATTTGATTGACATCATCATCATTAGCAATCATTCCTTCATAAGAATATACAAAGGTTCTGTATTCTTCCATTTTCTTTGTTATTTTAGCTTGGACTTCTGTGTGCTCATCAAAATTTACATTGGCACTTTCCACAATTTTGTTAGTGTTAATATTCAAACACTTATATGCCTTACTTCTAGTGGAGTAACCAAGAAATATACCTTCATCACTTTTTGCATCAAATTTTCCATTTCTAACATCTTTAAGGATAAAACATTTACAATCAAACACTTTGAAATTTTTTACATTTGGTGAGTAACCGTACCATAATTCAAAAGGTGTTGTATTTGTACCTTTCTTAACTTGTACTCAGTTCAGTGTATGAATAGCTACGCTTACAGCTTCTCTCCAGTATTTTAGAGTAACATTCTTTTCCATCATTAATGTTCTGGCACAGTCAATTATAGATCTATTTCTTCTCTTAGCAATTCCATTCTGTGGGGGAGTTCTAGGAGCTGATGTTTGTCTTTTGATTCCATTGTCATTACAGAATATCTCAAATTCATTTGATGTAAATTCACCACCTCTATCTGATCTTAGGCATTTCAAGCTTTTTCCAATTTCCTTTTCAACTCTAGCCACATACCACTTAAACATTTGAAAAGCATCAAATTTTTGTTTTAAGAACATAACAGTCATCATCCTGGAATATTCATCAAAAAATAACATTATGTATTTATCTCCTCTATAGCTTTGTATTTCCATTGGACCACATAAGTCAGTGTGAACTAACTTAACTATCTCTTTAGATGTATAGTTTTTGCTTTTGAAACTTGATTTTGTCATCTTTCCTAGCTGAAATTGTTTGCACATGATATTATTGGGCTTCTTTAATTTTGGTAGACCTCTAACTTTTTTCATTCTACTGATGTTGACTAGATTGTCAAAGTTGACATGACATAATCTTCTATGCTATAACCATTCATCATCAAATTTTGCAAGTAGACAAGAAACATCATCCATATCAAGGTAAAACAAATTACTCTTTGTTTGATCTCCTTTACCTATCAATTTACCATCATTGTCATAGATTTTTGCAATTTTGTTTTCAAATTCCACTTTGCAACCTACATTGCCTAGTTGTGAGACACTCAGTAAATTGTAGTTTAATCCTTCAACATAGTATGCATTGTCACATGAAATCTATTCTGTGAACTTATTGGAACCTTTTCCTTTGATTTGACATGGAGCATCATTACCAAATCTAACACTATTTCCATCATACTGAGTAAAGTTAACAAACTTACTTTTATCTCCTGTCATGTGATGTGAGCATCCACTGTTTATGATCCATCTGTCATTTTTGTTTATACATATCACTAGTGTTGTGGCTTCTTCTTCATCAGATTGGTCCTTCATGGCTACATAAACAACTTCATCATCATTGTCATCAGAATTTTCTTCAACAATATAACACTTCTTACCTTTTTCTTTGTAATCTCTCTTTTCATCATCTCTTCTGTTCTTGTATTTGTTGCCTTCCTTGGAATCCTTTTTCTATGGACATCTTGCAGCAATATGACCTACTTCATTGCAATTGAAACAAATGTTAGGCATCTTAGCTTTGAATTTTCCTTTGCCCCTATCAAATCTTCTAGCGAGCAATGCTTCTAATTGTTCCACATCTTCCTCATCAGTGCTACTGTCACTAGATACATACTTCATTTTTCTTCCTTTCCTTGACTTCACCTGTTCGACATCTTTCAGTGATAACTTGGCCTTAAAAGAAGATTCAAAATTTTAAGGTTTGTAGTTGTCAAAGTTAGATAACTCAAATGCAGTGAGTCTACCTATTATACCTTCGGAGCTTAGATTATTTCCTGGTATACATCTTAGCTCTTGTATTGCTGATACTCTAATAGCATAGATAGGTAGCAAGGTTCTTAAGAACTTACTATTAATAGTATCTTCATCCAGTTGACCATTCAAGCATCTTATTGCACTTATCACTTCCTTTATTCTTGCACCATACTAAGCAACATTCTCATTTTCTTCCATTTTCATGTCATCAAATTTTCCTCTGAGACTTTCTCTTTTTTCTCTTTGTACATTTTGATCTCCTCCATAGATGTCTGATAGAGAATTCCACATTTTGAATGCAGTGTCACATCCTTTGATATCATCAAATTCAGCATAGTTGAGTGCAAAAGCAATTTTCAGCATTGTCTAGTTGTGTTCTTTCTTTTTTTTCATGTCTTCAGCAGTAGGAACACCTGTTGGATCTACATTTTCAGTGACAATTGAATTTTGAGCATAATCTCCTATGGATCCAAGATGTAGCTTCATCAAACTTTTCCATGCAACAAAGTTGTCTTTGTTGAGCTTGGGAACTTCTCTCTTTGGCATTTTCATCTTTTCTGCTAGTAGTCCCTTTAAACTGAATCAGCAGTCGGCTCTGATACCAATTGTTAGAATTCTTTTAGAATAACTAAGAGGGGGGGGGGGGGGTGAATCAGTTATTCAAGGTCCAAAATGCCCTATTAATACTTTTTTAATGAATCCATACCCTTTTCATCTCTTCAAATTTAAATCAGCAGATTACTGTAAATCAACATGCAAAGATAAAACATTCAAGATCAACACATAACACAATGATTTTACATGCAAACCCAATTTGGGAAAAACCACCAGTAACATGCTACTTGATTCTCACTCTTCTAAAGTGATGCCCTATTAAAAGCCTGCCCTGTTAAAGGCTTACAACACACTATTAAATGTGACCTTGTTAGAGGATTTCACCAAACTGTTATGAATGGGCCTGGTTAAAGGTCTTTAGTACATTCACTAGGAATGCCACCTTGTTAAAGGATTTATCTAATGGCTGTTAAACCAACCTAAGTCCATAGGATTTATCTTACTGTTACAATTGCTAGAAAGTAACGATATTGGTCTGTTGATCTGTCATAACTTACAACATACTTTGCAGATTTCAAATCACTCTTTTAGTTCAATCCTTATGCTTGGCTTCAATCACTTCATCTCTGACTACTTGTTTCTCTCTCAAGCTTTGTCTCTTTGAGTCTTATTACTCATTTTTCCAATGCAATAATTTTTTTGGTCGTCTATTTAAACAGAGTTCTTGTGCTTTCTTCTCCTTAGCACATTCTATAGCACTTCATGCTTGTATGCTTGACCACAACTCTCTCTCTCTCTCTCTCACTATTTTCCTCTTTTCCACACTTTTATTATTAACTTATGTCTTCTTGTATAGAAGTTTGATTTTCCTTTTGCCACTCAATTTTTCCTTTCCAATCTTAGGGTTTCAAAATGGATTAGGTAGGATACAATGTATCCACCCCATAACTTGTTCTCTCTTAGAAAATTTTCCAGTTGTATCTTTAAAAAAAAAATGTTCTACATGGTGTTCTGTGCCACCAACTCATCATTCTTATCTTCCTTTTAATTTACAGATTTCTAGATAACAACTTTGTCAGCTTAGATCTGATGAATCTTCAATTTGCAAAATAATGCAACAACTCGACATTATTGAGTTATTGGTGCTCGGCACCTGTGTGTTACTCAGCATTATTGAGTTACTGGTGCTCGGCACGTCTATTTTACTCAGCACCTATACCTGCTCGGCACTTGGTTCTACTCGGCACTTGGTTTTGCTTGGCACTTGATTGTACTTGGCACTTGGTTTTGCTCGGCACTTGATTCTGCTTGACACTTAGTTTTACTCGACACTTGATTCTGCTTAGCACCTGAACTTGCTTGGCACTTTAACTAGGAATTTTCTTAGCTCCTTCTCTCTAATGAACTTAGTTTGAGCTTTACAAAAGACTTAGCTAAAAACCTTAGATATTTGATATGTTTCAGTGTGATCATTCTTTGTATCTTATAGTATGTCATCCAATACACTGTTTCATCAATGGCTTAATTGATCCTTGTACTTCATTACAACATCATAACTTCAACCTTTATCTAGGTGTTCTAGTTACATCTTATTGATTGCCTCCACCTTGACAATCAACTAATTGATAGTATTTGGATCATTAAAGCAATTGTCATCCCTGCAAGTAGCTAGTTTGACATCAATGAAAAAACAATGATTGAGGACATTCTTTACTAGTTTCATAAATTATTCCAACAACTTTTCTTATGATCATTTCAATCATTTCCAACATAATGAGCCAACTAGATCTTCTTGATATTTTAATGTCTCAAGTATTGCCTCATGCTTTGACTCGTGAACTTTCCAAGGAATCTTATTATGTGGTTTTCCACCATATTTTCTCAAGGGGACATTTGATGAGACAACAAAGTTTGAATAATGAAGAATCTTCCTCTGTATTTGCCAATCCTTGAATAACCACAAGTTAGGGTTCTTCATAGAATATCGTCTAAGCCATGTGCCAGTTACAACCACTGCACTGACATGGTACTCTAAACCTTCACCATCTATAACTAAGTGATCCAATTTTTTTTTGGCTTCAACACAATGACACAAATAATAATTCATCCCTTCTTCATTGTCTTTAGGTGCAATAACAACAAAAACATGGCTTGTAGTGAGAAATGTACAAAATGTAGTCATTAATTAAGAAAATACTTGGGTAAAAGTTATAAAGTTACATATTGAAATTACAAAGATATATAAATATATATATTACCAAGTTGCACTAGATCTAACAAGCAGCCAAATTCAATAGACAAATCCATCTCTACCATTTCTAGTGCTTGTGGGGGATGATAGGTGCCAATTGGTTCCAAAACTCATATATCCCATTTGTCGACCCATTCAATTGACTCACAGTCATCGCAATTTTTATCTACACATGATGTACAATAGCATGCCATTTTTCATGTGTGGATACTCCATGAGCTTGGATCAAAGCTTCTAAAAGAGTGTAACTCACTAGATCCTGTTAGTGTGCAACAATCCTGATATGGTGCAATATTATTATTATCTATCAACCGTAGACTCACCTTCCTTACCTGGACCCATTGTAGTGTTACACCATTGGACGATGGATTTTGCATCTATCAATATTGCTCCATCTTTGTACTTTAGTTCTTCACGAACCAAGGCTCTTTTAATGCATGGGCCTACACCATCATGCTCCCCTTACCATGACCAGCCTCTGTGAAATTCTACATATATTGAATTCTACACAACATGTGCATCTTGCTCAACCAATAGAACATCTGTGCATTCTTGAATTGAGATGCACAATTGTCTAACCAAATAATGTGCTGATGTTATGTTATGCCCCTATTATCCAAATCTTCATAAAATAGTTGAAATCAACCATGTACGAACTCTATAGAATGTAAGCAATCATCGCTGATGTAAAAATGGTACTACCTCAAAATCTTCATGTCATCGTCTGTACTTGTAGGTGAATGCATGAATGTTATATGAACAAATATGGAAACCTATTGAGAAGTATAATACTTTGCTTGCACCTCATTTTTTGGTTGTAGTGTGTAGTTCTTTGCAAAATCTATAACTGAAACAATAGTATCTAGTGGAAATGTATCCTTGCACAATTTGAATTGCAAATCCAGCCATCAAGCTCTATGGGTATGCCTTGCATACTCATCAATAATCTTTTCACGAAATTTTTTCATGAATTCATACACTAGAATCTTTTCAGTGACTAAATCACATATTTTACCATGTTTCCCATCTTTTAGAGCATATATCATTATCTTAATTTTTTTGTAATCTACTATTTCATTTCCAATTACATGTGTACTATCCATATGTTGACAAGTTGATAAAAGTTGCAAAGAACAAAAAAATAAGCACATACCATCCAAGCATGATGTCTTGTAAAATTTTTGGTCATCCCCTATTTCACATAAAATGTTGGACATGAATTCCCTTGAAGATCTTGGCGGTTCATTCATGTCACAATCCTACCAAACAAATTGAGAATGCAAAACTACGCATATATGCCTAAAAACATCAAAATGGTTAGAAAATTTAATATGTATCCTACAACAAGAAGTTGTGCGTGTGTGATTTATCTTCACATAAAAAGGTTTACCTATCTCAAAAAATCTTTGACTTATTCGAATTTGAAGATACATACAAATAAATTTTGCAAAAAATTGTGTCTGAGTTGAGTTCAAAAAATGTTTCGCATGTGGGTTGCGAGTTTGGCTACCAATCCTCCTTCTTATAACATCTCTTTGATTAGGCGAAACATGTGTGTTATTTTTTCAAAAATATTTGATCAATGATTTCAAGGCTTCACTAATTTCTTTATCCTTTCATGGTAGTCTACCACTAAATGTCCATAACTTATTTTTTGTTGGATCTTCCAATCTCTCACGCCTTAGCATGCCTCTCCTTAGAGTACCTCTACCAATTTTTAATGTTTTGTTTATCTTTTTCATGATTCGAGCTTTCTTCATTTTGCTACTTACTATTTTTGATGTGAGTACTCGTCTTGTGATATTACTATCTTTGGTGCATGATTTAGAACCCATTTTGTCATAAGCACTCATTAGATTCTTTACAAAGCTTTTTTCATTTGAATCGTCCATCATTCTTAGCCCAAGAATCTTCATGATAGGCCTAAATTTCAAATTCTTCATCATTTCAACAAATAATTGGCATTGACCTGTAATATTTAATTCTTTAAAAAATAATCTCCACATATGATTAACTTTTCTTTGACAAGTACGCTTGCTAATCTTGTCAGGCATTGATTTCAAAATGTTAGTATCAATATTAATCAAATATTTTGATTTTCTAAAATGAATTCTAGAATGTGTTCTAATCTCTTCAATTCTCTCAACATTTTTAACATCAATATAAGGTTGAGTATATTGTATACCTTGAACCAAAGATGACGTGCCTTGGCAATAAGATGTAAAAGATGTAATATCACCTACTTGATGTGTTGATGTTGTTCTTTCAACATAACATGATGGAGTGTGTATATTGTCTGATCTACAAATTAGTGTCTCTTCAACATGAGAGGACGATATGACTTCAACATTGAAAGATGTTGTAGCAAACGATATGACTCCAACATTGGAAGATGGTGTAGATTCATAATTCAATTGTCTTCTTGAGCATAACAGTCTCATTCATTCTCTTTTTCTTTCTAATTCTTCCTCTTTGTTTCTTTGTACTAGTGGTTCTTGATCCTCTTCGAAAGTCAATTCTTCATTATTACTTTGCAATTTTCTTTGTTTACATAGTAATTTCATTTTATCTCTTTTAATTGCCAAAACTCTCTCCCTATCTTCATTTGTTTGAGTTTCTTGTTTTCTTACTCGGCATGATGATGATTTCTAGATGTCAAATTATTCAAACATCTGAATTACTTAAAATGTGTAAATTACAAATTATTCAAATACATATAAAAATTATAATTATTTGAATGAATACACAATATATATCAAATGACTTGTCAAATTTCTAAATATTTCGAAATAACATTTCATTCAAACATACAATTTTCAATGAATTCACTATATATTAAACATAATGTCAAATTATAATCAAATTTGTATTTATATATCAACAAACAATATTTAAAATGGATTGCACTAACCTTTTCTATACAAGGAATATTCAAAAAGTCTTCAAATTGTGTATCCAATGATTGAATTTGGTGTTTGCTAGCTTGAAAAAGTGTTGAAATAGTGTTTACTATGTTGAAACCTATGATTTCTATCGAAATAATAGAGTGCACAATACACCAAAAGTAGAGAATGGATGAAATGGGCCCCAAGGTTGCTTTTTGACCATTTTTGGGTGATTTCATATAGTGCATACGTACTATAGCACATATGCACTATAAAGCACATACGCGCTATGTGAAAATACATCACTCCCCATCCTCCCTACTCTCTCTCTCCCTACTCTCTCTCCCCTCTCCTATCCCCTACTCTCTCTCTCTCTAACATACCCTACAATCTCTCTCCCCCCTCTCCCATCCTCTAATTTTCTCTCTCTCTCTCTCACTCTTCCTCTCCCACTACCTACTCTGCCTACCTATCTCACTATCTCTCCTCTCCCATCCCCTACTCTTTAGATATCTCACAAACACTCCCATCCTCCCTCTCCCACTTCCTACTATCTCTCTCTCTCCCCCATCCCCCTACTCTCTCCCATCCCCTACTCTCTCTCACACTCTCTCACATCTGCTACTCTCTCTCTCTCTCTCTCTCTCTCTCTCTCTCTCTCTCTCTCTCTCTCTCTCTCTCCCCTCTCCCATCCCCTAAACTCTCTCTTTTACGAATGCACACTCCCATCCCCCCTCTCTCTCTCCCTCTCCCACCGCCTACTATCTACCTCTCAAGTTCTCTCTCTCCCTCTCTACTCTCTCTCCCCATCCCCTACTCTTACTCTCTCTAATCCCCAACTCTCTCTCTTACACTCTCTCCCATCCCCTATTCTCTCTCACTCTCTCTCATCCTTTCACTCTATCTCTCTCATCCCATACTCTCTCTCTACCACCTCCTACTCTCTCTCACACCCTTTCCCATCCATTTACTCTATCTCTCCCATCCCATACTCTCTCTCTACCACCCCCTACTCTCTCACACTCTCACACTCTCTCCCATCCCCTACTCTCTCTCTTTCATAGATACACACACACACGCTCCCATCCCCCCTCTCTCTTCTCTCCCAACCCGTACTCTCTAGATTGGTCATACACACTCCCATCCCCATCTCTCTATCTCCCACTCCCTACTCTCTCTCACACTCTCTCCCATCCCCTACTCTCACTCTCTCTCTCCCATCCCATTCTCTCTTAGCTACCTCCTTCTCCTCTCTCACCCTCTCTCCCATCCCCTACTCTCTCTTACACACACTCCCATCCCCCCTTCTCTCCCTCTCCCACCTCCTAGTCTCTCTCTCCCATCTGCTTCTCTCTCTCTCTCTCTCTCTCTCTCTCTCTCTCTCTCTCTCTCTCTCTCTCTCTCTCTCTCTCTCTCAAGCTACTCTCTCTCCCCTCTCCCATCCCCTAAACTCTCTCTTTTTAGATACACACTCCCATCCCCCCTCTCTCTCCCCTCTCCCATCTCTTACTCTCTAGATCTCTCACATGTAGTCCGATCCCTCTCTCTCCTCCTCTCCCACTCCCTCTCCCACCACCTACTATCCATATCTCTCAAGTTTTCTCTCTCCCTCTCTACTCTCTCTCTCTCTCCCATCTCCTACTCTTACTCTCTCTCTCCCATTCCCAACTCTCTCTCACACTCTCCCCCATCCCCAACTGTCTCTCACACTCTCTCTCTCATCCTTTCACTCTATCTCTCCCATCTCATACTCTCTCTCTACCACCCCCTACTCTCTCTCACTCTCTCCCATCCTTTCACTCTGTCTCTCCTATTCTGTACTCTCTCTCTTTCACCTCCTACTCTCTCTCTCACACTATCACACACTCTCTATTTTACAGACACACGCACACACTCCCATCCCCACCTCTCTCTCTCTTCTCTCCCATCCCCTACTCTCTAGATTTGTCACACACACTCCCATCCCCCTCTCTCTATCTCCCTCTCCCTACTCTCTCTCACACACTCTCCCATCCTTTATTCTCACTCTCTCCCTCTCCCATCGCCTACTCTCTATCCTCCATCCCCTACTCTCTCTCTCCCCTCTCCCATCCCCTACTCTCTCTCTTTCACAAACAAACACACTCTTATCCCCCCACTCTCTTCTCTCCCATTCCCTATTCTCTAGCTCTATCACACACACTCCCATCCCCCTATCTCTCTCCCTCTCCCTCTCCTACTGCCTACTATCTCTCTCTCTCAAGTTCTCTCTCTCCCTCTCTATGCTTTCTCTCTCTCTCTCTCCCATCCCTTACTCTCACTCTCTCTCTCACACTCTCCCATCCCCTAATCTCACTCTCTCTCTCCCATCCCATACGAGTTCTCTGCCACCACATACTCTCTCTCTCACTCTAACACTCTCTCCCATCCCCTACTCTTTCTCTCTTACACACATTCCCATTCCCCCCCTCTCTCTCTCCCTCTCCCACTCCCTCTCTCACCACCTACTCTCTCTCTCCCCTCTCACATCCCCTACTCTTTCTCTTTCATAGAAACACACACTCCCATCATCCCCTCTCTCTCCTCTCCCATCCCCTACTCTCTAGATTTGTCACACACATTCCCATCCCCCTTCTCTCTCCCTCCCCCAATCCCTCTTGCACTACCTACTATCTCTCTCTCAAGTTCTCTCTCTCCCTCTCTCCCATCCCTTACTCTCACTCTCTCTCACATTCCCTACTCTCTCTCACACTCTCCCATCCCCTAATCTCACTCTCTCTCTCTCATCCCATACGAGCTCTCTCTACCACCACATACTCTCTCTCTCACTCTAACACTCCCTCCCATCCCCTACTCTATCTCTCTTACATGCATTCCCATTCCCCCTTGCTCTCTCCCTCTCCCACTCCCTCTCCCATTACCTACTCTCTCTCTCCCCTCTCACATCCCCTACTCTTTCTTTTTCATAGACACACACACACTCCCATACCCCCCCTCTCTCTCCTCTCCCATCCCCTACTCTCTAGATTTGTCACACACATTCCCATCCCCCTTCTCTCTCCCTCACCCAATCCCTCTTGCACTACCTACTATCTCTCTCTCTCAAGTACTCTCTCTCCCTCTCTATTTTCTCTCTCCCATCCTCTAATCTCACTCTCTCTTCCATCCCCTACTCTCTCTCACACTCCCTCTCATCCCCTTCTCTCTCTCTCATGCCCCCATCCTGTACAATCTCTCTTTTCCACCTCCTACTCTCTCTCAAACTCTCACACTCTCTCCCATTCCCTAATCTATCTCTCTTATACATATTCTTATTCCCCCCCCCTCTCTCTCTTGCACTCCCTCTCCCACTACCTACTCTCTCCCATCCCCTACTCTATCTTTCTTACACACTTCCATTCCCCCTCTCTCTCCCTCCCACTCCCTCTCCCACTACCTATTCTCTCTCTCTCTCTCTCTCTCTCTCTCTCTCTCCCTCTCTCTCCCATCCCCTACTCTCACTCTCTCTCTTCCACCCCTACTCTCTCTCACACTCTCTCCCATCCCCTACTTTCTCTCTTACACACACTCCCATCCCCCCTCTCTCTCCCTCTACTACTCCCTCTTCCATTGCCTAATCTCTTTCTCTCCCATCCCCTACTCTCTCTATCTCTCTCCTCTCTCTCTTTCACACACACACCCATCCCCCCTCTCTCTTCTCCCATCCCCTACTTTTTCTCTCACTCTCTCTCCCTCTCCCACTACCTATTGTCTCTCTCTCTCTCACTCTTGCTCTCACTCTCACTCTCACTCTCTCTCACTCTCACTGTCTCCCTCCCTACTCCCTCTCTGCTACCCCCTAATCTCTCTAACATTTTCACACTCTCTCCTATCCCCTACTTTCTCTATCTTTCTCTCTTACACACATTTCCATCCCCCCTCTCTCTCCCTCTCCCATCACCTACTCTATCTTCCATTTCCTACTCTCTCTCAAGCTACTCTATCTTCCCCCTTTCCCATTCCCTACCCTCTCTCTTTTACACACATGCACTCCCATCCTCCTCTCTCTCACTCATTCCTTTCCCACTCTATCTCCTACCACCTACTCTCTCTCTCCCCCATCCCCTACTCTCAATCTTTCTCTCCCAACTTGTACTCCCTCTCACACTTCCTCTCTCTCCCATCCCCTACTTTTAATCTCTCTCCCCCATCCCGTACTCTCTCTTTGCCATCCCTACTCTCTCTCACACTTCCTCTCTCTCGTATCTTGTACTATTTTCCACCCCTACTCTCCCATCTTGTACTCTCTCTTCCACCCCTACTCTTTCTCACTTCCTCTCTCCCATCCTATACTCTCTCCCCTCTCCCATCCTGTACTCTCTCCCCTCTCCCATCCCATACTTTCTTTGTCTCACACACAAATATCCATTCCCTCACCCCCCACCACTTGTCCCCCCACCTAGCTCTCTCTTGCTCTTGGAATGCAATTTAGGTCTCAATAGTGTGTGCACACTATAGGGTGCACATGCTATTGTGAATTTAAATGCTTCTAATAGTGTGTGCGCGCTATAGGGTGCATGCACTATTGAAAGCTTTGTATTAAAACCAAGACTAAGGCTTGGTTTTTCCTTGGAGGTCCAACCCAAAGTTTTGGAGTTTATAAATAGGTCTAAGACATGTTTTCCAGCAAACATACCAAAAATGATTAATTTTTCTTGTGTGCTCCCCTTCAAGATTCCTCGTGGTTGGGTATCGATAAGATCAGATTACATAGCATTATAGGTCTTTGTGTTAGCTATCTAACCATATAATTTATTTTCAATTTGAACTATTTCAAGCCTTTCATCTATAATTTCTTTTGAATGTATGTTCATTTTTTGTCAAAAACCACCATGTACTACTTGGGCTATAGATTTTAGCTCGTTCATCAAATTTTGCAACAACTTAGTTTTTTAGAAACTAGACTCCATTCTACACACTTTGAAAAAAATGATTTTAGATTAGTTTTCAATTATTTCTAGTGGGGGCACATAGATATTTCACATTTTTTTGATGTGTCTAGTTTAAAAAATTATTTTTAAAAAAAATACACATTATAAAATAACCAAATTTTTTTTGGATAAACTACATAGTGTTAAGTAACTTTTGACTAGAGCGACTAAAGAATTTCGAAAAAAAATAGTTAAATTTTAGGGGGGCCACACATTGTACTGTGTTATATTTTTTTGGAATAAAAAGTAGCACTTTTTGTGGCCCCCTTTTTTGAGGACCTAAAACTAAACCATTTTGAAAAAAATTAGTAGTTTAGAGAGTAGATTCAAAGGACTACGACTTTTTTTTTGGTCATATTTTAAAATTTTTAGCGTAACTATCTTCAAATTCTTGTTGAAGTTCAAAATTTTCAAATTTCAAGAAAAAGGTGTCCACTTATACCCCCTTTTGGCACCACAACTTGGTGCACTCACCCCACAATTCCTTAATTTTATATTACTATTATATTGAATTTTTATTTATAGGTTTTCTTTTGTTTATAATGCAGCATATGAATAATAGTAATATATTTCAATAGTCAAGGGGTTTTGTTTGGTTGAAGCAATGAGTTCTCATTGTGGAGAGCCTGGTTCAAATTCCAAGAGGGACATGTTTGTGAAATTCTAGTTTTTGAATCTTGGTCTTGCATTGGTTGTATATGTTTCATTGTAAGGTGCACACGATTTATAAAAGATTATCAATATAGAAATAATATATTTTAATAAAAATTAGTAAACAATCTAACTTTTATTGATTTTTGAATTTCTTCATTTTAAAGGTCTAGTCTTAGTGTAGATTTTAATATTTGTGTGGCATTGACCCTTATACATTCTAGTTGACAGCTTAAATTTGCATCTATGTTGTCCCTTGTAGATAGTCACTACCTACCAAGATAAGAATATAACATTTAAAATTGTATTTCATATTCTATAAAAGGACACATCCTAACCTACAATGATCATATCCAAGAGGGATTGAGTATAAAATAAGAATCCAAGGCATCTATTTGTCACAAGCCCTACTATAAGTTAGCTCATTACTTATTTAATATATCAACCTTTGTACACGTAGCAACAAATACATATAATGGAAGCTTGTTCTATTGAGTCATTGTTCACAAGTTTTAAAAAAATCTCATTTAGATATACTTCTCCATCATTTTTAGTTTAATTTGATGATGCGACATTAATCCTTGTAAAATTTATTCAAATCTTTACATTTGATCCATGTTGTCCCCGCATAGGTAGTCCCTACTTGTGAAGTTAAGAATGTAATATTTAATATTATATTTTACATTATAGAAAAAGACACAACCTAATCCACAATGATCATATCTATGAGGTAGAGTATATATCAAGAATCTAGGCATCCATTTTTTAGTAGCTCGATTATGCCTTACATCATTGTTTAAATATTGCATCAAGCATTGTATGCACAAGGATAAATAATCATATTGAAATAAATTTTGCTAGATTGTATTATTTTTCATGGTTTTAAAAATTACTCATTTAGCTATATTTGATTAAAGAGAATATAACCCTTATTTAGATTTAAAAAATTTAAATGTTTTCTTTAACATTGTAAGCTTTTTTTTGAGGTGGAAACAAATTTTGTAGATGGGAGTGGATCCTTTATTAATTTGATGTTGTTTTCTCCTATATGGTAGTTTCAATTTTTTTTAAAAATCTAATATGAAGGCTTGGGATGTTGTTCAAAATCTCTCTATTAGTTTACATCACTTAATGGGTTGTTGGTTGTATGTTGTTGTACAATAAGAAATTTGGGTCCATGTGGGAACAATCATATCGATGGTGGTTCTGGTTTTTTATGGCATTTATATCCAACTCTTGGTTCAGATTAGTTTTTCTTGAAGATAGATTAGCTATCTATCTTTTATGTATGAATTTTCCTTTGTTTCATCTTCTCTACTATTTAGTATCATCTTTCTAAAAATGTTTTTCTAGTCACCTTCTTGATTCTTTTTTTTAATATTTATATGACCAATTTTGTAATTTTATCTTTTATTAATATAGATACAGGCTTTAGCCATTTGTGTTAGAAAATATATAAATCCCTTATCGTCCATTAAGAAGGAGAGATTGGATTGAATTTATGATAAAGTATTGAATGAGAATTATAATCCATTCACTAATACAAGAATTGATAGGGTAAAATGATAAGTAAAATGACAAGGAATCAATGGTAGAATTTTTGCATATACAAATTAATATAAACTAGATAACATAGTTTAGATATATAAAATAAGGTCGAGATGATGAAAATAATCTAAAAAATTAGTTTTAAGAAAAAATGGAGGGAAGATGTCATCTTGGCCAACCTGTTCCAATGAAGAATTGTCACTTGGACATACCCATTCCTAATACATTTTTATTATTTTATTTATAGATTATACGTGAGATTGTAAACTTCCAAAATTTGATTCAATGTAAGAGGGTTTTGCCTCATGCATAACACAATTATAGAATCAATCTTGAAATTGAAATAAAATGCGCTTGAAAGGAAAGTATGCTGATGTAATATAGTAGCTAAATTGGACTCATGATTTACATTACACTATGTGGCACAATACTTATTTGAAAGTAATCACAACTATCAATGCATAGTATCAATTCCATAAAAAGCTAAAAATAAATAATAAAATATATGCCTTAAAACATGAATGTTCTAGTTTATCACAATTTGTGTGTGTGTGTGTGTGTGTGTGTGTGTGTGTGTGTGTGTGTGTGTGTGTGTGTGTGAGAGAGAGAGAGAGAGAGAGAGAGAGGAGGAGGAGGTGGAGGAGGAGGAGGAGGAGGAGGAGGAGGATAGTTCATACTATGATCTTCCTCCTTGATCATAGAATCTTGTCTTCTCCTTCATCCATGGAGAATATTGCTATGAAATTACCTTAATATTTCTAAAGGTGTACCTTAGAATTCTAGAATCTAAATTTATAGATGCAATCCTAAATTATAATCACTTGATGATCAAATGAGAAGAGACAACTTATCTATTACTTCTCACAATTTTTTAAACTCAAAACTTGAAGGAAGCAAATGAGATTTTAGACTTCTTTCTTAATAGATGTGATTTTAGATTTCATTCCTAACCAATGAGATTTTATGTCTTTCTTAACAAACAAGATGGGTTCTTGATGTGAATTTTGGGGAAAAACTAGGGAAGAGGTGGTCTAGGGAAATCTCTTCCTCCAAAAACTAGTGAATTTTTTTTGGAGTTGGAAATGTAGAGTGAAGTCAAAAATTGTAGGAAATGTGGTGTTGGAGTACTAAAAATCAAGGAAAATTCCATATAGGATATAAGAGGGCCTTATTAAACATCTAATTATGGGTGATTACAATTTAGGATGCTACAATTAATAATTACCTTTATCAAGATGTAGTTTTTAGGTGGCTAGTCATGGCCCCTTATTCTTTAAGAAGTCTTCGGAAGAAAGGTTAATAAATATTTTGATAGTGTGCCCTTTGTGGCCTTGAGTTGTAACATCCAATGTAATTGTTAACGTATTGTTGATCTCTTAATATCTCTTGGGCACTAGTTGTGCAAGGATGAACATCCTTATTATGCTAAAGAGCTTGCTAAAGATATTGTTAGTCTGATTATAATATATTTAAAATGTTTTTGATATTAAGAAGCAACCAAAATTGGGGGCTGACCCATACAAAGCAAAATATAGATTGAGAATTACTCAAAAGTCAAAACTATGCAATTATGCAACCCCCTTCTTAACCATCAAACCCCCCTGACAAAGTGTTTTTAATACTACTACTAGAAAAAACCATCAGATTGTCAACAATATCAATAAACTTGGATAGAAATTAATTGAGGCCATTAAACTAGTATAGTAAAAACTAGGAGAGAGAACCCATAAACAACTAAAAAACCTACTAAACATGGAACAAAAAATTAAACTAAAAGTACACCACCACACACTAATCCTCCTTTCTCTAGTTCCTTGGATTGTCTAGAAGTAGTCGCAACTAGTCATCAGCCAAGAAACTGTATAGTGAGTGAGTCATTGTAACACCCCTCTTGGGAACCCAGGAGAAATAAACTTAACATGTTACAATATTTACTAAACTATTTTTAAAAAAAATTAAACTACATCAAGATAACATTAATGCAGAAGCAATATGAACATACACATCAAATACACATAAATAATTATAGATATAGTTTCAATTCCTTAAGGGTTCCTTCATGTGGAGTTATGTTAAGAAGTTTATATTAATTAGTTTAAGTCTCAAGTACAATGTCTCATGATCATAAAGAAATAATAAATACATAATCTCATAAGCAAATTCATAAGTATAACTAATACAATAAAAGTATATCCAATAATTAGCATCCATTGGATGTGTTGCAGGTTATGTAAGAATAGATACAATATATCAGATTACATGATAACAAATATACATCAATTGAATAGAAGTCTCCAAGATAGAGATAAGAATGATAAAGGTACATCTCCTACAATGAACATCCAGCAACTAGCAATGTTAGGGGGACCCAAATGCTAATAAGACACTACCTCCTGACCATGTGGTTACCTGATCAAGATTCCACTCCCACCGTGTAGGGAAGAAAATGAACGATCCACGTATGGCTAATCAATCATGAAATGTTCCTAGGAAAGGAATTCCTAGTAGAAAAAACTACCTCAAAGGTAACACATAGTACTCAAGAAAATAAAATATCCAAAAGGAAGAACACTCAATCCAATACCAACATCATACATATACCAAGAATAGATCAAATCACCAAACTCATAAGATAAATTCAATGAAAGATATCCACATCAAGTCAAGAACCACATGTCAAAAGTACATCATCCATGAATCACCAATCATCATCAATGAAAGTAAATAACCTCATTAAGAACATCCAATAATAAGTAAACCATCAGAGGTACAAAAAAAATCTATAGAGGACTCTTAGGCTACATACTAGGGAATGTCATCAATTGGCCAAACTACTTGAGTTACCCTAGACTGATCTCTCAATAGACCTTAGACCCTCAAGCATTGAGTTACCCAAGACTGGCTACTTTAAACTGTAGACCCTCAAAGTGACACATGCGAAACCAAAAAATTCTCTCAAAAAGATGAGGCAAACCAATCATACTCTCATCCCATTCCCATCTTTAGTCTATACAAGCACTCAAGGTAGAGGTGCGGCAATATCTCTAACTTATCTTTTTAGCATGTTTTCCAAAATATTAATTACTAGATTATCATGTATTACATAAATTACAATAGGTTACCCTAGCACTAACCACTTTGGGTCCCAGACCCCTATTGCAAGCCACTCCCAAGGACATGTACCTAGAAAACCTCTCCTAAGCACATAAAACATAGTTGTGTCCCATACTAAAACACCCATCATAATTGGACTTGGTTCCTTAATAGGAAACATGAAAACAAGTTGGTTCTCCCAACCCAAGTAAACACACATGCATCACATAGAAAATCTCATAAATGAAACAGTCAATAAAAATCACAAAAAGCATCATAATATTTAGAATGAAGAACATCATAAAGAAATCACAAAAGTAAACCTCTGGTATACATCCTAGTTGGCTAATCTAAACAACTCATAGGGAAACCAAAATGAAATAACCATAACCATAATCTTTAAAAACCCATTGCATTTAATAATTATAGTTTATTAATATAGAATAATTAATTTAATCTATATGCATTTATGTACTAAAAAATTAATTAATTAATTAAAGAAATTTAAAAGCACAAGAAATATATATTCAAACTCACCTATTCTAAATTTCCTACACCAAATGGGAAAAAAGAATAATAGACTAAATTATAACTTTTTTTTTTTTGATCGATAAATGGTCATAGCCTTCTAATGTATTATATTAATAAATTTGGGTTTCTCCGTTCTAGTGGGCATTGGTAGGAAGGAACATAGTAAGAAAACCTCCAATCTAGCCTAGGACTAAAGTCTTATATTATACATCAATAAAAGGGGCATACCCTAGTTTATAAAATTCAGACATTATGTCAAGATAATTACATCATAGTATGATAAAAATTGATCTTTAAACCATTTGGGCTCTAGATGCTGCATAAAGAAAGTCTTGATCTCTTATAAGACATCAGAAAGTAAGCAACATGTGGCATTAAGAGCTAGTAAACCATGATTAAATGTAATAATTTGTGTTAGTGTTTTACAAAATCCAAAGGGAGAAAAATCCATCATATAGCTGATAATCTTAAGATTCCAAGATTTAGAGAGTAAATTATAACTAGATTATTGAATGATCAAGGGAACAAACATGAATAATCGATAATTATAAGTGCATTCCACTTGCAAAGTCAATATGAATAAATGAAGGAAAGATGTCAAAACCTATACATGGCAAAAAAATGATCTAGAAAGTGACACACATGCAATCGAAGGAAAATCTAAACTAACAATATGAGATGATATCCACATTCCAACATTACAAAGACCATAAGTCAAATCATGAAATTCGAAGAGATGTAACAAGTCACTATATTTATCTATTCTAATAACGGTATTTACATATCAAAATTGTATGTAGGAAAGTTTTAGATAGATAAGAGGATTTCTTATAAAATGTAACCTTACTAGAAACTTGTCAAATAAGAAACTATAACTGGAGACCAGTTAATGAGAAGCAAATAACTGATACCTATATGTAAATGTTATGCCCTATATTTATTGGGTCAAAATAATATTACCAAAATGACCAAGAATTATAGCTAAGAATGTCAATATTGTTTCTTAAAAACCATGATAATCTCTAAAGCCTCATGTAGATTTGTGGCTTTTGAGCCTAGAGGAAACTCGTAGGCCATCTTGCCTCTACTCGATTTATCATAATTTGGAATGCAGAATTCCACATTGTCCAAATCAGACAGATCTAGATCTAGGTGAATGTATGCATCAAAGGCCCTCAAATAATTTAGGAGCTAGTCTCTACCAGGATCCTCAATTATTCCTCTCCATCTTAGCAAGAAGTTATTGCTAGCTTCCATCTTTAGCCACTCTTTGAAGAATTGAATGTTGTCCCTTATTACCAGACACAGTCACCTTGGGCTTCTAGCTAGCTCAGGACTATCCAATTTGTATTCCATGTATGCTTTAGGAAGGGGGATCCATAGCCTTTCATCAATGTTAGCTACCACTATCTCAAGCTCTAGCAACCAATAGGGGTCAAAAAGGCTCTAGCTCAGCCTACCAATGTCCCATTTCTCCACCCCTGCTCTAGCAAGGTAATCTACCCAAAGGACTATAATATCACTATTTGTCCTTAATGAATACTCATAATTGAAAAACCCCTCACCCAACACTCTACTAACTATAATTCACCTAATATCATGTATTGGCTGAAATAACCTATTCCATCTTTCTTTCTTAATAGGGTTGTAGAAGGCCTTAGTGCAGTTTTTGAAAGCATGGTACAAGCAAATATTTGTATGCATGGAGAAATAGAGTTACAAACCAAGGGATACAATGAAAATTAACACTTCCAAGCCAAAATTTCTAGTTATAGATTTTAGGAGGAAAAATTTAGAATCAAAATGATGACAAGGACATCCTAATTGGTTCATAAATGTCACTCGAAATCATAATTGAGCAAATTTTCATACATGAAGAAAGATATGCATCATAATATGGTACAAGGTCTGATTTAATGATAATTAAAATATTGAAATGGGAATAAGTTGGGCAAGAGAATAAACAACTAAGGTGAAAATTTATCCTATTACGTTTTGGTTATATATTACTAAGTTTTCTCCATCGGTACCTTTATTAGCTAAGATATTGGCTTCCTTGTTACCTTCTTTGTAGATATGCAAGAATCTTACCTCTTTGAATTTTCCTAATAGTTTGAGGGTTGTTTCTAATCTGCAATTTAAGATTTAGTTTGGCATTCCCCCTTTTCTAAGAGCATTTAATATGATCTTAAATCCCCTTCGATCATGATCTTTTCAATGCTAAGGCTATTGCATATTTCTTCTACTACTTCAAGTTCTACTACATTATTGGTCATTATTTCCAATGATTTAGATCTTTTTGCTAACTAGTTTCTTGATTCATCCATAATAATACATCATATACTTGCCTTACTTAGATTACCTCTGGGTACCCCATTGAAATTTAGTTTCCTCCATCCTAGCAGTGGGGGTTCCCATTTACAAGCTTGCCTTGCTTGATTATTTTTCTTTTTATAGTAGAGAGTAGGATTAATGAGAAGAGGCCATAATTTTTTAATCTCTACATCCCATTCTATAAATGATCATTCTTCTCTTGGTCTCTTCCTAAGATCACTATTCATAACTTCCATAATAGCTACTTCAATCTTTGTAAGGAGAGCTTGCACGTTAATATATTGATTTTCAAAATACATCGATTTCTTTCTTTCTAGATCTCCCAAGTTAGAATTGTTGGGGATATATTCCAAAGTTTCCCATATACTTTATTAGGAGGGTCTTTAGGCCAACCCATTAGATGCTCTATCCATTTACCTACAAGATGTGTAGTCCAATTGAGTTTGTATTAGAGCCACTTCAAGCATTCCTGAGTGTATTTATAGCGGTATAGGAGGTGTTCTATAGTTTCTTCACTCTCTTTGCATAATATGCATCTTGATGGTCCCTCAAGACCCATTTTTTAAATTCTATTTTCTATTAGTATTCTCATTCACATGGTTTCCCAAAGAAACATACCTACTTTGCGGAGTCTTGCTGGATCCCAACATAAGTTTACTAGGAGGGTACTAGCTTCCCATCTTTGGCAATTTGTGATCAATCTATACCCTTCTTTGACTTTATAAGTCCCATCCTTAGAGGTTGCCCAAATTAGTTTGTCCTCCTTATCTTTGATTGAAATTGGGTGGTGTTTTAGACTATTCTCAAATCTCTCTTGATCCACCTGGTTGAGTCCAACATTAGAGAGGGTTTTCCATTTCCATGTCTTTCCTGATTTAGAGTAATTTTCCTCTATATAATCTTTCACTTTTAACCCCCATATTTCCTTAAGGTGAGCCGAAGCTTCTAGGGTGATATCCAAACAATTTAAGGGTTGATTCCCATTCCATGAGTCCTCCCAAAATAGAGCTTTGTCACCTTTCCCTATATTCCAAGTGAGGTATTTGGATATCAGGTTTTGACAATTAATAATGAAGTTCCATCCTGTAGAACCTTTAGGGGGCTCTCCAATTCTAAATAAAGAGGTACTATCTGATGGGTTAAGATATTTGTTGAAGAGGATTCTGGTCCATTTCCTGTCCCTTTCTTGGTACAATCTCTACACTTTTCTACCTCCTAATACTTTGATTTGCCATTCTAGATTTTTGACTACTAGGCCCCCAACTTCTTTGGCTTTGCAAATATTGCCCCAACTGATAAGAGTTTCCTTTTTCTTATCCTCTAGTTCATTCTAGAAGAAATCTCGCAATTTATTTTCAATTTTTAGGTTTATGTTTTTAGGTAATTTTGTATAAGAGAGCTAATAGGTGGGAATTTTCTGATAAGACTACTCTGATTTTAGTGGTTCTCCCAGCCTTGGTCAGCCATCTTTCTTTCCAAGATTTTGTTTGGTTACCAATTTTCCCTAGTATATGCTCTCATCCTTGGTTGGATTTTCTACCTTTATCTAGGAATATTCCTAGATATTTAAATGGTAAAGTACCTTTTTTGAATCCTAATTTATTGCATATCTAATATTCTCTTTCCTCGGGTGTATTTAAGAAGAAGATTTTTCATTTCTCAGCATTGATTCTTTGGACTGATGCTTTAGTATATGTCTCTAAAATATGTTACATTTTTTCTGCCTCATTCATAGTGTTGATTCTAGAAAGAATTATGTCATCAATGAACTGTTGGTGGGTCATGTTTTCTACATCATTTTTTACTTTAACTCCTTTAATTTGGTTTTCTACTTGCGTGGATTTGAGTGCTCTTCCAAATGATGCTGCCATAATGATGAACAGAAATGGTGATATTAGGTCTCCTTGTCAAATCCCCCTAGATGAGTTATAGAATCCTTCTAGAGTACTGTTTATGAGAAGAGAAATTTTTGGGATAGATATACATTGGTAGATGATGTTTATCCACTGTTTAGAAAATCCAAAGGCTTCTAGAGTCTTACAGAGGAATCTCTAGTCTACTTTATCATAAGCTTTTTGGGTGTCTAGTTTTAATAGCATACATGCTTCATTGTTTTTAATTATGGAGTGGATAGTTTCTTGTATGATGGACATCCCATCTAAGATGGATCTACCAATGAAAAAACTAGTTTGTTATTCTATAATAAGTTTAGGGATGAGTTTTTTTAGATGATTAGCTAAAAATTTTGAGAACACTTTATAATTAGTATTACAAAGTGTGATTGGTCTAAAGTCCCCTAGTTCTTTACATTCATTTTTTTCAAAGATAAGAGTAGGAAAAGTATGATTGATTTCTATTAAGAGGGACCCTCCATTTCTAGAGGCTTCTAGAGCTTTCCATAGATCTATTCCTAGTATATCACAACATTGTTGAAAAAAGAATGCTTGAAACCCATCCGGGCCTAGGGATTTATTAGGATTGATATTGGAGAGTGTGGTTTTAAATTCTTGAAGAGTAAAAGGTTTATTTAGGAATCTATTATCCTCATCTATGATCATCTTGGGAATAGCTTTTAACACTTCCCCTCGATCTACTCTATTAGAAGAGTCTAAATTATTAAGGGTATCTTTAAAATAGTTGACAAAGATTTCAACTATTTCTTATGGATTTTTAGTTTTCTCACCTTGTGGATTCTTGATATTTGTTATGTTATTATGGTTTCTATTGTAAATTGTGTTTTTATGAAAGAATTTTGTGTTGTGATCTCCTTCTAGCAGCCACTTTTCTCTGGATTTTTATTTCCAGAATATTTCTTCTTTTGCTAATATTTCTTCTTGTTTTAATAGGTACTCTTTCTCTAGTTGATAAGATTCATTATTCATCCCCTTAATTGTTATTTCTTTTTTTAATTTACTTAATTTTTCTTCTATATCTAGTTTTTTTTAAATATATTTTTTAATTGCATTTTATTCCATTTAAAAAATATATATTTGATGTTTGTTAATTTTGAATCTAAGCAAAACATTTTTTATCCCTGAAATTGTTCTTCCTGCCACCATCCTTTAATCTAATCCATGAAATATTTGTTCATAAACCAAATCTTTTCACATTTTAATGGATTCCTACTTGGTTTAATCTGTTCTTTGATTTTCAGCTTTACAGGTAAGTGATCTGAACCTACCATTGGTAGTATTTCTGCATTTACTACTTTATCTAGTATGCTAAGCTCACCTTTCAAGAGAAATTTGTCCAAAAATTTTGCAATATAAAACAAACATTTCCTTTTATTATTCCACATATATAAGCCATTCTTGGTGATTATGTCAATGAGGAAGTCCTTCTGGATCCAATTTTTGAGGTCTTCCATGGCTCTAGAAACTAGACTATTTCCTCCATGTTTCTCCTCTTTTTTTAAAACAACATTTAAATCTCCTCCTATGATGATGATTTCACTTGGTTTTGAGTTTATAAATGTGCTAATTTCATTCTAGATAGTTGATTTATCTAATGTTTGAGTAGGCCCATAGACATTTATTATAATCAGTTGTATGTTTGATTTTGTACTAGTAGCTCTACTTCCCATTCAATTAGTGTGGGTAGTTATTTCTTCTATATTCACTTGCCGATAATTCCATATGATTCCTAATCCTCTCGAAGCTCCCAATGACTGTTTAAATTCTAATTTCCACTTCCCCAATTTCTAACTTAACCTTATTCCTTCTTCCTTGTTTAATTTTGTTTCTTGTATTAATGTAACGTTTGAATCAAATAAAGTGAGATTAGTCTTTAACAAGTATTTCTTGCTAGGGGCATTTAAGCCCCTAGCATTCCAAGTGGTGACTCTCATTGATCCTTGGGAAGGATCTTCCCCTTCCAACTTTGTAGAATATCAAAAATCTTGGTTTGTTCATTTACCTATCTTGCTGCCTCCACTAATACATTTGGCATCGATTTGCAATGGCTATGTGTCACAGTTACGATAGCAATGTGTTGCCACTATGATAGTAATAGACGTCATTTTTTTTTAGTCACAAATTATGATGTCTAACCTATATCGTCACAATTATGATGCCTATCTGTCACTATGCAACCACTTTATTGAGACATCAAACCCATCACAATTCTTGTGGCTGACATCGCAATTGTGACGGTGGTTGGCATCACCGCTACAACAACCCTGTCACAATTTTTGTGGTGGACATTGCAATTGTGACAAATACAAAGTTTTAATGTCCCATTTTTTTGGAGGATTTAATTATAAAGTTATCAATTTAAAAAATATATATTACAAGGTAACTTTATAAATTAAATTAAAAAAATCTTCTAGAGGTTGTTGGAAGAAGTGGAGAAAAATTAAAAAGGAGGCCGACCTATCAACGAAAAAAGAATAAATAGGCATTGAGGGCTCATTTCCTATCATCAAGTTTTATTATTGAATTTTTGTTGATGTGCATTATGGAGCCTAGGGTTTCTGCAAGTAGTCACAATTGGCCATTGAGAATGAAAACTCTCAATTGGTACACAATTTTGAGGGTGTGAAAGATCACCTGAATTATTGCAACTGTTGGAAGGATATTTCAGTCCTTTCACTTGTGCTTAATTGCTGGTTTGGAGTTTCTAGTGGAGCTGCACTTTCACCATATTATCTTTAGCATTCAGTCTCCACCATTTGATCAATCTAGGTTCTTCATTTCAATCTGGAGTTGCAACAAGTTCTCAAATTAAACAGCCAGTTAGGGTTTCTCTGTAATGTGCTATGTCATAATGTTTTGGTGCTGAAATTTTCCATATCATTTGTAAAAACATTTGATTTTCATTGAATGAATACATTGTCACTATTATTTCTTTTATTTTGGCAATATATTTTAGCAGTGTATTAAATTTAGGGTTCTTTTAGTGGTCTATTTGTACGGGTCATTTCAGTGGTATCAACATAGTTTCCTACCAGCCTGATAGGGTTACCTAGCCACCATTTAATTTAGTTTACAAAAGAACCAACATAACTAAGAATATGGCTAAGAGACATTCTCAAAGCCCATCCAAAAGTGTGCGAGATGATGAGACTTTATAGCAATAGGAGAGGCTTCTACAATCAATAGAGGCAAGTACACAAGTAATGATGGTTATGATGTAGCATTTGATTAGGGAAAATAGGAGGAATAATTATAATAATGACCAGGATGACAAGAGCATAGCAAGATTACAAGATAGGACATGGTCTAGAACAACTAACAAACCCACACGTCCTACATTTAGAGATGAAACTCCAGCATGCACACCTAATGCTATGGTAACAGATATTGTAGATGAACTCTGACAAGTGAGGAATGAGTGGGATTCATTACCAGAATATGTACAAGATGGATGGACATTTGACAAGTACCTGAACTATAGAGCTGCTAGGCAGAAGCAAGTAGATAAACATAGTGACTTGCAATAGGTCACCAACAAGTTGGTATTACCCATATTTGATGGCAGTGGAAAAACAACTTCTCGTTCTTGGATTCATAAGGTGGATAATTTCCTATATTTAAAGATGATGATAGAATTTGAAGCACTCAAGTATGCCACTTTACACTTAGATGGGGTAGCACATGATGGGTGGACACATGGCATGATCACATTGCAACACAATTAGGTAACCACTTATCAGGAGTTTGTGGATAGATTGATAGAAAGGTTTCATAAAAAAAATCCTAAAGTTTATTTTTGGGAGTTAGCCTACTTGAGATAGTCAAGAGGCTTAGAACAATTTATCAATGACTTCCAAAAGCTTGCAGTGATGGTGCCTGACATTTCAAAAAGGAGGCTAGTCATTTTATTCACAATGGGATTAACTGAACCACTCAAGGGGTGGGTAAGGGCCTTTCATCCTCCTACATTATAGGAAGCCATGAAGAAAGCCTATAGTATGGAACTTGCAGCTCTAGCAAACTAGTTTAGTTCAAAGAGTTCTTCATTATTTAGAGATAACAAAGGGGAATTCAGCAAGAGTAAAGAGAAGGTTAGTGACTCAAAAGACAAGCTAGGTACACCTTGGGATAAGGAAACACTTAATGACCTATGTAGGAAGAAGCTATGCTTCTTTTACAAAGGTCCCTATGAGTTTGATCATGATTTTCCTATGAAGCCTAAGGGGAAGGCTAACCAGGTAATGTGGGTTTATTACGAAGTTTCAGATTCAGACATCTCAGAGCACCATCATGAGGATCCTGATCAGGTAGAGGGTGAACAAGAGGTAGATAGTGCTGAGAAAAAAGAGGCTCATTTACAAGAGGCATGTCTATCTAGTATTCAAAGAGAGGGATCTTTCAAATTTTGGGGAGCCTTGGCAGGACAAAATATTATTACTTTGTTGGATACAGGTGCCACGCATAATTTCATTGATGCATGATTTGTGGAGAGGCCTGGACTCATTATTGAGGAGTTTGAGGGACTGAGAGTTAAGGTACCTGATGGATATACTCTTCATTTTGATAGGATGGTGCGAGATCTACCTTTGTGCCTGAACAACTATGAGTTTAAGGCGGACTATCATGTGGTCAACATGGGTGACATGGACATAGTACTTGGGATGCAATGGCTACATTCTTTGGAGGAGGTTACCCTAGGATTGGAGGATATGGAGATACAATTCATGGTGGATGGCAGGACTCATGTGCTAAAGGCTATTCATAATGGTGATGTCAGGACTATCTCATTTAGGTAGTTGGAGAGATTAGCCAAACATAATAATATAGAATGGGTGGAAATATGTGCTTTGATGCCTACCCAGGAGAGGCAACATAAGACTGAATATCATCCAGATATTCAAAACTTGAGAATCAAGTATGGGAAGGTATTCAATGAGATTCCACCAGGTAGGCCACTACACAGAGGTATTGAGCACATTATCGAGTTGGAGGAAGGTGCTAAGCCTATCATGATCACACCATACTGGCACCCAAAATGAATCAAAGATGAGATCGAGAGGACCATCAATGAGTTGCTAGCAATGGGACACATTAGACCAAGTAAGTCACCCTTTGCATCTTTTGTTGTTTTGGTAAAAAAGAAGGATGGTACTCTACAAATGTGTATTGATTATAGGGTGTTGAATAAGAGAACTATAAAGAACAAGTATCCCATCCCACACATCGATGAGCTGATAGATGAATTGCATGGGTCTTTTTATTTCACAAAAAATGATTTGAGATCAGGCTATCACTAGATCAAAGTTTGAGAGCAGGATATTGAAAAAAATTCTTTTAGATGTCATTATGGGCATTTCAAGTTTGTAGTCATGCCTTTTGGTTTGACTAATGCACCTGCCACTTTTTAGTCCACTATGAACAAGGTCTTCCAGCATTAGTTGAGGAAATTTGTGCTAGTGTTCTTTGATGATATTTTGATCTATAGTAGGACATGGTAGGAACATTTAGAGCACTTGGAGACATTATTAAGAATTTTATAGAGTGATTCCTTGTATGCCAAGGAGTCCAAATGTGATTTGGGGATGACAGAATTGTTGTATCTTGGACACATCATTAGTGCGGAAGGAGTGCGCATGGATCATGAAAAGATCCATGCTATTGTTGATTGGCCACCACTAGAGAACCTTACATAGTTAAGAGGGTTCCTTGGTCTATGTGGATTCTATCATAGGTTTGTTAGTGGCTACTCATGACATGCAGCACCCACGAAAGATTTGCTGAAGAAAGGGGCATTTGTGTGGACTCGGGAGGCACAGGAGTGTTTTATGTGGTTCAAGGAAATAATGACTACATGCCCAATATTAGCATTACCTAATTTCACAAATCCATTTGAGCTTCAATGTGATGCTTCTGGAGAGGTAGTTGGTGTTGTACTCATGCAGGACACGCATTCTATAGCTTATGAGAGTAGGAAACTCATAGGGGCTGAGAGATCATTCAGCATATATGATAAGGAGATGTTGGCCATCATGCATGCCTTGGCCAAATTTAGACAGTATTTTGTGGGCAGAAAATTTTGTATTAAAATTGATCATAATACTTTGAAGCACTTTTTGGGATAGTGGGACCTGAATAATCATCAACAAAAGTGGGTGAGTAAGTTACATGCATATGATTTTGATATCACATATGTTAAGGGGACATAGAATATTGTTACAGATGCTTTATCCTATAGGCCATACCTCACTTCTATGATTCAAATATTAGAGGATTGGCGACACTTGATTTTAGCAGAATATGCGAAAGACACATGGGCCTCTGCTATAGTGGAGGGAACAACAATTGACACCAAATACACTCTCATAGATAATTTGATCATTTACAAGAACATGATTTACTTAGTCCCATGATTGAAAGTGAAGCAGTTGATTTCGAGAGCATTCCATAATTCACCTGCAGTAGGCCATCCTTGGTATTTCAAGACTTACAAGTTAGTACGAGAACAATTCACTTAGAAGGGACTTAAGGCTGATTTTCTGTAGCATCTCTGTGAGTGTCATGTTTTCCAGCAGAACAAACAAGAGCACACTTATCTACTAGGGCTCCTCTGGCCACTTCCTATTCCTAACAAGAAGTGGAAGTGCATCTCTATGGATTTTATTATGGGCTTTCCCAGGGCCCTGGGGTGAAATTGTATCTATGTGGTGGTGGATAGGCTGAAAAAATATGCTCACTTCTTCCCTATCGATACTACATACTCAGCAACTCAAGTGGCAAAGGTCTTCTTTAGGGAGATTTTTAGATTACACAGTTTGCCTCAGAGCATTGTGAGTTATAGGGATAGCCGCTTCATGAGTCACTTTTAGTAGGAGATATTTTGGTTGTGTGGCACTGAGCTTACACCTAGTACCATTTATCACCCATAGACTGATGGTCAAACAGAGATTGTAAACAAATGGGTGGAAGGGTATTTGAGAAATTATGTGGTAGATCAACAGTGAGCTTGGTTCAGATGGATATATCTCTATGAGTATTGTTACAATACTACATATCATATGACTATATAAATAACACCCTTCATGGCACTTTATGATTATGAGGCACATAGTTTCTTAGATTTTTTGTTGGGAGACAGTTGAGTACCCTGTACAGGTGAACTATTATAGGAAAGTAAGGATATAGTTGCTACTCTCAGAGACAACATTACTAGAGCTCATAACTAGCAAAAAAAATATGTAGACAAGAAGAGGATTGAGCATAGTTTTGAGGTAAATGATATGGTTTACCTCATGTTGCAGCCATATAAGAAATCCACTCTCAAGAAGAGTGGTGTAGAGAAACTCAAGCCATGCTATTATGGACCATTCAAGATCATTAAATGAGTTGGTGAGGTGGCTTATGAGTTGGAGCTTCCCACAGATAGTAGAGTGCACAATGTGTTTCATGTGTCATGCCTCAAAAAGGCATTGGGTTAGAATGTGATTCCTTTTGCAGTATTACCTCCCTTGGATGATGAGGGGAAATTGATCTTAGTGCCAGAATCCATTCTAGATAGTAGAGAGAAGAAGCTTCATAGGAGAGTAATCAAAGAGTATCTAGTTAAGTAGAAAGATTTACCTATTGAAGATGTTACTTGGGAGGGAGAAGTGATTTTGTAGCATCCAACATTAAGATTGTTTGAGGCCAAGAAATTTTAGGAGGGGCAGACCTGTAATGTCCAATTTTTTTGGAGGAGTTAATTATAAAGTTATCAATTATAAAAATATATATTACAAGGTAACTTTATAAATTAAATTAAAAAAATCTTCTAGAGGTTGCTGAAAGAAGCAGAGAAAAATTAAAAAGGAGGCCGACCTATCAAGGAAAAAAGAATAAATAAAAATTGAGGGTTCATTGCCTATCATCAAGTTTTATTATTGAATTTTTTTTTATGTGCATTGTGGAGCCTAGGGTTTCTATAAGTAGTCACAATTGGCCATTGAGAACAAAAACTCTCAATTGGTACGCAATTTTTAGGGTGTGAAAGATCACCTGAATTATTGCAACTATGGGAAGGATATTTTAGTCCTTTCACTTATGCTTAATTCTTGGTTTGGAGCTTCCAGTGGAGTTGCACTTTCACCATATCATCTTCAGCATTCAGTCTCCACCATTTGATCAATCTAGGTTCTTCATTTCAATCTATAGTTGCAACAAGTTCTCAATTGTATACAGCCAGTTAGGGTTTCTCTATAATGTGCTAAGTCATAATGTTTTGGTGCTGAAATTTTCCATATCATTTGTAAAAAAATTTGGTTTTCATTTAATGAATACATTGGCACTATTATTTCTTTTATTTCAGCAATATATTTTAGCAGTGTATTAAATTTAGGGTTTTTTTTAGTGGCCTATTAGTACGGGTCATTTCAGAAGTAAAACAAAAAAAAAAGTTGTTGGCTTACTCAATTGCATTAAGCATTAAAGTGCCTAAACTTTTAGGCCATGTGTTACAATGCTATAAATAATCTTGATCAAAGATGGAGTACTATCAAGCATGGGAATTGCATGAAACTGATTGTTAGTTTATAGACATACTTTAGTTATTTTGTATCATGTGCATGTGTGCTACCCATATGTTGCTTCTCTTGGCAATGTAATGATGAGAAGAGTTCACTAACATTGGAGTTAAACTTACAGAGAGAAATGACCCCTAACAAATATATACTACACCCAAGGAAAGGTCACTAAAGATGAAAACTAGATATTTGAGACATACTGCTTCAATTGGAAGTCTTCCAAATAGCAAAAAACGGAAATATATACTTAAGTATTATAAACAAGATAAAAGTTTTTTACACTCTAGTAAATTCTAATATAGATTGTATGAGGAAGATTTTGTAGGATACAACTATTAATGTCAATACAATTACACCAAAGTTTAGGCAATGTGCATTATGTAGAAAATTCACGACTTCTTGAGTAGAGCCAAAAAATCTTTATGTGTGAATAAGAAAAGCTAAATATTTTCTAAGCATTTGAGAGTCATTCAAAGTATTCCATACTTCAAAATTTCAATTAGAGAAGGAAAAAATGTTTAATAATTGATAAAGCCTGTGTTGTAAATAATCAAACAAATACAATCGACAATTCTAAAAGATGAGATAGATAAACATGCTGCCTTATGAATACATTATTTCCAGAGCTATATAATTAGATTGGAAATTTTAAAAGATAGTATACTTTTCTACTTGGATAAGGAAAATTAAGCATGAAGATAATACTTACCTTACCCATAATACTATGCTGTCAACTTATTCCCACCCATTCATAAATTTTCCCATCAAAATAGCACACAATTTTCATACCTGCCCATATAGCTTCACAAGAAAGAACAATAATGACATTAGGACTAGATTTGTATACTGCTTAAACAATCCATGATACAAAAAATTGGAAATGAAAGTAGGGTTTGCGATTTTTTCTGAAGATTAAACTCTCCAATTTAGGCTCAGTTACAATGAGGTGAGACATTGAGTATGACATTGTGGCCCTGATTATATTATTCATAAGTTTTCTTGTCTTTTACACATTCCATGAGCATTCTATATTATTTGTCACAACCCATTTTATTAACTCACTATGTGAATAAAATAATTGATTATTAACTAACTATTTATCTATGTGCATTTGATGTTTTGATACAATGAACTAAATCTGATGACACTAAATACAAATTTATGTCAATCATGAAATTTATTTGAAAGTTCCAACTATTTCTCCTAACCTTCTTTTGAGACCTTTCTACATTCTTCCTATCAAAAACAAAGCCCAACCATCAAACTATCATGATCATACTTAAAAAATTTACTATTTAGCTTTTAACTTCACATTTCAAAAATTAGATCACAACAACAAAAAAACAAAGATCTGTTGTGTGAATTTCATGAACACCCCTGAATCTAGAGGGGCATGCTTGGGAAGTAATTTGTTCCCTATCACCTTAGAACTGAAATAAGAAACTAGTTTGTGTTCAAAAGAAACATTGAGATCATAAACAGACAGAATGGCAAAATAACACAAAATTCAAATATTATAATTTATTATCACAGTTTGAAATAGAAAAATTTCATAACAACAAATGATTAGGGAGCTCCATGAAAGTTGGCTTACACGTGCTTTTCTTAAAATGTAATTTCATATTAGCCCTTTGCAACTTTCACTAAAATAAATACACAAAACATATCGAGATACAACCCAAACTCACTTCAGTAAATAAACAAGAAACAATGTTTAGGAAAGCCATGAATAGTAATAGCTCTTTTAAGTAAAAGTTGCAAGAAACAACTTATATAAAATACCCTACTAGGAAGCTGTGGTGAAATTTAGAAAAAAAATGAAGGATACAATTCATAACTTTGTTGAATGGTAAGGATACAAATCCAGTTAGGATAGGCTTGAATTGGAAGATAGTTGGATCCAAAAGATTAAGCATTGAATCCATAATTTTTTTAAAATGTGGAGTATATAAATTGAATAAGGATAGATTTGCATCTTTTCATTAAAGAAAGTTTTAATCAAACCCTATAAGAATCTAACAGTTAAGATCGATCTTCAATCTCTTCAATCCAACTTTCCTACTATTCAACCCAACTTCTTGAATGCTTTTCTACTTGAGCTTCAACCCATATCAATGGCTTTACTTGAAAAGTAATAAAAACATATGATATGAAACCTACTTTAGAAGGATATCCTTCATAATAGAACTTCAAAGATTTGAAAACAGCTGCATTCTCTTGAATAAATGAACAAACCTATGTGCTAAGTCTATAGTTCATAAGATCAAAAGTCCCATTAGGAGGTACGAAGGATATAGTTCTATCATTTTCAAAATGAGCAAGACGAATGCACCTAATAGAAGAAATAGAAATTAACATATGCCTTTTCAAGGGGAAAAAAAACCAAGTACAACATCAAAATAATTTGCAAGCACTTTAATATAAGATAAAATTGATAGTTTAAGGAATTGAATAAGAAAATGAGCTTAATTGCATACTGATGAAACTTGATGTCATCCAAATCAATTTCTTTACCCTTTGACGCTTTGCCTTGAGCTTCTAGTAGCACCTTTTCATTGAGTCCAAGTTTGCATTCTGGCATTCCACTGAAAAAAGTGAATCAAAATACACTTGTCATCTTTGACTTTGAGTCAACACTATTTTATATCATGCATAGTTGAGGCAATTTATCATCCCTATCAACTGGCAGACATGTTATTCTACCATCTCTATTTTCTGTTTGCTTGTTTTAATTCATAATAAGTTGTTTCTAATATATCTATAAGGATGCAAGCGTCACATGAAGAAATCTTTTCAAACATCAGTGAATTAGTGCCTTCCATCAAATTTTTTTTTTTTCTTTAGTGACAATTTAACAGAAAGTAGGAGGCAATTTCAATGATGATTTGATAAAATGAGCATCGACTTACTTGTGCTTCAAATTTTCATAGGTAGTAAATGCACTTAAAAGACTCCCATAAGTAATACAATCCGGTAGCATCCTTGTCCTCTGCATTGTTTGAAACAAATTCAAATCCTCTTCCCCAAACCAATGTTGTGCATATCCTAGAAGCATTGCATTCTAAGAAGCAATGTTCTCTTCTGATTACATCTAACATTTCACATGCATAATCAACATTTCCATGTTGAAAATGTGTTTTAATTATACTAATCTATGACACAACAGTCTACATGATTATTTTCACAAACACTTGGCATGCCTCCTTGATGCTATAACATTTCCCATTTCCCATTTTGCCAATTTTCTCACTTCTCATGTCTTCCTTGCAAGACTATTTTCCAACTATTTTTTATTTTTTCAATGCCAATGTAATTATTCATGGCACTTCTATGAATCTACAAATAATGTATTGGATATTTTCAGCTGTATGTGCTTCTTTAACCAAAATTTTTGTCTAATAAATTACTTATTTGGCAACTTTGCAATGACCCAAAAACTTTATAGTTCTTCATGTTTGCAAACATTTCAAATTTTTTGTATTTTGGATACGTCTCCCTCTCCCCCTCTCTTCCTCTTCTTCACACTCTATCTTCATCCCTACTTTTATCTATTCTAAACTAATGGTAGGAACTTTGATGCTTTGCGTCTCTTGCTTTTAAAAGGGAATGATGCAATTAAGGTTTCAAGATGGGGGATATGACAAGTAAGAAGGATCCAAAAACTTCAACACATTTATGAAAAAGTCTTTATGGAGCATAAAACTGCATAAAAATTCATAGATTCATTTTTTTTAATTTAGTTTTATTGTTCATACCTTCTCATCCCAGAATTGGGCATACATACCATATAACTTTTAAATTTTAACTTGACATCTATATACTCCAAAAGTCTTTTCTTGGCCTTATTGAAAAATTTATTAAAATTGCCAAAGCTCATTGTGCTAATGTATCAACTACCCTTAGGAGAGGAAATAAATGTGAGTGAGTCCACCATTTCTTTTTCCAACATTGGCATGGCAAGAAAACTGGATGTCCATCAAATTTTCCAAATCAAAGTTCATATGCCTATCTATTATCTTGGTTTTCCAATTCATTGGAATTATCTTGCCTTTCTACGAGTCTATGGAAAGTCAGTATAAGAAGAATAAAGAATGAACTTACAAACTATAAACAAATGGTTTAACTTTCATAGGAAGAGTCCTATTGATGGTCTACTTTCTCCAACTATATGTCCATCATTTAATAGGTGTAGACTCTCCTATTCTCGCTTGTTATAGTTTTGTGCAGTACATGTTTCCTCTTTCTACAGTTGTATGTAGTCTAAATGAAATCCATGCTTTTAGTTGTATGAACAATTTTCAAGATGATGCCAGCATAAGGTTTCTTGAGAAATTGGTAATTCTCATTTGCTTCTAAGTTGTAGGTCATCTACTATTTAGTGACATTTTTGGGGGTTCTTTTCGAGGCATTTGGGTATATCATTGTAGACATATGTCTAAATAAGATTGTAAAGTTCATGTCCTAGGCAATTGTAATTATTTTCCTTCTCTGATACACTTCTCTATTTTATCTCAAAATACACTATAAAATATCCTAAACCATTTAATATTGGGAGTACAAAAGTTATTCCAATTAGGACATATAGAATGCATCTCGAGACTTTTATTCTACATCAGCATCATTTTCTATTCAAACTCATGTAGCTTTATACATTTTTCAAAGAGCCTCATTTTTTTGCCTTCTTGTGATGCTTTTCATCAATCCTATCCATCATTTACTATTTTCTAAAGCTCCTGTACATATTTGGATAACTATTAGAATAGTCATGAAATATTTGTTGATCTTGTTGAGGTTCAAAGCATTCCTTTCAGGCATTTACTTTACACAGAATATTCAAACCCAAAGCTTCTTTCACATTCTTTTTCTACCTATCATGAATGTTCAGTTATAATTGTCTTTGGGTAACCAAACTATGGGAATTTCAGCATGATCAATTTCTTCCATGGATCCATGAGGAATCTTTTCTAATAGGCCAGAAGATCTTATTATGTTTCTATCCAGGGATTGTGCATTAGATCTCTCTCATGAATATCGACTATTGTATCATTGGTGATAACACAGTCCCAAGATAGTGCTAAGATCCAAGGATGCAATAAAAAGGCTACAAGTTTAGAACTTCATGACAGTTCACTTTGTTTCAAGAATAGTTTAATATTCTCTACTAAACAGAGCCAACCACGTGAAGGTGGAAGCTCATTTGGCCCCACCCCCCTCCCCCTAACATCACTTTACATTCCCCATTAACATCTAAATTTCATTCATTCTTTCAACCATTAATAAAATGTAACATTCAATCAATATCACATGATAACATTCAATCAATATCACATGATAACATTCATTAACACATTAGATTCATTAACATGCAGCATTCATCAATATTCTACATTAACACATAATTCATGAACATTCATTAGCACATAATTAAATTCATTGAGACATAAAATTTAGTCATTATCAATTAAGGTATATAGATGACAATCATTTCTTTATTTTTTTTCTATTTCTTTTTTCTATGTAAGCTCTAAGAGGAGCATCAGTTTCATCATCAATTCCCCCCTCATCAGTTGTTCTATTCTCTATTCTTGATGATCTCAAATTCCTATGTTGTTGCAAAGGGGGGTCCTCTGCAATAACAAATAAATGAGTTAAATTAAATTTTTTTTTTTATAATTGTTACAAGTATTTAATTATTTTAAATAACATAATTGTGGTGCTCTTTACCTGATCTAACCAAATCATTTTGTCTGGACTCAACGTCAACATGCTCATGAACACCAACCCCTTGATCCTCTACAGCTGCTATACAAAATGTTACGCTAATCCAAACACCAATTGAAATTACATATAAAATTTTTAATAGAAAATGTATACCTCCACCACTGGGATGCACATCATGCAAACCTTCAGCATTCGCAGATTGTGAAGGATTGTTAGGTTGCATTCCAACATCCTATGCATTGTTATCATTGCTTGCTTAGAATAGATATACTCACTTTATATTGGAACTTAACATCAAATAAACTAATTGGTAAAGTATTCAATTTGAAATAAATCTCATTTAGCTTATTTACCTGTGGCTCAAATGCATCATTATTAGAACCTTCCACATTGGTTTCAGCTCCTAGTCATTTAGCCATGGCTCTATAGCCTTGTTGGAAGCCAATTCTCTTATCGTCTTCTGTGAGGCATCTCTTGAACTTTGAGCTCTACATTTTTGCATGGTATGGTGAATTTTACTTGCATTGTTTCATCAACCAATGGAGGGTAGTTAAAATATAAAAAGGAAATGGTAAATAGTTAGCAGGGTTTCCAACCCTTGTTACACCTTATTTTGGTCATCTTGGAGTTGTTCTAAACCGTCTTTGGTGTTTGGTAGTCCTAGAGGATCCAATTACACTCTTGGTTGGGTGTGTAGAGTAAAGGTCAAGAGCTACAATCTTCCCTGTGACTAGTAACAACAAGTTTTCCTTAGACCTGATTTGTTTTGGGTTGTGTTGATGTTTGTTTTGGTTTCCATTTATGTTAGAGGGTTGGAGTTGTCCAAAACACTTGGTGTCAAGGTTGGGTGTATAAGGCCTTGAATGGTACAAGGGAGAAGTAACTAGTATGCAGCCTTATGTGATGAGTTGGGTCCATGAATTAAAGGAGCAGTTATAATAGCAAATTAGTTCCTTGTTTGAAGGTGAATGAAGCCTTGAATGTTCTTGTGGAGAACAGAGGATTGGGGTGATAACTTGAATTGCTTAGTTATTCCAAGGTGCTAGGAGTTTGTTGGTGCTTCCAAAGCATGTTACTCTACATCATATATTGGTGTGGAGGAACACTGAGATCCAAGTTGAGGATCAGGAGCATAGACAAGCTAGTCTATTCTAGCATTTCCCATCACAATATATAAAAAATTTGATACAATTTTTCATTTACTAATACTTACAACTCATGCTTGAAGTTTCAAAAAACTACTAGAGTTGAGCTTGTGTGTCCCATGCTTTTCTAGTCTTGCCTTTGTTGCCTTTGATGTGTCAGGGAATCTATGAAAAGTTTGAAATATGTTAGAGAGTATAAATATAGAGGTTAATTAGTACATAATTACATTCTCAATAGTATCACATACCTTGTTGTACTCTCTACTAGTGTAATATTATTTTTCTTGTTAGCTTTATACTTTCCATCCAAAATCAAAGCCTACCACTCAGCCTCAGGAACATAAGGTGGACGCTCGTACCTGGTGTTATCCTGTAAAATTTTTCTTTAGTGGTCCCTAATATAGTTCAAACATAAACTAGCTTTTTCAAGGAGCTTGTTTCTCTCAAATGTACGAGATCCAAAGAGTTGATTCATGCTCTCTATAAGATCATCCTTCAACTTTTTGTCTTGGTTATTACACCTTTTAAGTTAAAAAAAAATATGTTAGACTCATAAATGAAGTGAAGCTACCTTTAATAAAGTTTAAGAAATGGATGAAAAGGAAAACTATTCTAGCAATGATATGAAATCAGAATACTGGTTTGGGGTTTTAGTTAGGATATGATGTTCCACCAGGTATGCAGGGTGTGCCCAAATATTCGCAAACACTCATCACCAAGTTTTTTCCAAAAAACATCATTCCCTACAAAACAATCATGGGATCATTAGTCGATGAAGAGTGATCAAAAACTAAATTACTATTATATCACTATAGAATAATAATAACTTTAAAGTACCTAGAACTTTGGCTACTTTTAATGGAATGCCTTCATCGTCACTAATGATCAATATGACATCCTTCACCGTTCGTGTACTAGGAACATAGGAACATCCAAGAAATGATGTTGCAGCTCCTATTGCAAAAAGTTTCATAAGTTTCACAAGTCTTTGTCACAAAGTATAAAAGAACAAATGGTAATTGATGTTAAAAATTTGTAAAAAAAAACTGTTAAATGATAACACTTAAACACATAACAAAAGAGAGAAAAAGAGGGATTTGTGTACCAGTAGATGGTGCAACAGTCAATGCCTATAAGCTATGTGTTGTCAACTCAGTAGTCGAAAAGAGATTTTTAGTTGTCCTGGATGGAGGCGATGTCATCATAGGATACAATTGATTCAAAGCTGAAGAATAAAATTGTTAGAGCATGCATAAATATAGAATGCATGGACTAGCATGGACAAGATTGTTAGAGAATTAAAAAAAAGGATTGTTCGAACATGTATTGTCAATGATTATGATCATTCCTATATATATTCAATGGAAAACAAAAGTGGGGAATGGAACATGCGATCTACCTAAACAACCTGCAGCACCATCAGCATGGGAATGGGGCTTGAAATCACACAAATAACTCTGTAAAGACAATGCATCCATATTTTAATTAATGTCATAAAAGAGCATAACATAAAAACCATTATTGAACTCTTGTTATAATTAAAAATTTAATTAATACTTACTTTTAAGGTTTTAGAGGTGTGCAACAATTCAGATCCCCTATCTTTTATTTCCTGAGTAGTAGGCTTTATGGTTGCCAAACATATAATTTCTCTGCCAATTTTCTTTAGCACCTTTTTAATCGAACTGATTAGGTCATTGATCTCTGCTAAATCAATATAGAAAGGGTCCTCCTCAGGGGGGGTGCTATTGAGGGATTGTAGGTTCCTTTCCCTCCCTCTGACCACTGGCCCTCTGTGACAACAATAGTATTAGTATTATCAAAATTACTCCAAAACAATGAAGAAAACAACATTAAAAAAATAAAAAATTTCTTCTATCTAGTTTGCACAATTACAATGAGTTTTACCTACTCATGTGTAAATGAGCCAGGAACATTGGCAGCATCCCCTCTAGGCGATTGCTCCATATTGTGCCCCTGTGTCAAAGATCAAGTATAAAAATGTTAACCAAAAATTTATTGACTAAATGGTATGTTGGAGTCATTGATTAGAAGTTGGTTTAATAGTATGTACCACCCCCATGATAGTAGCCTTGTTTGTATCTATGCGGTTCAAATTGTAATCAATAAGAAGCTCTTCCCTTGCATGTATTGATTTTATCGCATAGATGAATACACGATTTCCCTCATGCGCCTCAACTATGCAATTGGGTTGCTTTATAGTTGACCCAGGTCGTGTACGATTTATAAAACCCACAATATTCCCTATTTCTTTTTTCCTTCCATCAATGTATATAGCCACACTTTTACTTTGATTATTGTCTTACTGTTGTATATAATTGTATGAGATGGCATACCTATGCATACTTTTTTTTTATTGAACAATATGGATCCAACTTTTGTAATCAAAAGATGGTCCAACATACTCCATCAATTCAAAAACTTTGTTATAAGACACCTTTATGTCGTCCATAGAAAATAGGCCCAAACCATGTAATGATGATGGTGCTATGTGATACATCCTCTCGTTAACACAAAAATCAGTGTTTATTAGAGGAAGTTCCTTGGGTACCCAATGTTTCTATAGATGTTGGTACCTCAAGGGAACCTTGATTTCGCCTTTCATCTCATCATCATAAGAACATGACTGCCCTTGAGCAAGGAAAAATTTCATGTGTTTATTGAATTTCCTTCTAGTCCTTTGACCTCTAGTTAATCTTCCTGTCCTAGATAAAGTGCATGTCTCACTTTCCTCTTCTATTCCTATATTTCCCTAACTCGAGGAAGACACTTCTGACAAATACCTATTTTCTGGTACTTTCAAATGGGAGAGATCTTAGAAGACATCAATCTTACTATTGATAAGTATATTAAATAGACTGTCTATAAGGAGTATTGACTTATACCTGTCGATCCATGAGACTGTGCGAGATGCTCCTAAAAGGGGTTTAGTTTCCTGCAAATGTAATTCAATTATTGTGAGCATAATCACATCATAATCATAATCAAATCCATCATAAGCATCACATAAAAATTTAAAAAATTAAAAGGTACACAATATAACACTTAAATCAGGCTCACATTATAAGCCTACTAGGGAAGTAGGCCTAGTGAAGGGCTAAAATTGGGTTTTTGTATTAGCTGATGAGTTGAGGGCTTAGTCATCTCGGGGACATGCTATTTTAAGTTTTTTGATGTGTGTGGAGGTGGAGGAAACACCTAGTTAAGGTGAATTCAAGTTTGGGGCCTATTGAGGCATTGTGAGCATTTGATAGTTTGTTGATTAGATTGCTTGAATGAATCCATTTGATGGATTGAGGGACATTCATGGGATTATTCCAAAGATGTAGAACCTAATGTGGCATAAGGATTTGGTGTGAACTCTAATAGGTTATGGATTTGGCTTGGATCAAGGAGAGGGATCTTATGAAGATGCTTGGTTGGTGTTGTGAGAACACTATGGAAGTCCCTCTTGTTATGAATGATTGCAAGTCCACCTAGGGTCTTTGCATCACCTATAGAGGCAAAATTATTAACCAAAAAATTGGGTAGGCACTTATATTATGTTTTCCATATGAATTTTATTCTAGGTACAACTCCCTTTTATAGATATTTAATGAATTCCCTTTTCTAAACTAAACACTTACAAATGCTTTTGACCTAAAAGAAAATAAGGCTCAATACATTCATGCATCAATATATTTTTTAAATAGTTTTATTTAATTAATTTAGATTAATAGTTAATTTAGATTAGTAGTATTCTATTTGTAGTTGAAACTTGTAGCTTTTAAATAGATAATGAATAAACTATGTAACCATATAAGACAAATATATTTCTATAAAGAAATAAATATTATATAGATTAAGTATTGATGTCATACCTCTAAATTTCATTATCATCATCCTTGTCATCATCATCATCATCATCATCATCATCATCCTTGTCATCATCATCATCGTCATCATCATCATCCTCACCATCATCATCGTCATCGTCGTTGTCATCGTTGTTGTCATCATCAACATCATCATCATCAACATCAACATCATCTTCATCATCATCATCAGTAGCAACATCATTGTCATCATATTCTTCTTCTCTTTCATGAAAATTTGTGTTAGGAACATCATCCAATAACTGTCGATCGTGATCACCATCTACATCATCTTCTACTTCTTCAGTATCTTCTTCTTCCATCACATTATACTTTATCAGCCTTCCTCTCAGTTCATGTCTAACAACAAATGACCAACCTGGTTTATGTGGAACCTCTAATTAAAATACCTACTCACATTGGCTTGGAAGAACATAGGGCTCATCCCCAACTGGCTCAAATGACCTTGTATTAACCATTGTAAATCCATTATCATATTCAATAATAGTTCTATCAAGATCATTTGGATTAAGTCATCGCCTATATCATTTGACAACGAAGAGTAGTAATTTGAAGGAACTAAAGTCACACTCAAGTATATCATCCAAAATGCCATAGTATCAATTTTTAGACTCTCAAGGATGTAAGTCATTTCTAGATGAAATATTAGTCACTTGAAAGACTACAGTTATTCCTGAATCACAAGTTTTCTTCGTGTCATCCAACACTTTGACACAAAATTTTTGACCATTACAGAACATAGCCTTGTGTTGTTTAACTTGCAATAATATATGAAACATGTCAAAATTATTGTATCGTGAGTTGATAAACATACAGGTGATTAATAAATTTGTACGTACCTAAAAATCTCTTAAACCATGTGCTAAATCTATTTCCCTTTGTGTAACATTGGAATCTCCATTATGATGAGCTTCTTTAACCAATGAAGATACAATTTCCCATGTTAATGTGCAACCAGAATGTTGACATTATTCAATCCATGTCATCATCCAATCAAGATTGGATGCAATATACAAATGCAGTGCATCCCACTCTCAAGCACCTGTACAAAAAAAAAATTGACAACTTACAACCAATTTATTTTGAAGATTAATAAATAATTTATTAGAATAACATCTTATAATTTATTACTTCTCACTTTCCTCAATGTACCTTTCCCCATCAAGTACTCCCCTTCTAATTTTTGAAAAGGCTCGAGATCCCAAATGCGATCCACATGGATATTTGATTCAAACTTAAGAAGATATTCAGTAATGTACACTATAGTCTGATATACCATATATCCCTCTATCATAGAACCCTCAAGATGTGCTCTTTGTTGAACCAAAGCCTTCAAAGATTTTAAGTGCCTCTCAACCATCCACATTGACCTAGTGTGTACAGGTCTAGACAATTCAATCTCCTCAACTAGGTGTATGAGGTAGTGTTCCTGTGCATTGAAAAAAGTTGGAGGTAGACACTTTTGCATTTCACACAGTAAATGAGGAATTCTTCTCTTCCAATAGTTTATATCTTCTTTATGGATTTTTTTAGATGACAACCACCTACATTAAGAGATTCAAGTCACAAAAAATATATAGATATGAGACTTTACAAAATAATATACAATAGATTACATAGCAAGAAAAATAAATCACAAATATAATAAATATATACAACAAATTGAATAGATATTACTGCTTACCTCATGTATTTTCCAAGATCGTATATCACTTGTTTGATGTTATTGTTGAAGTGCTCTAGGAGAGATAGAGGAAGCATGTACTGCAGTAATTATAAACCAATCATTTCATTGTTTTCTAACATAACATAACAAAAAATACATGTAGTTTATGAATATATTGTAAATACAAAAGAACATAACTTACCTTGACGAAAGTATGCCAATCATGCATTTTGAGCCCTGGCCCAAATTCACCTTTTTTTGATATGAGATTGTTTATGTTCGCAGCAAATCCTATGAGAAATTGATTTTTTCGTATGACTTCTTTTATGGCATTACTTTTTTGCTTTGTTCATAACCAAGGAAGGGCACTTATATTAATCTGATCTCTGCTGCTATTTGAGTGAATGAAATTCTTCAATGCATGATTGGATTCATGGTTTTCATTACAAATTTTGACAATTTTTTCTTTGTCATGCCTTCCATCCAATATTTTCCACAATGTCTTTGTTATATTCTTTCCAATATGCATAGTATCAAACAAATGCACAATTTATAAGTGCTCGTAGTAGGGAAACCTACTAAATTGTCTGGGATATCTTTTTAGTCCCTTTGGAAGGTTGTTAGTACTGCCTTGACGACCTTCACGATCATCAATTACACAATTAGTAAACAAAAATCACAATAGAAATATATAAATTACAAACATAAACAATTAGGTGGAACAACATTACCTCGACGATTAATTCTATTATATTCCAACTTCCATAGGCAAGGTGTCATTCTTCATGGCTTTGATGTAGACTCTTCTTTCCCATTAAAAAGATGTTTTTCCATACTTCGATACTTATGATTCCTGTGGAGGAAGTGTCTACAATCATCAAACACCTTCTTTCCTAAACTTTTTGAATGACGAGATTTCATCTTTGGACCACAAACTAGATGTGCAAATTTTCCCTTTGTTTCAAGACCTACAAGATAATGATATAATTGGATTATTAAATATGTTGATTTTTATAATTAGAATTATCTTGCGCAACTTGAATTCACTATAACATACCACAAAAATGTGTTAGCCCTGGGGCATCATGTATTGTCCATGCAAGTATTGCATGGAATTGAAATTGTCTTTGTCCTATTGGTCTAGACACATCATACATAGTGACACCATTCCATAACTGCACCAACTTGTCGATAAGAGGCTCAATATATACATTCATATCTTTTACTTGATATTTACCTGCTTGAATGAATAGTAACATTACATAATTATTGTGACCGTTTTAGTGCAAGATTTTTAAGTACATGTAAATTAATAACTATCAAATGATAAGATACCTGGAACAATCATTGCCAACATAATGTGCTCCCTCTTTATTGACATCCATGGAGGAATGTTATTGTCGATAACAAAATTAGGCCATACCGAGTAAAAGGATCTCATCTCTCCAAATGGATTGACACTGTCCGATGCCAATGAAAGCCTGAGATTACGAGGTTCTTCTTTGAAGTGTTGCCACTTTTCCTCTATGTGCATAAATCTCTAACCATTTGCAAGGATTCGAATAATGTCATCTTGACTTCTATTGCATGCATGATAATCCAAATTGAGCCAAGCTACTACACTTGAATAATATTTGCATCTGTGGAATAATGGGGACGTAACGAAGAACCTTTTGAGGAACCTTTTTTGTTATTCGATCTGTTCGATATCTACTCGTATGACATACAGGGCATTGTGTTTCAAATTCATGTTCTTTATAATATATAATATTATCATTGGGAAAAGCATGTATTTCTTCATACTCCATTCCAATATCTTTCATAACAATAGATAATTCTCGATATGAGCGAGGTAGAATATTTGATGGTGGTAACAGAAACTTGCCTATCAATCTATAGCAAAAAATATAAGTTGTTAATATAAACAATATTAGTGGTACATTATTCACCCTTTGTTAACTATAAAGACATATATGACATACCTTAACATACGTGAAATTGTTATGTTGGATAAACCATTCATAACTTTCAACTTCAACAACAAAAATACAACAAAGAGAAGAGTTTTTTGGGAGTTTTTGTATAGAAGCTCGTATGCCTTCTCAAGTAGAGGTACATCGAGGCTATCATCATCATCATAATCAGATACGCTTGGACTAAATGTGTCATGGATCAATGTATTTATACAATCATCTTCAATTGTGTTTTTTGGCACATGATCGTCATCTTCCATGGGATCATTATCTTCACCTTGGATATTCGCACCTCCATGTTCCTCCACTTTGATAACCATATTCTTCAGATTTTTGTGGTTCATATCATGTACTTCCTTGGGGAGATCAACCTATATAAAATTGATTAACATAAATAAACCATGATCATCAACTCATCATCAAGTGATTTCATATGTATATAAATTGTTAAAATGATATAATGAACAACTTACCAGTGGATGGTAGTCATGCCCCCCTTCAATGTGACATTCTCCCTACAATGTCTCTTAACTATTTTGATTAGCAGTCTTCTATGGTTTAAGCCCTTACAAATTTTGCAAGGACAATAACATTTTCCATCACCTTTTCTTTTCAAGTTAGACCATAATCTAGTGATTGTCTCCCTATTTTGTTCTTCAATTATATTATCTGAAATGATTGTTCTTTGTAGGAAGCAAAAACCAGGCTATGAAAACTCCAGTCTACAACTGTCGCAAACTAAGAAAAACTATCGAAAGTACACAAATCTTCTTAGACCTAGCTAAATACTTTAATATTTTTAAAATAATTTATTTGACTTTATTCCTAAGACATTTAACCCAATCACCTTTTATAACATTCAGTCAATTGCTCTAGGCAAATTTGTGGATAAGATTATTTGTGAAACTTTGACCAACTGCCCGAAGGTCTTATTTCAAGAGACCTTACAACATTAAGCCACTAAAAGCAATTTCAAAACATATAAGCTAAAAGTCTAGTTAAAATATACATTAGATTAAAAAATATACACTTTTCTTACCCAAGCGTGCAGCTATAACTCATGCAACGACCTTCTTGCTTAGCTGTAGAAGCTCTCTAGCAATCAAATTATACAAGCTACAAGGCCTAACAACAATTTCAAAACATATAACCGACAAGGCAAGACATATTACATGACATGGTAAAAGGAACAAAATTTACAAGCTTTAGTAAGACATATTAAACGGCATCATAGTGCTAAAGAGATTGATCACAATTATATGAGTCAAACATAGTCATGAAAAAACACATAAATTAGCTATTATATGCAATTAAAAGATGTATAGTTAGATAGGGACATCCATAGGGCATATTGAAAATGGAGCAATGAGATCTGGTGGGGTGAAATAGGTGGCCAAACACAAAGGAACAACACAACAGTGATAGATGCAGATGGAGATGCAAACGAGATGGATCGATTGTGGGCAATGTCAGTGGGGTTGTGTTTTGGAATTGGATTTTCCAGCGTGATTGCAATGTTGTGCTTTCACCTAAAATCAAGGTAAAAGTGTTTTACTTTGATGGATAGTTTTATCCAATATCTTTTTGAACGCTGAATTCATGAAGATTTTATGTTGGTCCTAATGTATTTGAATTTTTATATTTAAATTCTTACATACAGTTAGAAGTCCCATGAAGTAGTTGTTATATGGTGTTGGTGTAGATAGGTATTTACTATTTATGCTTTACTTAAGTTTACTTAGATTAATGCATTATTTTATTATTTCTCTTTATGAGACACTTAGGAGTTTGTGCATCTTCTATAGTTGTCATGTAGACAGCATAGAAGTACACAACTCTAATTATGCACATGGTGTCTACACCACAAGAGTTTGCATCATTCACTGAGTTGTCATGTAGACAACATAGTTTTTCGCACTCCTAATTTTGCACATGTTGTCTACAACACTGATGTGCATGTTTCACCTTTGTAGGCTTATCCTCACATCATTGCACTTACTTTCCTGCATAATGGAGGATAACCCATATCCAGTGGACATGTGCCTAGTTGTTGGACTTATCATGATGCTGATTTTGAGGCATTCTAGATGCATCTTAGAGGCCTTTATATTGAGGCACTCTTAGTGTACTTGTACATACAATTGAATACTATACAGTTATTCTGATCATAATCTAGTCTAATTTATGCTTGTGTTTTGAGTTCCTTGGTCTTGGGTAAATTCTTCCCTAAGAAAAATTCTTACATGGTATCAAAGCTGAGGGAGATATTTGTCACATAGCCATTGGAGACCTCATTGCTTCATCTCTTTAAGGGACCCAATTCAAATCTGGAGCATCAGCTGTAATTGGGAGCATCTAGAGTTGAAGCGGACCTCGCCATTGCATCTGGAACGAAGATTGGTTGAAGATTGACTATAAATTTGCCTATTTAGGGCATAGTCAACCAGGAGGCAAAATTTTTTTGCAAATGGAAACCCAAAGGCCCAATTTGCAAATCTAGTTATGGTCTTTTATTAGTCTGATTAATTTATTTTCGGATCTGAGATTCTATATTTTTCTACAATTTCAGAATATTTTTTTTCAAAATTATTTGCATGAGTGTGCAGAGAAATTTTTTTAGGTTGAGATTCTATATTTTTCTACAATTTCAGAATTTTTTTTTTCAAAATTATTTGCATGAGTATGCAGAGAAATTTTTTTAGGTTCAGGTACTAGGCAATCACACCCTGGCCCTAAACCCGTGAAGAATATTTCGCAAATCACAGAATATTTTTAATTTATTTTCATAGGGTTTCTAGGTGCCTTTCACAGTTCATAGTAGCAACTTTACCACAATTCAGGCCGCATTTTCAATTCAAAGTTCAGTGATTTCCTACCCCACCAGCCGAGCTAGCCCTTCCCACTGAGCGGCTTTAGTTACTTAAAATGTGGTCGGCTTTCCTTATATAAAGCATAGAGTCCTATCATTTAGGCAATGTGGCACTAAACCCACCAAACCCCAACGACCGAAAATAGGAACGCTAATAGTCATTTTCTAAACCAGAAATGAACGCCGCATTAAGAATCTGGCTCGTAAAAGCCCACCGACTGTTTGAAACTCGGTGCCACTGCTACTCACTCTGGCCCATCCACGCATCGAGCACGTAGTTTTTCATGCTATTCTAAGCAGAGTCAACTGAAACCTGGCAACATAGGGAAATTTTGGCATTGTTAAAACTTATTCCAGCGCCCTCCATCCGGTGGTCGCTGCACGATATCTGTTGAAAATTTTTGGCAAATATTTTTTTATGCCCACATCCACTTGAGACATGTGTCGCAGATAGGAAAGGCCATGTGGCACTCTCTGCAACCTGCATACATCACCCTCCAACAGCCCTGACAATGCCACATAATCACCAGCAGTGCAAACATGTGTGACCCCCCTCCACCCACTCAGCGCTGACATAAGCATCCAGCTGTCAGCCACGTCATTGCACTATCAACAATGCCACATTTGCAAATTTTTGTACAATCTGTACGGATCTGTAAAAGATATGTCATCAGCCATACAAAGTGACATCATCATAAGCCTGAGTAGAAGCTGATGTCAACAATCCATGCACCTAAAATTGATGGCAGTCTGACCGTCATACCAGGACATTTTTGAACTGCTATGACTATCATTTGGACGTCAAATTTAACATAGTATTTTCCTCTATAGACCCCTCTTCATTTGCAGTTTTGATTTTGGAGCTCGACTTCAAATAGCCATAACTTGGTCATATGGACTCCAAATCAAGTGCGATTTTTTTTTTTTTTGGGTAAAATTTCCTGAATTTTTTAGTGGTGTAGCTAGTTTCTAGTTTTGGTGTGAGAATTTGTTAGAATTAGCATTTTTTAGCGACTGTTCCTGTCTAATCGTACGATTTACAACTTCAAACGCATCGTACGAGCTCATCTGGACTCCTTTTTAGGTTCTATTTTTTTTTAAGTGTATAGTTTTTTGTCTATTTTTCAGATCTATAGTTAGATTGTAGTCTTATTTGGAAAAAAGTATCACTTTTAGAGATAGGTCTTGGTTTGCATTGTAATGCTACATAATTGATGTAATTTTCAGCTACATTGTAAAAGTCTAGATTTGTACTCTATATAGAGGTTGTAATCAGAAAAATCAAAAAGCTCACTTTGTCCATTTTGAAAAGTGGTCCATTGTAAATGCACTATTTATAAAGTGCCAAAATCATTTATTGGGGGGTGGGGGATTTTTTGATTCAGTGAAAAGGGGGGGGTGTGTATTGTCTACTATGTCTCCTTTATCTTGTGTTCTTGTATTATGGGTTCTTTCTCAAAATTAACTCCACATAATTATTCTACTTGGAAAGAAAACATTAAAGAGCCATTGGTAGAAAAATGTTTATGGCATTATGTCATTGGTGCAGCCAAGAAACCTCCTACTAATGTTGATGAAGCTTGTAAAGAAGATTGGGAATCCAAACAAGAGATGGCCTTAGGAGCCTTGTTGAAAAATATCTTTGATCCTATCAAATTTCACATTAGGAAGCTTACAGATCCAATAGACATATGGGATAAACTAGAAGCTTTGTATGGGACAGTAGATGAAGACATGGCTTACACAATAGAGGATAAACTTCTCAAGTTGAATCCTAGAAATTTTGACACAATTAATGACTATCTTACCCAAGTATAAATGTATAGGGCACAGCTAAAGGATTGTGGTGAACCCATTAAAGATGGAAAGATAATCAAACATATCACGACTCATCTTTCATAGGAATATTCTCCTTTTGTTTCTAGCTTTAATACACACAAATTAACAATGGGTAGTGCCTATGTTAAGCCTTCATTCAAGAAATTCTCAGAAATGTTGATCCTTGAACATGACAATCTAGTAGGTATGGGAATTCTCAAGTCTTCCAAAACTAAAGCCTTGGTAGAAAATGAAGGTAATTCAAGTGGCAAAAACTCAAACAAGAAGCAGAAGAAATGGAAGGCTAAGCCACAAGATGACACACAACAATCCTCCTCAAAACAACAATCTTCCACAAGTCAATCTTCTTCCACTCAACATTCTTTTTCACAACAAGGAAAGTCTTCTTCCAAGAACAATCAAAAGGGGAACAATTCCAACAAGAAGGAGAAGAAAACATGTTCCTACTATAAGAAGAATGGACATGAAGAACATGAGTGTAAAGATAATCAGATTGATGAATTGGTTAACATTATGAGGAAACACAAAATTGATGTTCCAAATGCATACAAAGACAAGGGTTCTTCATCCACTTCAAAGGGCAAGGGCCAAGCTTTAGTTGCAAGTACACACAATTCGAAGGAATGGGTTCTAGATTTTGGAGCATCTCATCACATGGGTGCTTATGGAAGCAATTTTCTTCTTTAAAAACTTTAAATGTACTTTACATCTATGTGGGCAATGATACTCAAATTAAAGTAGAAGGTAAAGGGAATGTTGAGTTAGAGAATGGCATCTTCAAGGATGTACTTCATGTTCCTAGCCTTAGCACCAACCTTATCTCCATCTATCAAATCACTCACTATGGATGTGGCAACAAAGTAGAGTTCCTCCCCGATACAGTAGTGGTAAAGAATCTCAAAGATGATTCAATGGTGGCAATTGGAAAGGAAAACCAAGAGACTAGACTTTATTCTTTCTCACATTTTGTGCCTAAGACCACATCTCTTGCCTTGTTGACTCATTCAAACACTCAAAGTAAACTATGGCATGAAATATTTGGAGACCTTAATTATCACTACCTTCAGCAATTAAGCAGCAAAGAAATGGTCATTGGTCTACCTCAAGTCAAGTTTTCAGAGGGAGTATGTCCAGGCTGTGAAGTAGGTAAACATCCCAAAAAGAAATATGAGAAGGGGAAGTCTTGGAAGGCAACTGCTATTCTAGAATTGGTACATAGTGATGTAGCTGGCCCCTTTCCAGTACCTTCTTTTAATAAGGCCCGCTATGTTCTCAAATTTATTGATGACTTTTCAAGGTACACTTGGGTCTTCTTCCTTGTTCATAAGAGTGAAGTCTTTGACAACTTTATCAAATTCAAAGCTCAAGTTGAGAAGAAATCTGGGAAAGCCATTAAGATATTAAGGATAGATAATGACAAAGAATATGTCAACTCTAAACTTATAGACTATTGCACACATGAGGGGATAGATCTTCAACATTGAGTTGCATACACACTACAACAGAATGGTGTAGCTGAAAGAAAGAACAGAACCCTTAAGGAAATGACTACTTGCATGCTTCAACACAAGTCTCTTGATCAAGTGTTTTGGGCTGAAACCATGTGTTGTGCCAACTACATTCAAAATCAAAGTCCGCATATGGCCTTAGATTGAATAACGCCTTTTGAGGCATGGTGTGGAAGGAAACCAAGTGTTAAGCACTTTAAAGTTTTTGGTTGTCCAACATGGGCTAGGATACCTCCACAAAAGCAAAAGGCATTAGAACCATAAAGCAAACCATGCATATTTGTTGGATATCCTGATCATCTCAAGGCATATAAACTGATGGATCCAATGACTCATGAAATATTCTATGAGAGGAGTGTTCATTTTGAAGAGACATGTCCAAGTTTGGCTTCTTCAACTCCTCCTTCTTCCTCCTATATGGATAACGATCATAGTGATGAAAGTGACTCAGAAGATGAAATTCCTCCAACCTTGACTCCCAGGTCACCACCTTCGTAGGGTCAACAAATAGTTGAGGACGTCCCTTCATCTTCTTTCACAAAAACTCATTGGGCACAACAAACCCTTGATGCAACAAGTTCATTGGTGGGAAATCCTTTAGATACTTGAAGGACAAGGTCACAACACAAGTCATTTCCACATGCATACATAGCCATTGCTTTAGATCCATAGTCTTTTAAGCAAGCATCAGGGATTCCAGAATGGATATAGCTATGGAAGAAGAATACAATTCATTGACGAAAAATAACACATGGGACTTAGTCCCTCTTCCTAAGGGAAGAAAAGTGGTTTGATGCAAGTGGATCTATCGAACCAAATTTGTAGTGAATGGAAGTGTTGATAAACATAAGGCTAGACTAGTTGCCAAAGGTTTCTCACAAGTTCCAGGTATTGACTACATAGAGACTTTTGTACCATTTCCAAGATGAACTCCATTCACCTAACACTAAAAATTGTTGTAGCTCAAGGATGGGTTGTAAACCAGATGGATGTTAAGAGCACATTTATGAATGGTGACGTTCATGAGGAAATTTATATGGAGCAGTCACAGGGGTTCATATAAGATTCTACTCTGGTTTGTAGATTAAAGAAATCTATTTATGGTTTAAATCAAGCTCCTCGAGCTTGGTATGCCAAAATGGATTCATTTCGCCTCTCAGTGGGTTTTAGACGATGTTATTATGATTTGAATGTTTACATTCTTCAGAAGGATGACTCTCACTTGATCTTAGTGCTTTATGTAGATGACTTGATCATTACAAGGAGCATTGCATCCATCATAGCCAGTGTCAAGACCTCTTTTTAGGATAGATTTTCCATGATAGACTTATGTTTTCTACATTACTTCCTTGGCATTGAGATCATACAGTCTTTAGCAGGGATTTTACTTGCACAGCCCAAGTATGCTCTTGACTTGCTTTCATGGTTTCACATGAGTGACTGTAAACCTCCTCCTACTCCCTTCCTATTAGGTGTCAAGCTAAAGGCTAAGTGCACTACTCCACTTGTTGATGCAACATTGTAAAGATAGTTATTTGGGAGCCTTATCTACTTGACACACACATGCCCTGATATTGCCTTTGCAGTTGGTATGGTTTCACACTTTATGCAAGAACCTCATGAGCTTCATTGGAAGGCTGCCAAACGCATTTTGCACTATATCAAGGGTACTCATACACATGGGATTCATTATACAGTAGGTATAGGGCTTCAGTTGATTGGATACATAGATTTAGACTATGCAGGAGACTTAGATTCTCAGAAGTCTACTTCAGGGTACACATTTCACCTTGGTTCCGGCCCTATTTGTTGGCAAAGCAAGAATTAGAACAATGTTGCTCTTTCTTCCACAAAGGTTGAGTATCAAGGAGATATCAATGCAGCTACATAGGCTCTTTGGTTATAGCATATCCCAGAGGAGTTTTGACTCAATCTACCTAAGCCGAAAATTCTTCATTGTGACAATCAAAGTGCCATTGAAATCTCTAAGCATCCAGTTCATCAGTGGACAAAGCACATTGAGGTTCACATGCACTATATCAGAGAGCTAATACATGAGTAGATCAGTGCACTTTAGTACTGTCCTACAGCAAAGCAAGTCGCTGATATTTTCACCAAACCATTCACCAAGGTCAAGTATACTCATTTGCGAGATCTCTTAGGGGTGCGGGATGTTTCAGATAGGGGAGTCCCTTGACTTCTCTCTTTTTCTTCTTCTGGGAGGGATTTTTTCCTCTTATGAGCTCTTTTTCTCTCTCTCTTTTTCTCTATTGTACTTATCTCTCTTTTTGAAGGAGGGGTTTTCCCATTATGTTTTCCCTCTTTCTCCGCCTTATGAGAGATTGTATTACATCATTTAGCATTGCTTTTGTACATGGATACCTAACATGGCCTAGTAGCTAGGACCCATTATGCATTAGTGAGCTTAAGTGCACTCCCCTAAGTTGCACTTAAGGGGGGGTGTTGGTGTAAATAGGTATTTACTATTTATGCTTTACTTAATTTTACTTAGGTTAGTGCATTATGTTATTATTTTGCATTATTTTATTATTTCTCTTTATGAGACACTTAGGAGTTTGTGCATCTTCTACAGTTGTCATGTAGACAACATAGAAGTACGCAACTCTAATTATGCACATGGTGTCTACACCACAGGAGTTTGTATTATTCACTAATTTGTCATGTAGACAACATAGTTTTTTGCACTCCTAATTTTGCACATGTTGTCTACAACACTAATGTGCATGTTTCACCTTTGTAGGCTTATCCTCACATCATTACACTTACTTTCCTACATAATGGAGGATAACCCATATCTGGTGGACATGTGCCTAGTTGTTGGACTTATCATGATGCTGATTCTGAGGCATTCTAGATGCATCTCAGAGGCCTTTATATTGAGGCACTCCTAGTGTACTTGTACATAGAATTGAATACTATACAGTTATTTCGATCATACTCTACTCTAATTTGTGCTTGTGTTTTGAGTTCCTTGGTCTTGGGTAAATTCTACCCTAAGGTAGATTCTTACATATAGGTTGAACTGATTCTTCCTCTCCTTTATTTTATTGACTAAATTTTTCAAAATTAACTATTCACATATTGCATTTGATTCCAGTTTTCCCTAAATGCTTGCAATTGAATATTAAAGATATAACATTTTTTTAACAATCAAGATAATTTTGCGCAATCAGATTTTATTCAAGAAGCAACTTCTTATCACTTTGAAAGGTGACCAATATTTGGTGGATCTACACAATAAAATATATAATTCTTGCATAATTTTGATAATGAGTAGAATGCATGTGAGAATTTCAAAATACATTTCAATTGCCCCAGATACATATTCTTGATAGAATCTTCTTAATAGTTTGCATTTCAAGAGTGCAAGCATAAGATCTTATTTGTACTGAATTAAATATGATTAATATTGTTTGTTGATATTCTTTCTACTAAAAATTGTTTTGGAGCTTTGGTTAGCAATCTGTAGCAATATATTACAAAGATTACAGCAAGTAAAACATGGAGGCTCTTCAATATATTTCTAGCGATGCGAAATTTGCAATTGTCTTGTTAAATGGCTCTATTCTGCTATCTATATGTCTTGCCAATAATATTTTAGTATTTTTAGACTTTTCAAAGAATGCACTAAGTGATGTCATTACTACAAATCTGGTCAGATGTTCTCAATTGAGAATTTTTTTTTTGACTCAAAATTATTTCAAAGGTGGGGTACTATAAGAGTTAGGGAATCTTCCTCTACTTGAGACACTAAATCTGAGTAAAGAAAAAATTGCAAGCTACTATTCCTCCTCCTATTGCAAATTGCACAAAACTTCAAGTATTTGACTTGCAAAACAAATTTCAAGGGTGTATCTCAATTTGGATTGGAGAACTAGTAGAGTAACGATTTTTTAGCTTGTCTTTTAATGAGTTGTAAAACATTCTCTCACCAAAGTTGTTTACACTCAAGACTCTTCAAATTCTAGATTAATCCCATAATAATTTATGAGGATTGATTCTTGAGAGTTCAGGGATGTTGAATGATATGACAAATGTGACACAAAGTGAAAAGCATAGAGACAACATTTAGAGTTTCAGACTAGATTTCATGTTGGCTGCATGTTTCAAATAATGTTTATGAATCAAACAACATTTTGGATTAAAGGACTAGCAACACCATACCCTAAGATTATCAATGCCTTCCAAATTCATTGATATTTTTTTACAAGAAGCTCCCAAGAAATATTCCTAAGGCACAAAAATTGGAGCCAAACTGCCAAACAAACCCCGACAAAAGAATTGCTCCTGAATTGACTATGATTTAGTTTTCTGAATCCTGGACCTTACTAACTTGTAAATCTTGTTAACTTAAATTGCACTTAATTTTTCTTATCAGCAGGTATCCCTAAAATTGGATTAAAATAACCTACCCGTAATTTTGTTTGTCAGCGGATAGCAATCACAACTGGGGTTTTACTATCATATACTTGGATTGAAAGAAGTCATAGAAGGAGAAAATGTGTAGGGTAGAAGAATGCGGTGTCAAAGTTAGTGCTTACCAAGTTGTATTCATTGTGATATGCACTAGTGCAAAAACTGATATAAATGGAAGAGTTAAAGGGTATAATTGCTCTGAACATTATAGGATTGTTTTATTCAATATATTTTTCTACATTGAATCCTTGAAGGATATATTCTGGATACCATTTCAAGTCTGATACCCTTGAACATCTTCACCTCTAATGACTAGGTGTGTGGAACAATTCCAGACACCAATTCCAATTTTTGTCAGATTAGAAAGGTTGTTGTTTTGCTCTAATACTGCTCCTTCTATATTGGATTTTCTAAAAATCAACTTACAAATAACATCTCTTGCAGTTGGATTCTGCAATTTGTGCAACTGCAATAGTATCTAGGGTTGAGGTCTTGTAATAATATAATAAAATGAAAAGAAGAAACAAGGGAAGTGTGGATACTCACAAAATAATACAAGACCTAGGGAGAAAAACTGAGCAAAACCTATGGGGGGTTTGCCTGGGAGGCTTTCCACTCTATTTGCTTCTTTAGCAGCTCCATTGTTGCCGTTAACCAAAAAAACCAAAGCCAACTCAGTCTGAAAATGACCTTGCCTCAAACCTGCCCTAAATCATCCATCCATCCATTGACATTGCGTCTGGTAGTGAAACAGGTTCAATATCAAATGAGGTGATGTTGTATAACAAATGAGCAATGTTTTCTTTTCTTTTTCTCTTATATCCCATTAGCGTCGCAATTGTGACTTCGTCAGGCTATAATTGAAAAAAAAAAGCCAAAAACACATTACATTTTCCTGCCATCGCAAATTGAACCCTAATGTATTAGTGCTCCCCAAATTCTTTTAGTGATTTCCTTCCTCATTTCTAGTTTGTTTTCCCACAATTTGGTGTCTTCATTCCTTCTTGATTTACTAAGATACCTATCCTTTTCAAATTATGATTCTTTAGCACTTTTTCTACTATCACTGAATCTTCTCTTCCTAGAAGTCTTCTATAATTATTTCTTTGATAATCATCTTATTAATCTGGTAATCTTTACCTTCTAAGACTTGGTCTTTCCTTGTTAACTTTAATTTTTTGCTCTTTTTGTCTTTATTAGGGTTGTCCCCTAAGTCATTCCATGTGATTTTCTCTTCCATTAGCATGTTTGGTGATTATGAGGATGTTATCCTTACTTCTAATGTTGATTCTATTCCTTCTCTGATTGGTGCAAACATGTCCTTTCCATTACTAGGAGTTTGTCAAAATTTGTAACTCTTCTTTTTCGCTTTCTTTCTTATTATGATATTGCTCCATTAGTCTAAATCTACTGGAGGGATGTTTATTTCTTGTTCTAAGGTCCTTAGTTGGTGGGCTTCTTCTTGAATTCTATCTTTTGTAGAACCTTTTCCTTCTTTGTTTCTTTGTTTCATTTTCTCAATTTCTAATTTTTCAACTAAGACTTCTGATTGTTCTTCTCCTCGGGCTTCAATCTGGCTACTCCTATTCTTTGATGTTTCCCCTATTTCTAATATTGGTATCTTCTGTTCTTTGTGTTCTTTATGAATATCTTCCACCAATATGCTTTGATCTATCAGATCATTCTGTAGTAGAAGGATCTCATGAAATAGCTTGTTTACTTTTCTACTGTTGAGTTCCATTTCTTCTACTATCTCTCTTTCCATTTGACAATCCTTGCACCTTTTAAATTTATCTAGTGAACGCTGATAGTTTATATTTGTCATCCAATATTTTTCCTTCATTCCTTCTATTTCCAAATTCTCTTGTATGTATTCTTCTTTTTTCTTTGGATTTATTTTCTTTGGGTTTATAACCTTTCCTTATGCCCTTTGACTTCCTCTATTATCCTTTGTTATTACAACTTCTTCTGCATTCCTTTTTTTTCCCATGTCTCTACTTTCTTTTTCTTATATGTTGTATTTAAGGTTGTTTTTGATATGCATTTTAGTTAAATTTAGAGTCTTAATTTTATCTATTTCTCCTAAATATTTTCTAAACAATAAGTTATAAATGGATCAGTTGGTTATAATTTTCCTACTTACTATCTTGCTTAGATCTGATTTTACCATAACCCTAATTTTATAAGATTTAATTTTACTATCTTCAAATCCTATGAGAGATCCCAAAGATTCACCTATTATTTTTATGATATTATCCTCCATTAGTTCTGATGGTATGTTTGAGCATTCCATCCCTTTGACTATTTTTATATTTTTAATGTGGTTTTTGTTAAAATTTGGTTACCATGCTATAAAGTTGATGTGATGTCCCTTATAGAAGTAATTATCAAAACTTAAAACTTCAGTTTTATCCTTTGAATTTTGTAAAAGGGTAAAAGCACAAACCTGTGTCACCTTTTATAAAGAAACGTGATATCAGAATGTGACAGTTCAACATTAATGACAAAAAAAATGGTATTTGTGTTTAAAATATGAAGATGATGTAAACTGATGAAATGTGTAGAATTGTATGAATTTTATCCCTATAATTTTTATAATTTTTTTGACTGAGAATTTATTCATTTTATTTTATTTTGAAGTCCCTTTTTTAACTGTAAAAAATATAGGATGTAGTTCCCGTCAAACAAGTATGTGCAAATCACCTTTTTTTGTTCTAATTTGAAAATATTTTATAGATGACATGTATAGCTAGTGCACAAAAAAGAAATAATTATTTTTGATGTCTATTTTCTTTGTTATAAGTACTCAAGTTCGACCTTGTCAGAATCCAATATTTTTTCCTCCTATCAAAACTTCCCTATCAAATCTATACCTTCTTGAAAATAAATTACATATTCATGAAGAGGATTCTCTCCTCTAGTGATAAATTTTTTATTTTTATTTTTTTGATATGATTTACTATTTTTTTTCATTTTTTGAGAGAGCATCTTCTAAAATGTTGAAATATCGACTTATAATATTTTGAGATTATAACATATTATAACTAATCAAAACACTCAAAAATTTATATAATGATGATATTGAATCTGAAATCTATAAAGTACATTTTTAGTTTTTTTTTTAAATTGTGTTTTGATAGAGAAATGAGATTTGACCAAAACAGGTTTTTGTATCACAAACGGTGACACAAATCTATGCTTTTACCCAAAAGTATAAACCAATATTTATCTACAAAAGAGATTATGTTACTTACCTTGTCACCCCATTTCTTGGATATGATATATACCAGCTTGATTGTATATTTTGGTGGTCCATTCCATTACATATAGATGCCCTTTTCTATGCAATCCATCCATCTTCTTTCACTATGCAAATTGTTGATGATTTTTTTTTTCTTTTGTTCTTAATTGAAGACCTTAGATTAGGGTATTTTTCCTCTCTTTTATTGATTGCTACTTGGTGTTTCTTCTCGTGTGGTGGAATGTAAGCCTCCTTTGTTGGGTGGAATGTTGCCTTCTATAGGTTGTTTTCACAGCTACTTATTAGTGATACATGGGCTCCCGATGTCCTTCATAAATTTTTTAGAGCTAGGCCTAAAGGTATTTTATTGGCTTCTAAAATTGCTCTAGGCCGATTTGAGTGCCTTGTCTAAACTTGCTTCATCAAGCTAGGGTTTTGATTAGCTAAAGTGTCTTCCTTTGTTCTTCTAAAAAACTCCTTTTGAGTTTGTAGCCTTGCCATTGTGTCATCTTTTCCCTATTGTTTCCATCTTCAATTTATTTTTTCCTATTCTATGTGATCTAGCATCCTTCCTCACTTCTACAGTTTTGACTCTCAATAATATCCGCATTTCATTTTTCATGTTGTTGGATTAGGGTTTCAAACATATTTGTGCCTATTTTTGTTTTGCACAGTCAATCACCATTCTAAGAGGAAAGGGCTTTGAATTTTTTTTTGGTAATTAGAGGGTTGTATTCCTTCTTCTAATGTTGATACATATGGTTGAAAGGAGCAAAAGATTTAAAGTTTCCTTGCAAATTTGTCTTTTTTGCCATTTTGTAGAGCAGAGCTTATCTTTTTCAACTAAATTATAACTATTACTTCCATGCATACTCTTCCTTGAAAATAGGGATTTCATAAATCAAATACAAATATTCATGCATGAAAGAAAAGACTATTAAATTTAATTTAGAAATAATTAACAAAGGACAGACATAATGAACAACAAAACACCTTATTTGTAGGCAAGTTGATACGAAAAAGATACATGTTAAACCAACTCAATAAAGTAGAATATTATAATTATGTTGACCCACATATATTAGTGGTAACTTTTTCTAGGAAATCATTAAGTCTATCTTATATGATAAGAAATTATGAACATGTGCCTCAAATATGTACAAACCCCCCAATTTAAATGAATTTCTAAAAGCTATAAGTTTAATCCCAAAAAGGTTTGAATTTAAAAATAATATGTAAAAGCCTTGAGATGCATGTGGAAGACATGGGCCTTGTGTCCCCACCAAAAGAAATGCCCCATTTTGTTAAAAATAGGAAAAGAATCCTCAACATGGTTTGGATAAAATATAACTTAAAGTTTATTTTAATACCATGATCCATAAAAAGACTTAGCGACTATTCCTTATCTTCATATATATATATATATATATATATATATATATATATATATATATATATATATATATATATATATATATATATATATATATATATATATATATATATATATATATATATATATATATATATATATATATATATATATATATATATATATATATGGGGATTGTGCAACATTTAAAAATAGTAATAATATAAGAGAAAAATAATAATAATGTTTTCACCAAGGTCAATTAGCCCAGTACATGCAAGAAAGAATACGAGTGACCTATCAAAAGCATGCCATATCATTAATTCATTAATTTTTTTAATGTTAAAAATATTTGCTCACACAAACCCTTGTGCAAGAACAATAACAATAATAAAGATCCAATACGAAATTAATTTCTTTAGTTTATATGAATTAGCACCCACATGCATATAAGGAAGGAATAAAAGAAATATATATTTAAGTTTTTCCTCCTTTTTTATTTTAAATATCTATCATTTGCTTCTCTAGATGAGGCTAGGATCATACCCTGGGTGATTTTGATGGCATGGATGGCTCTCAATCCTTGGCTCTAAGCTAAAGAGGTTTCAAGCATGAGTGGGCCCATATTAGGTCCCTAAAAAATTAATGTGGTGGCCTGTGCTGGTTGGTAGCTTGTAGGCTTCATGCCTATATTGAATGTTTAATCTTTTAATTAAATATATATGTATATTATTTTCTTTCTTTCTTTTAAACAAACAAGAAGAATTCTAAAATAGATTGTAAATTTCATTCAATCAGTTTTCAACCAAACCCTAGCTCACAATTTTGTTTTCTCTTAAAATTTTCTTTTGTAAAACAATGAGAAACTAATTTCATTCAATCATATTTGGAAAATAATCAAGATGACTAACAAAATTCGAACCACTCAACCAAGCACAAAGCAAATAGATCTTTTCTAATGAAATTCCTTCATGGGATTTCAAACCCTACCTCACTCTAATGCTAAAATCTGACAACTGAATAAAATTCTAACTACAAACAAAAATCCTTCAACCCACAAAAATTGCCTTATTTTCCAAACCCCAGAGTTGCTCTTCAAAACTTGTGTGTGCAATAATGACTTGAAAACCCTCTAATATAGAACTCTAATTACCTTTTAGGGTTTCTATCTACACCAATTCTAAATTGCAATTATTTTATTTAGTTATTCCTTTCATGCACAAATAATCTGCTTTTAATTGAAAATATTCTTTTATTATTATTTTATTTATTTCTCCACTTTTCATTTAAAGTAATCTCATAAAAAGACATTTATTTATTATTTAATTAATAAAGATAACTTAAGTGAATTATTTGAATGTCACTAATTTTTAAATCTTCATTAATTAAATAATAATGCTACACCAGAATTGGAGTTTAATAATTTAATAATTAATTTTCAAATCCTTTTAATGTAGTTTTCTAAATAAGGACTTTCAATTAAATATTTTAATTTAACTGAAATCCATATAATTTCAATAATTCAAATAAACGCAAAATCGTCCTCTTTTAACATTTTTCTATTTTTTTAAAAGTCAAATAACATTTGATAAATCAATATCATCAATTGATCCAAGACTCATAAATAATTAATCTATAAGGCAAATCACTAAGTTAATCCTCAAGAAATGCATAAGGAAAATCAACCCAAACAAGACTTAAACCACACACACACATAAAAGACTCACATGTTTTAAAAAGGTTAGGCTATTTTTTATGAGTCTGCCTTCTAGGACAAGTATTTAGGTTATGTCTGGGACTATCCTAGATCATTATCTTCTCATTCCCACCATTTGAGTATTGTAATAAGGCACACTCATCCTAGCAATTTAGGGAAGTCGATGCTTGGTACCTGCATCTTGCATAAAAGATGAACATGTACATGTACATAAATATATCTAAACTAAATATGCAATGGCAGGGAGTGGTACACCATGTAGATTCTGACTAGAAGATGACTATGACTCCCACCCTTGACCACATCAAACACGTCAAAAAAAAAGAAGAAGAAAAAAAAACCCACACCATACACATTCAAGTATCATACCTTGACTTTGTCTTCCATGTTTGTATTGTATTATGACATAACAAATCATATCCATAGGCTCCAATAGCTTTTCATGGGAAAGCCCGCCATAGAAATGAACAAGGGCTTCATCAGAACTAAAAAACTTCACCATCCTTGTCACATCCACCACCCTAGGTTGCTTCCTTCATTTTTTACCTTCCAACACTAGATTAGTACCATTTGCAATTAGCTCTTTAGTGGTCTCAAAGGAGACCCCATTAATGTTAACCCATTAGCTCTTCCATGAGACCACAAACTACCAAGTTTCCATCTCAACATGGCCTTTAATACTCTTGATGAATAGAATAAGCCTTCATTCCTTCAAGTGCATCCATTCTGCCTTACCCTTCCAAATATCCTCTTCAATTTTGGGTGATTGAATCCTCATATTATCACCCTTCATAACTTCCTCCTCCACGAGGTCAACAATTAGGTCCTCTTCTCCCTCCTTCAGCTCAACTGCCATACCCTTCACCAACTTCAACAGACCCAAAAAAATAGAGTGAAGCCCTTACAAACTAGATGCTACAACTTGAAAAAGTAAAATATGTTTTCTAAACACTTGACTTTAACAAATTTTAATTTGAAATTATATTTATACTTCAATGAATAGATCATAATGTTTTTGTAATTCCCCCCTTAAAAGTTGTCCTCAAAATCTAGAAAGTGTTTTCTTGAGTGTAGGAGAATATCCTCCCACATCTTGCATTAATTATCAAGCTTCCATTTCCCATCGCAAATCATAATTAGCAAATAAAAGGTAAAGGTGACTCCAAAATAATTTATCAACACTAGCATTTCCACCATCGTTAGCACCGTCATGGTCCAACCCACCATATTAAATAAAAGGTTAGTGATGTCATCCCTCACCAAACAAAAAATGATACAGGTTGTCCTTTTAATATGAATTAAATTGGACACAATTAATTAGAAAGGCTTCTTTTTTATCTAGAGAATTAATCACTATCATAATATCATACTCATTTTCCCAAACTTAAGTATTAATAGCCTCATGTTCATAACCCACTAGGCTATCCATCACTTGATTTCCTTCCCCTATAGACATGTTGAATTGGAACTTTATTAATCCTATTTAGGAGAATTTGAGAATCTCTAATAATCAACATGGCATGCTAGTTTATCTTATTATCTCCTTTAGCAACCTCAATTACTAATAAAGAATCTGCCTCCACTGTCAAATTTTGAATTGTCATATTATGTGCTAGCTTCAACCCCCATAGGTGTCCCAAGGCTTCTGCCAAATTGCCTGAAAGTTTTGCACATTTATTTGAATACCCCATGATAAAAAATGCTTTCTAAATGATTCCTCTTGCCATAGCACCATCACTCGTACTTGACCCATCAAATTTCAATTTACACCAATTCAGGGGATTGGCTTCAATCTGGTATTCAGTATTTTTTGGATCCTTCAATTATCAACTTTCTCAATTAACTAGAAGATATCCTAGAATTATCCCCAACAACTCTCAAAATGTGTGGGAGGGTGGTGGAGGGGGCAAGGGTTCTATTTCCAAGCTAAAGCACTCCTTGATCAATCCCATTGTAATTCGGGTAACAACTTTGGGGGGTATTTTTTTCTCTAAAATTATTTTTATTCATCTCCTTCCATATCTTCCAACACACATATTGGGGAATGGATTTCAAGATCATTTTAATGAGGGGGTGATGTGAGGGAAATTTTCATCCAAAGATGAATTGGTGCACATCTTTGTTAAAGGCCCACAAGATCCCAAGTAGGCCAAGGATTTTCTACTAGACCTATGTAGTATAAGGACAATGGATTAAGAGATGAGGGATGGTTCCTTCCTCCCTTTAGCATAGCACACATTTGTTTTGCATATGGAAGCCACACATCTTAAGATTATCAATATTGAGGACAACACTGTGCATAACAGACCACCAAAAGAAGTTGATTTTATGCTATTGTAGGCTAATTTCATGCTAACATCTCCACTTGGGTTCCTTTCCCATATTAGTTTGTTAGTCTCTCAAATGGAGTGAATTTGGATATCATTAAAGAGGGATCAATTGGACTAATCACCAATGTTCCTCTTGAGGATTCATTACATGGCTTAACTGCCTCTTGTGTTCTATAAGTCTAGTTGTTGTATCAGGCATTGAAAGGTCAATCTTTTGGTGCAATGACAACTCTAGCTTGTAACAAGTATTACCAGAGCTTGGTCATAGGTTCAAATTTCCTTAGGCAATGTTGAGGGGGGATTGTTGGACTAACTACCAATGCTCCCCTTAAGGATTCATGATATGGCTTAACTACCTCCTATGTTCTATAAGTCTAATGGTTATATTAGGAAATGAAAGGTCAATCTTTAGGTGCAACAAAAACTTTAGCTTGTAACAGGATCTCAGCTCCTCATACATTATCTTATCCATAGGGTTAAAATTTTCCATATTAAAATCCTTCCACTCCTTTCCATGTACATATAATTCATCACCTTTTCACCATGCTCGATCACCCCTTACTCTTTTAAAATAGAAAACTTTGTGTGAATTAAAAGAGCATAACCCATATGTCTTGCCAAAATCTAACTAGAATACGATCTCCAATATTTCATTTAATGTTTCCCCTTATGGGTGTCCTTGTATTATTGATGTTATTCAATATTCTTGATCTAAATGAGAGACCTTCCAAAAAGTAGGCTTGATTGAAAGGTCCACCTCCCGAATACTTGGCTCTCATGATACAGCACCAAGAGGCCAAATTTTGGGCCAATCTCCAACCAATCTTCATCATGAGGGCTTTATTTGGATCCCCAATTCTCCTTAGGTTCAAACCCCCTTGGGATTTATGTCTACAGACCTTTACCCAACTAAACAAGCTTAATTTCATCCTTTCCTTCATTCTTGACCATAGGAAATTCCTCTAGATCTTCTTAAGAATATCCCTAAACCTCTTCGAGATTTTGAATAACCACAAAAAGTTAACATGGATTCCCTATAATGAGGCTGAGATGAGTTGAAGTTTACCAACATTACTTAGTACCTTACCCTTTTATCCTCCTAAATTCCTCTACATCCTTTGCACCACAGTATTCTAAATTTGTGGGTAACTTCCTTGACTATAAGGGGGAGCCCCAAATAGGTATTAGGGAGGTTCATAACTTGACATTCCAACTCCTTGGTGATTATTTATTGAAGAGCCAAGTCCATATTGAAGTAGTAGAGCTTTCTTTTGTGGTAATTGGTATCTTGTCCTAACACTTCCACATATCTTTTTAGAGTTTTCTTTTAGGCCTTAACCTCTCTTATGAAAGAGATTTCATAAAGGAGGGTATCATCAATGAATTATTGTAATACCTTAGGAAAGAGGGTCATAACTAGTTTGATTCCCTTAATTTTTCATTGAGCAAACATAGTCGAGAGCTTTCTACCAAGAACGCCAATGAGCATTATGAATAGATAAGACAACAATGGTCTCCTTGCAAGAGGTCCCTCTCATCCCATAAGAATTTTCTTATCTGAGATAGGTTTTAGTCTATCCACCACCACCTTGGAGATGATTTTATAGATCGTATTACAAAGGATCATTAGTATGAAATCTTCCAACGAAGTGGAGTGATGAACTTTTGGTATCAAAACTAAGAAAGTTTGGTTTATCTCTTTAAGAATTGTGTTGATTTTGAGAAATTCCCTTGTGAAGTGAACAAGTTCATACAAGTAATAATCTCCTAGAACTCCTAAAAAGGTGTTGGGGGACATCTACTAGGGCCTTGGGCCTTGAAGGCTCCAATAGTGAAGACCAACTTTCGAACTCCATCCTCAATCACTTTACTAATGAGCTCTTTCTTTTTTCATTCATCAACTATCAGGTGTATAATCTCTAGTAATCCCTCTCCACCAACGGGTTAACCTGATGTTGAAGGGGGTTGCATATATCTTGGAAATATTGTGTGGACCATCTTCCAATATCCTCCTCATTAGTAACCTCAACATTATCTTTATTAACAAGCTTTTTGGTGGTGTCTCTTTTTTTATGCTTTGAGGATGACCTTTAGAAAAAGGTCATATTCCTATCTCCCTCCATAAGACATTGAATCCTAGATCTTTGTTTCAATAATATTTCCTCTCTTTCAATCACTCAATTCCATCTCCTACTCCATCTTTATTCCTCTACATGGGTAGTAATTGAAAGGTCTCCTCTTGCTATCTTCGCTTAGATTTCCTCTAGGTTACTTTCAATTTCCTTTTTCCTCTTATAAATATCTCCAAAGGGTGTTTTATTCCAAGAAATCACCTCCTTTTAAATAATTTTAACCTTCCTCACTATGTGGAACACGATAGTCCCTTAGATCTAAGTATTCCATCACTTGCTAACACAATCTCAGAAAAGCGGGTGTGAGTGCCATGTGATCTTAGAGCAGAAGGGTTTCCACTTATACTGAGTGTTGGTTATCTAGTTAAACATAAGCATAGATTTTTCTAAGACCAATCTCAAAAAACCATGAAGCAAGTTATGAGAAAAAATGTCCCAATCCGCTTAGAGAAGCACCCTATAGAGTCTAACTTGAATAAGGTTACTTCCTAGTAGATTGTTAGACCAGGTAAATTGGACTCCTTGTAACTCCATGTCAATAAGATTATTCCTTCCAATAAATCCTTCCAAATCTTTCATACTCTCTGAGACATCATCAAAACCTCACATATTTTATAAGGGGTATAAAGGGGTATTGAAATATCCTTCACAAATGCATCTAACTCCTTTCCAACTATTCATGCATAGTGATGCTTCCTCCTAGACCTGAACTCTCCTCATGTGGTGCTAGGACCATAGAAATTTAGGAGCACCCAATTGTTTATCTCATTAGTAAAGGCCACCACCACAAAATGGAGGTGCAATAGGATCTCCCTACCATCTAGTCTATCAACATTCCACATTTTAGTAATCCCTCCCAAACCACCAAGAACTTCCTTGTAAATATATTTTCCCCCTTGCCACATGTAGTTAGCAATCTTATCAAAAATTTCTTTCTTATTTATTTTAACCTCCCAAATAAGGATAATATCTACCTTATGATCTTGGATCATAGGTAAATTCAAAGAAAATTGTTTACTCGGGCTATTTAGGCCCCCTAATATTCCATTAAATGAATTTAATTTCCTAACTCTTTGGATATCTTCCAAGGTTTTCTACCTTCCATTAGCAATATCATGGGAAGTTTCCTTTGTTCTTTCTACTCTTGTTGGTGGTCGTCTAGCTCTTGTCTCTAAGCCCACATCAGCTTTAGGTTGGCCTCAAGCCTTCTTCTTGGATTTTTGTTAGCCCTCATCCACCATCAGTGGGGAGGCCAAGACTAAGGATAGTGAATCCTTCATACATAGGAGGAAAACTATCAAGGTACCCTACGGAGATGAATAACTCATCCATGTGTCTATCTATATGCCTTCCTTCTTCTCATCTTTTGTCTATAATAGTATTAGATGTTTTAGGTTCTTTATGGTAGGAGACCAAGGGTCCCTCCCTATGACATTATCCCCTCGGAGTTCACCATTCTCTAAATCTTCTCTAGTCTCTTATATGTCTCTCTCCATTATAGGGAAACTCTTCCCTAGATGCTATGTAGTTGTGATCTTCACCATCTGGGTGGTCTATATTTCTTTGTCTTTCACCAAGGGAGGGTATGGATATGGCTCATCTCCAAGGAGCACCCTTGGGCATCATATGATGCACTCCCTTCCTTGATAACTCCCATCCCTTTGCCATTGATTTGGATCATTCCCAAGGAACCCCCTGCGCATCATCTGATACACTCCCTTCCTAAAAAGCTTCCTTCTCTTTGTCAATTTCTCCCATATTTGTATAGGGTACCACATGGCCATATTTCTTATACCTTTGGTAGTTTAGATCAACATTTTCATAATTGATAACTTACCTCCAAGTCGGGCACATTTAGACTTTAAGGAAATACTACTTGGAAGCATAATATTCACCGCTACATTCATACGAAGCTTAAAAAATCCTAACTAGGATTTGTGAAGGGTGACCATATCCACCTTAATGAAATGAATAAAGAAATCCCCAATCCATTAAAAAAAATTATCATCCAAAAAATCCAAAGGTAGACTAAGTAGTATAACCTCGACTAGGGTTATCTATTGAAGATCAACACTATGGTCAAAGCTAGGTTTCCATTTTGCTAAAACTAGATTCTTCTCGCCAAGTCTCCACATTCCTGCCAAGACCCGGTTTCTATCATCTTCATTAAAAAAATTGAATAGGAATATAGCTCTTGTCATTATTGCAACCTCAATTAGACCCTTTAGTTTCCATCTATTAGAAACTCATTTTATCACAATGTTGATGGTAGTTATGAAAGATAGTAACCTATAGCCAAGGCTTAGAGAAAATCCTTTCACGATATTGTCAACTACCAAATCTGGCAGAAGAATTTCTGGCCCACTATCCCCATGGGATGTAGGTAGAATATCTCCAAGTAAGGATTATAAGTTTGAATCTCCCACTAGTGCTCCTTTCCAACTTTACTTCAGGAACACCATATCTGCATTCTTCTCCAAACTATTCTTCTAGGCCCAACATTATGAAGAAAAGCAAGTTCCTATGATGGATCAGAGGACCCCTCAAAATTCAACTTCATGTCCCCCAAAATTCCCCCATCATCTAGGTGTACCCCCTTGGAGATAATCAACCAGAGGTCTCGAGAGACCACTTGGGCAAGGGGGGCTAATTTTTCTAGTGTTGAAACCACGATGAGTTGTTAGTTGTAGAGTAATTGACACTTGCAAAGTGGTGGGAAGAAAGAACCAATATTTAAATCAAAATACCAAAATGATAAATTTTGTGTGCAAGAAGATGTTTTCATAATATGTAAATAAATTTCTAATATAATTTCAATATGTATAAAATTATTTCTCTAAAATTCTTTGGACTCTAAAAATAACAAACAATCATGTTCAGAGCATTTTATTGTTGATTCAATGTAACTATGTACATGATTATGATTTGAATTTTTGGTACCATCATTCTTTTTTTTTTTGACATTAAAATTGGATGTGCCTTATGCGATATTGATGGTATTATTATATAGCATACTTATTATATTGTTGATTCAACATAATTATGTACGTATATATTTGTTTGATTTCTTTCATGATTATAATGTTGTTCCTCTTTGAAACTACTTATAGATAATTTAATCCTTTTTCAGAAAAAAAACCATAGGTTTGAACTCTCTTATGAATATAATGAATTTTTAAATTTACATTATTATAAAGTAACTGGTACTATATTAAAAAAAAATTGAAATGTTGTAAAAAGGGACATCCATAGATCCAAATATAAAGACCTATCCTTAAGAACAAATAACAAAATAGAAAATATTGATAAAACATTAAGCTACTAAAACAATTCTGAAGAATAAGTTTATTTAATTTTCTTGTTTTAAAAAAACAAAACAATACTCATAGATAAGAAACTTAATTTTCCATTGTACCTCTATATCAAATTGTAGAACTTTATAATAAAATATTAAATCAAATCAACTATCCTCGTTTAAATATTATGCACGGAGAAAATAACTTTCTTTTCCTTTTCCTGCAGATTGTAATAAGGAGAAGAAAAACAATAAATTATATGAAATCTGATGTTTGAATAAACTATGTTTGAGTGAATTTAGAATTTAAAGTTTCTTTTTTCATTCTAGGTTTCAAAGAGTAGAAATTACTTATTGGTCATCTTAGTTCAATCTCACTTATAAGCATCTAAACATAAGAAACCATGGCGAAATTATTGAAGGGAGAACAAATGAAATTGCATTACTGGAGCTACCAGATGAACTAAACTTATATCCAATTACAGTACGTAATAAAATGCAAGTGCATTATAAATTTTCCGCGAAATTTCCTTATAGACATACTTTACAGGATCAAATTTATGATCTAACATGAGAAAGCGTGAAAAGAAGAGATGTGATCCGAGAGGTATCTTTTAATAGTGATTTTCTTAATAAAAGGTGCTTACTCATTTGCTTAGTCATTTCAATATCTTGACATTTATCATACATTGTTTATAGACTATCTTTTAACGTTAAAGATCAAACTATGATCTATCATCCAAATAATAAAACAAAAGAATTGAAGGTAGATGTATCTTTTATTATAGATTTTCTTGATAAAAAGAACAGCTTATTACAATAGAGCAATAGAACATGGCATCATCTCAATGTGGCATGCATTCTTTAATTTATGCCATATGGAATGACCGAGTAGAAGTCGAGAAGGCATACCCGTTAAGGAATCTAGAGTGAAGAGGAAGTGGTTCGTGGATATCCTGAATCTCAAGGAAAAGAGACGGGTTCTATGGAATATAAACATACATGGCAAGCATGGAAACAGGACAATGCGAAATATAGATAAAGGAGGAAATCGTAATAATGGGGGTGATGGAAGAGGTAAATGTGGTTCCAAAAAGTTCACATTTATAAATAAGCTAAGAGGGGATAGAACCAGTTTGTGAGTAACAGCCCACTTATATTAATGAAACTACAAAGATCTGTTACTACCTTCACTTAAAAAAATTCCAGTTCTGCTTCTGTCCACACACAATTCCCAGATCTGCAAATACCCAATACAATACAATGCGGTGCAGTTAAAAAAAAGTCATGCCCCTAAAGTAAATATGAAGAGAAGACAAGGGAATTTCTTTTTTTTGGATAAGAGGCAATGGTGTAAGAACTCTAAGCAGTTAAAAAAAAGTCATAGACTCAGGAGAGATAGAAAGAAGTTATTCTCTAATCTATCATTAGAGAGGAATTAAAAAAGGCTTGTATGGAAATAGGTTACACCTTGGGATATCTCATAAAGCCAAGGAAGAGTAGAACATTCACAAAAGTCCATGCTTGTTAGCGAAGAAATAGTAGGAAGCATCTTTTGAGTATTTAAATTTCTATTTTGGATCAGAATGTGATTTTCATATTTTGATACTTGGATAAGTCGAAGCATTAGAGATTGTCATACTTCCATGGTAGTATATAAATTGAAGTTCTAAAATAACTTTTCCATTATTTTTTTAGTCTTTTCCTTGCACATAGTTTATTGTAGGATTAGGAGAAATCAGTTAGTTGCAGTCTATGTCTGTATTAAGGTTATTTCTAAGGCTACTTTTCTCCTTATTACAGTTCATAAAAAAGTCCTAAACAATGATGGCACATGTACTAGTAGCAGATCACAAATGTACTAACAGTTGATAATGTTTCAGTTTTCTTGGTTGCTGATTGGCGTGAGCGGATATTGGAAGGTCTTAGTGGTAGGTTTTGGTGGGTCTTAATAGTAGGTTTCAGGCGAACCTTTTAGAATCACACTTTAAGATCAGAGAGCTCCATAAATATGGAAAAGCAGAAAAATTAGCTTTAATCTCCACTCACCTAACAAAATTCACGTGAAAAATTGAAAAAATTAGACATACAAATTAAAAGCTGTTAGTGCTGTTAGTCGTTTCCCCTGTAATAATTGTTAGGTGAGTGAATGGCATTCTTAAGGTTTAAATTGGGTTGGATTAGAAGCAGTAAATGCAACAGTTGTTGGGTTTGCAATGGTCAATTGTTTTAATCAGTGATATCTGACAGACAAGCAAACAATGTCTTCCGCAGGGCGAGCCATTGGAGGAAATGTCGGTGCACATCAGCTTCTCTACTATTCAATGACATCCTCTTTCTCATTTATACACTGTGTTGTCATTCAGAAATGACAATTATCCACACTGCAAGGGTGGATAGATACTCTTCACTTCACTACAGTATTTGTGTGTCAGATATAATGGGTACCCACGTTTTATTATTCACATATAAAAACAATGTCGTTCTCCTGACTTTTTATATCAAGAAGCTTTATAAATCTAACCTTGATTTTATTATTCTTTTAGTTTAATTTAACTTAATAATGTTAAATTAAGTTCATTTTGATTTTCTGGTGTGACATTGATTCATGTATATTTTACTTCAAATCTTAACATTAGATCTATGTTGTCTCTTTGCAAATAGTCACTACTTATCAAGTTAAAAATATAATATTTGTAATTGTATTTTATATTATACAAAATGGCACATTCTAATGCAAGTGATCAGATCTAAGAAGTATTATCATATATTTAGAATGTGGGACATCCATAAGTCAAGAGCTTCACTATACATTAATCATTATTTGTCCATTGCATCAGACATAGTACACACAACAAAAAGTAACCATATTGGATAGAAGTTTGTTAGATTCAAGTTGTTGTTAAGAGGTTTAATAAATGACATGTTTAGCTTTATTTGATCAAATAGAATGTGTCTCTTATTTAGAAATATCTTAAATGTGTTTCTCAAAATTCTAAATTTAATTTTGTGATGTGACATTGATCCCTATACATTTTACTTCAAATCTTCACATTGGACCCATCTTGTCTTGTCCCCTTGTGGGTAGTCATTGTTGTAAAATTAATAATATAATATTTAAAATATTCTATTTTATACTTGTATAAAAGGGCACATCCCAATCCATTATAATATGTCCAAGAGGTATTGAGTGTATAGTAAAGATCTAGAACAACTATTTATGAAGAGATCTACAATACATTACATCACTATTTAACTATTGAACCAATCTTTATACACTTAGCTAAAAAAAGGGCACTTTAAATGGATGTCAATTTTATTCAATTTTTTTGCACAAGTAGTTAAAAAAACCAACTAATAATTTTTATAATGCACTACTAACATATAAAATATTTATGGTGCAAAATTGACCTAAAGTTAAGTAGTCAATATCCCTATTTAGAGGTCTTTTTCATACAAGCCTTTGAACTACTCAAACAATGATTAATCATTTTCTTAAATTTTTTGTCACCCCTCTCATCTTTTCATGCATATATGTGTATTTTGAGAGGTGGTCCATTTTCTATTTGGTTTTGCATATTAATAAAACAAGTGCCACATAGTGGCATGGATTTGCCATGATTTATAATAGCAACATTAAAATTTTGATATAATTTTATTAATATTTAATTAATATTATAAAATTTGATTATTATTTTTAATTATACTTTTATATTAAAAATCTAATTTAGAATTTAGAAAAAAAATATAATTAATAAAAAAAATATAATTAAATATAAATGTCAACATACTATTATAACTTTGTATCTTAAAGTATTAATATTAATGATAAGTTATTGCAAAAGAAAAATATTTTATTAAAATAATTATATAGTAACATATTATTGAATTAATACTTTTACATAACAAAATATTTTTATGATCTAAAATATTATCGGGTATGCTTCCTCAAAATCCGTTCCTATAAGACCCAATTTTATAAGCCAATGAAATTGAAGTAAAATAAAAATTTTAATTTTAAAAATTAAAAATCTCATAAATAAACATTGCAAAAGTTAAGAGTTAAAATAAAATAAAGAATACTTACATCTAATTGGTTTAGATAGAAAAGTTTAATAAGTAGTTAAGTATAGCTGATTGCAATAGTATAGCCTACACAAATACAATAAGAGAAAACCCTATAAATTCTAAGTAAAATCACAACTTTACTCTTTAGGGCATGCTTTATGGGATAAAAGAATAATAGAAGTAGGTCATATTTGATCAATTTTTTTCCTTTACCTTGATAAATTTTAACATTTGTTACGCATTATTCTATAGTTTATAGTTAATTTTGGGTTTTTTAACTCTACTTGCATACTCACATTATGCATTACATGTAATTGTTATTGTTTGTAAAATTGATTAAGTACGTTGTGTTTTAATATTGATCTCTCTATGTCTTAGTAATGAGAGCAATGAGAACTTGAAGAAATTATTGCAAGTTTGTAACAAAAACTAAAGATGGTATGTTTTCAAATTAATTGTGTAAAATATGCAAATCAGAGTTAAACTTAATTATCCAAGAAATAGGTTCCCTCCTAAAGGAGGGAAGTCCAAAACTATTGTGGGAGTTGGATGAGGTACACCTTACAATAAAAAAATTAGTATTTTAGAACTTAGTTCTTCATTGTTTGAGTTTGGGGAGAAAAAAAGATATGATCTTCAGTAAAAAACCTAAGCCAAGAGGTTGATAGGCTAATAGTTTGTCTGGTATCTAAAAATTTGACCCATTTCTAGTCAGAGCTTTATACCTTCATTTTCTTGTAACATGATGCACCACATTCCCTTTATTATTGGAAGGAGATAGAATCCAAAGTTGTTGGACATAGGGAATGGACATTCATATATAGTCATCAGAGATATCTAAAGGATCTAAATTAAGAGAGAGATATACTAAAGAGAGTGCTAACCTTTCTAGTGAAGGACACAATATAGGGAACTATTTATAGATAGGCATATAAAGTTCTTATAATGATGAAAAGAAAAGGCCTCACCTCCTTAAATAATCTTCTTAAAGGGATGGTTATAAGATATTTATTTTATGTGCTAGGCTTAACAAATAGAAAATGGTTGAACTCGCATAGATAAATTGGACCACGCCTTTAAGAGTTCAAAACATGATACAATGATTATAAAAATGAAAAGGTACTAATTTCACAATCCCAAGGATTTTTTAAGAGAAAACATGCCAAGGTGAGAAAGAATGCCCTAGAAAATCAATGCTATACTAAGTGCCCCTAGTTAATAGGCCCTTGGTTCTTGTCTTTAGTAATATAAATTTACAAATAATGTAGATTATTTATTCACCTATTGATCTAGAGTTCAATATTTGTAACCTATTTCATTTAGAAAGGCTCTGAATTTCTATAGAACAACCTTTCTCTATTGGCATGATCAAGAATAATTATAATTTGTTACAATTGATGACCATGCCAAAAAATTGGTATGGGTCACTTGATTCATTATATTTTGGGTGAATTTAAAAATCTTGAATGGGTTTCTCAAAATTCTATATTTAATTTTGTGATGTGACATTCATCCCTATACATTTTACTTCAAATCTTCACATTAAACCCATTTTGTCTTGTCCCCTTGTCAGTAGTCATTGTTGCCAAATTAAAGATATAATATTTAAATATTCTATTCTATATTTGTATAGAAGGACGCATCCTTATTCATTATAACATGTTGAGGAGGTATTGAGTGTATAGTAAGGATCTAGAACAACTATTTATGAAGAGATCTAGAATACATTACATCACTATTTAACTATTGAACCAATCTTTGTACACTTGGCCCAAAAAAGGGCATATTAAATGGATGTCTATTATATTCAATTTTTTTTCACAAGTTAAAAAAATCAAACTACTAATTTTTTTAATGCACTACTAGCATATAAAATATTCATGGTGAAAAACTGACCTAAAATTTTAAATAGTCAATATCCCTATTTAGAACTCTTTTTCATACAAGCCTTTGAACTCCTCAAACAATGAATAATCATTTTCTTAAAAAAATTATCATCCCTCTCATTTTTTCATGCATATATATGTATTTTGAGAGGCGTTCCATTTTCTATTTGGTTTTGGATATTAATAAAATGAGAGAAAACCCTATCAATTCCAAGTAAAATCACAACTTTACTCTTTAGGTTATGCTTTATGGGATAAAAGAATAATAGAAGTAGGTCATATTTGATCAAAGTTTTTTTTTTCTTTTACCTTGGTAAATTTTAACATTTGTAAGACATTCTTCTATAGTTTATAGTTAATTTTGGGTTTTTTAAATCTACTTGCATTCTCACATTATGTATTACATGTAATTGTTATTCTCTATGAAATTGATTAAGTGTGTTGTGTTTTAATATTGAGTTCTCCATGTCTTGATAATGAGAGTAATGAGAGCTTGAATAAAATATTACAAGTTTGTAATGAAAACTAAAGATGTTCTATTTTAAAATTAATTGTGTAAAATGTGCAAATCAGAGTTAGAGCTTATTTATCCAAGAAAGACATTCCCTCCTAGATGAGTGAAGTCCAAAATTATTGTAGGAGTTGGCTTAGGTACATGCTACAATACAAAATTTAGTACTTTAGAAGTTATTTCTTCATTGTTTGGGTTTAGGGAGAAGAAAGGGTATGATATTCAATAAACAACCCAACCTAAGGGGAGGTGAAACACTAAATGAAATATTTGGTTGATAGGCTAATAACTTGCCAGGTATGTTAAAATTGGAGCCATTTATAGTCAGACCTTTATACCTTCATTTTCTTGCAACATGATGCACCACATTTCCTTTATTATTTGAATGAGATGAGAATCCAAAGTTGTTGGACATAGGGCATGCATATTCATATCTAGTCATGGGAGACATTTGCAAGGATCTCAATTAAGAGAGATATGTACTAACGAGAGTGCCAACCTACCATTCTAGATAAGCACACAATATAGGGAATTATTTATAGATAGGCATATAAAGTTCTTATAATGATGACAAGAAAAGGCCTCACCTCCTTAAATATTCTTCTTGAAAAGATAGTTGAAAAATAAGAAATTTATCTTATGTGCTAAGCTTAACAAATAGAAAATGATTACACTCACATAGATAAATTGGGCCACGCCTTTAAGAGTTCAGCACATTATACAATGATTAAAAAAATAAAAAGGTACTAACTTCACAATCCCAAGGATTTATAAAGAGAAAACATGCCAAGGTGAGAAAGAATGCCCTAGAAAATCAATGCTATAGTAAGTGCCCCTAGTTAATAGGCCATAGGTTCTTGTCCTTAGTAATATAAATCTACAAATAATGTAGATTATTTATTCACCTATTGATCTAGATTCCAATATTTCTAACCTATTTCATTTAGAAAGGCTCTGAATTTCTATACAATAACCTTGTCCTATTGGCATGATCAAGAATAATTACAATTTTGTTACAATTGATCACCATGCCCAAAAATTATAATGGAGCCACACTCAATTCATTCTATTTTGGGTGAATTTATACTTCTTATTGGTTAATGATATCATGCTTGCTAGTCAAGCTCAAAAAAAAAATTGTAGTGACTTGGTCAAAGGTGCCATGATTGCATAGGCCAAACTGAATGACATAGAAGGAACACCTATCTAGAAAGTTGTTATTAATGGAATTCCTCATAGGAAGGAACATCCTTGATTATGTATCAAGGAACCCTATATGTGAATTGTTTTTTGGATGTTACAATTGTTAGTGCCCTTTATCAACATCTTTATTATAAGTCGCTAGTCATGATCCCTTATTATCCAAAGCCTTATTAAGAAAGGTTAAGAATTATGTTGATAGTGTGCCTTTTGTGACCCTGAATTGTAACATACAATACCATTGTTAAGCTATTATTGATCCCTTAATATCCCTTGGGAGTAGGCGAGTAATGGAAAACACCCTTATGCTATTGAGCTTACTAAAAAATATTATTAGAGTTGTATTGTCACATATTCAAAATATTAAGATATTTTTGTCAATTTAAATAAATTTTCTAATATACATTTAATATATACAAACCTTATGTTTCTACATTGACTAAATAAATCTTCTTTGTAGCACCATTATTTTTGTTTGGGCATTAAAATTGGATTTACCTTATGAGATGTTGATATTATTATTATATATAGCAAGTTTATTATATTCTTGGTTCAAAGGAATTATGTACATATAATTTTGTTTGATTTCTCTCATGATCATGATGTTGCACCCCCTTGAGAAAGACAATATATGAATAGGCACACCTTATGTGCATTGAGTGGTTATAGATAATTAATCTTGAATTGTAGAAAAAAGGGGCATTAATAAGCTCAAACATAAAAACCTACCCTTCCAACAAATAACACAATAGAAAATATCTAATAGAAAGTTAAGATACTAAATCAATTCTAAAGAAAAAGCTTATTAAAAATAAATTTTTTATTAAACTAAAAAAAAATGCCGATTAAAAATTAAAATTTTATTAAACTCATTGCTATTTCTAGGTAGCCATGACTCTTCTAGAAAAATTTGATTACCAAGCTTCAGGATAAGGTAAATCATTGGACTCATAGATGGCTTTCTACTTATAGAAGCATGGTTCAAGCTACTCCTATTTACTTTCTCAAAGAGTTTGATGCTCTTTCTCTAAAATTCCTTTTGAGTGGTAATTTTTATAGCACTAAATGGAGTTTGATTAGCTAGGAGACTATTTGCAGGCCTAAAATAGAGGGTGGCCTTGGTGTTTGATTAGTTATCTTGAGTAGTCAAGCATTGGTTACTAAGCTTTATTGGTGATGGTGCTCTGCACAACATCAACTTTGGGCTCATATTATCATGCATAAATATTATCATGGTGTTGATCCTCGCTCTATTTCTACACATCCTCTTGTAGGTTGTGGCTCTATGGTCTAGCATACTCTGAAGATTGGTGTTGTGTTAGTCAAGAGAGGTCTATTCCGAATATGTAAGGGATGCTTTGAGGCTTTGTTTTAGTTTGATACTTGGGATGGATTTCCATCCATATTATCCATGTAGCCTCATCTTTAGAGTCTCTGTGATTCTTTTCATATTGTTGGATGGGATAAAGTGGCCCATTGCAAGACTCCTTATCAATTGGGATCTATTGTTGGTTACAGATGGAATCACTCTTCTGATTGGCCTCTTAGAGGCTCAGAGGTGGATTTTCAGGAGGTTTCTCAGATTTTGGCTTCTAGGGAGTGTTCCTCTTTGCTATGACCATATGTTTTGGCCTAGGGAGGTACCTTGTCTGATAAATATCATGTCTCTACTGGGTATCAAGAGATAACTAGACAATTATTTGGGGATGCTGAGGTCCCTTGGTGGAAGCAAGTTTGGAATAAGTTTTCTTAGTCCAAGTACAAGTTTTTCATGTGGCTAGTGGCACACAACCACTGACTTACCTAGGATAATCTCTATAAACATGGATTTCAAGGCCTCTCTTATTGTGTTTTGTCTAGTAATGGGGAGGAGTCTGTCTCCCATTTTTTCTTCCATTGCTCCTTTTCTACTCAGTTATGGCACCTTTGGTGGAGTGCTTGGAGTTGCTCTTGTAGGCATGCTTCCTCTTTGCCTAATTTTTGGGCCCACTTGGGCAGTGCTCTCTCCATGTCTTCTCCTCTACATGTTTCTTGGATTGCTAGCCAATCATTTATTCTTTGGCATATCTAGCTAGAGAAGAATCATCGAATCTTCCAAGATGTTCAGATTGGTGTTATGCATCTTTGGTGCAAGATCTCACATTCTCTTTAGGAAACTATTCAAGTGAAGTGTGTACTAGATGGGGGTATGGATCTGGTTAATCTTGTTATATGCAATCGCCTCAATTTTTATCTTCGAGATGGAGTTCCAACTCGATGGTATCAAAGAGTGCCAAGGCATCCTTGATAATAGAGGAAAGGATGGGTGAATCGAGAGGGGCACTGGACTCCTCCTGCCCATGGAGTTCTGAAAATTAACACTGATGGTTCTCCCTGGGGGAATCTGTGATATCCCCATTTTGGCAAGTAATTTAAATAATAAATAAATATTTTATATAAAGTAATATTAATAAATAATATTAAAATAATATTATTATATTATAAGTAATATTATATATGTCATATTATAATTGTAATATGAAAATACAAATGAAATAATAAATAATGATAAAGATATATTTTAATATAGAAATACTATATTAATAATGTATTATAATATAATATAATATATATAGTTGATATATTATTAAAGTACTATATGTTATAATATAATTATTAATATAATATATCTTATGATATTAGTTAATATAATCAAAGCTTATTAATACAAATATATAATTTATATAATTAATATAATTATATTATTATTATTATTATATAATTAATATTACGAAAGGATATGACTCTTTCTATTAATAAATATATGGAATATTATAAAATGGATACAAAATAAATGAGAATTTTAAAAATGTCCTAAAATGGGACATTACAAGTGGTATTAGAACATCTTTCCTGTCATCCTATGGAAAGTACTTAGTGGAAAGTCGTCAAAAATGTTCCTGCCAACCTAAGGAGATCATCACAAAGTTAAAGAAGAAGAGTTGTGGGAAGCTGAGAACAATGCTCCCTTAGAGTTGAGACAACCATTTCCAATTGCCACAAATTTGAAAGATTTCCGAATTCAATAGGGTGCCTCAGTGAATTGAAAAGGATAACAATCAATGGTGACGATAATGTTGGGAGTCGGCCAGTAGAATTTTTTCATTTGCGATTATTGAAGCACCTTTTATGCCCGATTGTCAAGTATTATCACTACCTAATAGTTTTTGCCATTTGACAAATCTGCGGTATTTCTATTTGAATGGTTGCTCGAACTTGAAGAGACTTCTAGTTACTTTTAAGAACTTGGCACTCCTGCAACATCTTGATTACGGAACTGGAGTTTTGAACCTTTCCGAGTGCAAAAAAGTAGAAGAGTTGCCTTGTCGCATCCCAAATCTTGGTCCGAACTATGCATAGGCCCCTGATTCCTAAAATTTTATTATAGGGTTCTTTAATAATGCTTGCATTGAACCTACAACCAATCAATCTTACAATATGATCATTTTTATTACTGCAAAAAAAATAATCTTGCATTGTGTTTCTACCTCAGGAATGAGTCCATAAAGATTGTTGTAGTTGTAGCTTTGAAATAGGTTTTCAGCCTTGCTTTTATTCTTCTGCTAATTCTATTGTTTGATGGTTTGATGACTGAGTCCTCTATTCCTAGTCATCGTGGTTCATATGTTTTCTGTTTAGTTAATCTCATGGCACATGTATTGCTGACTGGAGGTAATAACTTATTATTATACATCATAAATATTGATTGCTTCGTATGGTTCAAATCATCTTTTTCCTTCGTCAAGGGTTTTCAGATTTTATCTTGTTGGTGCTCTTGTATAATGGAGTAATCATTCCCAACTCGTCCTTCTTCCTTTGATATGCAAGTCGGTTCAATTTCTAAAGGAATTATCTTGTTCTGTAACTATTGTTTTCATGAATGTGGCATCAAATTCATTTCTTAGCGGTTGCCAGTTTGAATTTCATCCAGTGTATCTTCCTTCACTTATCAGGTCTACTCATATTATTTTATTCAAGTCTGTCGGCAATATATCTTGGAACAAACATCTACAGAGAGATGATGGTTTCCATTTGTGTTTTCCTTTCAGATAGTATCATGACTGCAGGTTGGAGGAAGCAAATATTTTAGGAGTGTGCAGATTATTATTGGGTCTATATGTTTTCTATGATAAATGATAAATAAAGGAGTGCAGATTATTATTGAGTCTATGTGATTCTGTTAAAGCATATTATATTATTATGAGGATATTATTCAGTGGGTGTGGAAGTTTTGATATATATTTATATCTCTGATCATTTTAGATAATTGAGCATTAAAAGGTTTATCTGCAGAGACAAATATTTTGTAATAGAATTTCAAAATCACAATAAAGGATTTTTTTTGTGGGCTGGGTTGATTCCCTCGTTGAGGAGGGCTTTTCCGAGGGTATTTTGTTGTTCGTTGTGTTATTGTTTTATTTGTCTCAGTCTTAGTTAATTTTTGCATACTTTGGTTTTAATTTTAACATGGTTTCAGAGCCATGTTAACAGATTTCAATCTTAAACCAGAAGTTTTGTCAATCTATGTTTGCTCTTGCTTATTTTATCATCAGTGTGATTGGTCTGAAAGTTGAGGATAGGCTAGAAGGGTCATCAAATTTTGCTTCTAGGAAACCAAGAGTTTTGATTGCTCTTTAAAGGAAAATGATCTTTTAGATTAAAGATCATGATAGACTTTGTCAAAGATCATTTGATTCCACTAATTTCTAAATTGGAATCAGCTAAGGAAACGTTTAAGAGTCTAAAGGATTTGTATGAATTTAATAATATTAGTAGAGCTCTTGTGCTAAGGCATCAATTGCTGCACATAAAGGTGTCTAGAGAAGAATCAATGGTCTCTTATTTCCCAATAATGATAGAATTAAAAGATCAGCTTGTTGCTATTGATACCAAGCTATTGATGAATCTTTTGTTGATAAGGATTTTGTTATGCTTGTCATTGCCAATAACTATTATGCCAAAGTTTACTTGTAAGTGGGAAACAAAGATTATCTTTTTTAACGAATATTGAATAATTGAATATCTATTATCAATACTTATAATTGATTAGTTATAATGGAGTGATTGAATCCCTAAGATGGTAGGGTTATAATTAAATAAGATGATTTCAATTAAGTAATGATTGATTACAATTAAGTTTCCAAATTCTCATATTGAAATCTAAGTGAGATTAGTTTTTAATCATTATCACAAATAATGTTGTTAAGTAAAACTAATTAAAATATTTAATATCATCATCTTCCAAGTTAAGATAATGCCTGCGGTGGAATGGGCTAGGTGACAACATTCGAAGGTACTAGGTAAGGCCTATGGTGAGATGGGCATTGGGCTACATCATCCAAGGGTACTAAGTAAGGCCTACGGTGGAGTGAATACCCCGGGGTACATCATACAAAGGCACTATCTTGGAGATGATGATCGAAGAGAGATAACAATATTGAGGGAGAACAGTGAGGCCCATGATTGGGTAATAGGGCACCCTATTATAGTTTCTCCTCCTGTACTCAGAAAATGATGAGTTTTTTTGACAATTCAGGGGATTGATATAAGGAAATCCTAAAATGAAAAAATTAATATATAAATGTGTACTAATGATTTTTTTGTGGTCGCAGGTTCACAATAAAGGAATTACATAATGTATGTCTTTATCTGCTCACATCATGTTTGCTTCATGTTTTCATCTGTCTGCATCATGTTTGCTTTGTGTTTTCATCTATCTACATTGTGTTTGCTTCATGTTTCCATCAGTCTACATCGTGTATACTTTGTGCTTTCATGCATTCATGTGACTACTCTTGTCTGCCTTGTGTTTTCATTTATTAAGATGTATATTTCATCAATCATTTAGGCCTTTGTATGCAAATGTGTTTTGCGTCTAGGAAAGAACTTGTGTATGAAAGATTTTGCAAGAGGACAAGAAAATTTGAGAGGGGAGGATTGTGATACCCCATTTTGGAAAGTAATTTAAATAATAAATAAATATTTAATATAAAGTAATATTAATAAATGATATTAAAATAGTAATATTATATAATGATCATATTATATATGTCATATTATGACAGTAATATGAAAATACAAATGAAATAATAAATAATGATAAAGATATATTTTAATATAGCAATACTATATTAATAATGTATTATAATATAAAAGATATATAGTTGATATCTTATTAATTAACATAATCAAAGCTTATTAATATAAATATATAATAATAATAATTATTATTATTATTATATAATTAATATTACGAAAGATGTGACTCTTTCTATTAATAAATATACAGAATCCAAGTCCTTTTTATATTGGGGGAGTGGCTCGTTGCAGTTCTAGAGGCATTAAATTATTATTCTCAGTGCATAAGGGTGACAACACTAACAATCTCATGGAGGCTCAGGTCATTTTATATGTTGTGGAACAATGTTGTTTGTGGGGATGGTGCAAGATTATCTTTGAGTCTAACTCCCAAGTGGTGGTGGACTTACTTTCCTCGCAAGAGCTTGACGATGTTAGTTGGTAAGTTGGCCACTGTTGTTAATTAGACTCTTCTCTTTTATACCTCTCTTAAGTTCATTAGGTTTACTTATATTCCTCTCAAATGGAATAGAGTTACTTATTGTTTTGCCAAATGGGCTTCTGGTCATGCCCTAGGCTAGAATATTATGAATAGGGGCAGCTTCTCTTTGAGATGGTGGAGGAATTTGATGAGCTTGTTGCTCAAGATAGAGCTCCTTGTTGAGCTCTCATTGTTGTAATCTTTTCTGTCTTAATAAAATTTTACCCTTCTTTTTTCCAAAAAAACTTATACATGAAAAACTTAAAATGTAGAATTTTAGTATAAAAGATAAGTTAAATCAAATAATTTTATTTTCTTGCTGATTGCAATGAGGAGAAGGAAAAAGAAATAATATATGAAATCTAATGTTTGAGTGAATTTAGTATTTAAAGTCTTTTTTTTCATTCTAAATTTCAAAGAGCAAAAATTACTTATTGATCATCTTAGTTCAACCTCAACGTATCTAAACCTAAGAAACCACTGCAAAATTATTGAAGGGAGAACAAATGAAGTTGTATCGCCTACCACTAAAAATGTAGAGAAGGATAAAATGAACTCCATAAAAGAACATAAAATGCAGATGCCGTTAGAGACCTGGCTAACATAATATAGTGTCAACATAAGAATACAATTGTTTATTAACTCTCCCTGATGCGAAAATTTAGAAAACCAGATAAACAAAACTTTTGTCCAATCACAGTACGTAATAAAATGGAAGTACATAACAAATTTTCAACGAAGTATCTGTATAGATAGATTTTTCAACATTCTTATCAAATTAATGATTTGTCATCAGAAAGAATGAAAACAAAAGAAGTGATCTACGACATATCTTTTAATAGTGAACTTATGAATAAAAAGTGCTTACTGATTAAAATATCTTCACATTTATAGAGCATTGTTTATATATTATCTTCTAACGTTAAATATCTAACTATGATCTGTCACCAAAACATAAAACAAAAGAAATGATGTTAGACATATCTTTTATTATAAATTTTCTTGATAAAAGGAACTGCTTATTACAATAGAGCAATAAATATGGCCTAGTCTAAATGTGGCAGGCATTGTTTAATTTATGCCATATGGAATGACCAAGTAGAAGCTCAGGAGGGATACCTGTAAAGGAATCTAAAGTCGAGGGTGTGATTCAAGGATATCATGAATCTCTAGGAAAAGAGACGGGTACTATGGAATATAAACATGCATGGCAACAATGGAAGGAGGACAAAGAGAAATATAGATGAAGGAGGAGATTGTAATAATGGGGGTGATGGAAGAGTTAAATGTGGATGCAAAAAGTTCACACCACATTTATAAATAAGCTCAGAGGGGATAGCGCCAGTTTGTGAGTAACAAGCTACTTATGTTAATGAAACTACAAAAAGTTCACACCACATTTATAAATAAGCTCAGAGGGGATAGCGCCAGTTTGTGAGTAACAAGCTACTTATGTTAATGAAACTACAAAGATCTGTTACCACCTTCACTGAAACTTTGAAGAACATATCATCATATGTTTTCATGCTTAAGAGTAGTTCCTGTTCTGATTTTCTCCGTTAACCATTCCAGATCTGCAAATACCAAATACAAAACAATGGGCACAAGTGCAAACCATTCCCCTAAAGCAAATATGAAGAGAAGACAGGAAAGAAGACTTTGGAGAACAGGCTTAAGAACTGCAAGCTTATGGTTATAGAAGCTCGTGAAGGATGAAGAAGAAGAGACTATTCTTCATTTACTTTTCTTTTATGAAGAGGAATTAGGAAAGGCTTGTATGGGAAAGGGTCACTCCATGGGGTCTTTTATAAAGCCAAGGAGGAGTAGATCATCCATGGCTTTCAGCGAAGAAATAGTAGGAAGCATCTTTTCCACAACATGGAACTTCCATCATGTCCGAGTCATGGGTTGGATTCAGAAATGGTCTGTCCTTCGCATGAAAATGGTCTGTCCTTGGTATGACATTTTGTTTCCAACCTGCTTCAGTGGACGCTTGGATGATTTGGAACCCTAAAATATGAATAATATCATAGAAATTCTTATATTCTTGGAATATTTTGAAATCTTAGATTTTTTTTTGTTGTAGTGTGAATTACTTCGATTTAATGTAAAGTCCGAATAATACAAGAATGATTTTCATATTATTATACTTCGATAAACTGAAACTCTAGAGAGAAATTCATACTTCCACGGTAACATATAAATTGAAGTTCTAAAACAATGCTGTCATGTAAAGTATTTAAAGCTCTGTTGACATTATGATTATTGTTAGGTGAACGAATGACATTGTTAAGGTTTAAATTAGGCTGGATTAGAAGAAGCAAATGCAACGGTTGTTGGGTCGGCAGTGGTCAATTACTTTGATCAGTGATATCTGACAAACAAACAAACAGTGTCTCCCGCAGGAAATGTCGGTGCAGTTCAGCTTCTCTACCATTCAATGACATCATCTTTCTCATTTATACACTGTGGTCATTCATAAATAACAATTATCCACACTGCGGCGAGAAAGATACTCCCGACTTCACTACAGTGTTTGGATGTCAGATTTAATTGGGTACCCCACATTTTATTCATATACAGAAACAATTTCACTCTCACGACATTCTATATTTTAAATTGATTTTATTGTGAGAAATATTAATACAACTTTAAAACTCACAACCTTAAATTAAAAAAATTTGCACGGCAACAACTATTACTGAGTACCAAAATTTGCTCGGTAACATAAGAAACCTTGTGGCAGGAGAGTTTATCAAGTGAGCTCGGTAAATGAAGGGCAAACAACTCGGTAGCCAAAGGATACCAAGTGAGCTCGGTAAACACACAACTTGGTAACCACAGGATACTGAGTGAGCTCGATAGTGTGATTACCAAGTGAACTCGGTAACCACAGGAAGGTGGAGCTCGGTAGAAGAAGGCACCGAGTGAGGTTGATAGCCACTGCTGGGAGAAGCTCGGTAGAAGACGTTACCGAGTGCGATCGGTTTGAATTGCAAATGACTTCTACCAAAGACAATACCGAGTGAAGACTTATGATGTGAATATGTTCACCATTAAAACCAGAGACCCAAAGCTTGAAATATTCAACAATAAACTTCACAAATACAATGAACAAGAAGAAATGGAATCACGTATGCATGCTTGCTTACTATTCAACTTAGATTCAAACTATTACAAAAATCTGGGAGCATTCGGCTTCAACCAGAAAACCCTAAACTAGTAAAACTTGAGCAACTTCAATACTTAAAAACTTTAAACTTGCAGCTCTAATGGTTGCATACAATAACGCCTGGAGCAATCACTGCTTCAACAGGATGAATGAAACAATAAAATATTCAACTTACAGAATGATCAGAGAAGAAAAACATGCAACTATAGGCATGAAATGAACTTCCTCTGTCCCTGGAACAAACTGGATCCCCTGATCACTTTCTCTGCTCTCTGCAACTTCTGAGCTCTTCTTCTCACTCTGTCTCTCTACTTCTTCTGACTGCTCGAATGAATGTGAAAAATCCTTTTGTTATACATGCAAAATGTTTTTCCCCCATTTTTGAATTCAAAAAATTTTCACCTACCATGCAATAAATTCATTTGATCATTCTGCAAGCCATCAGGGAGGTAGGTGGGCGTTTGGCTCCAGGGAGAAACAACCATCTGCATTTAATATTCCAACACTCCCCCTTTGTCCCGAGCCAAACAAACAAGGATCATTACTGATCAAAATCAACTACACCAAGACACTCTCTTAAGTGTACAAAAGTTCCAATGCCTAATGGCTTGGTAAAAATGTCTGCTAGCTGCTACTCAGACTTGCAATATTCAATTTTGATATCCCTATTCTCCACCAACTCTCTGATGAAGTGATATATGATCTCTATGTGTTTACTTCTCCCATGGAAGACTGGATTCTCGGACAATGCAATTGATGAGATGTTGTCACAATTAATTGTGGTTCCATCCTCTTGTCTTTCATTCAAATCTGTCAAAATCCTCCTTAACCAAATAGCCTGACATGCTGCTGCATTTGCTGCTATGTATTCAGCCTTTGTTGTAGATTGAGCAATAATAGTTGCTTCTTGGATGCCCATGAAATTGCACCTGATCCTATATGAAATACATATCCGGAAGTGCTCTTCCTATCATCTATGCTTCCAGCCCAATCACTATCTGTGTAACCAACCAACTTGAAATCATCATTTGTAGTATAAAAAATTTCAAATCCCTTGGTACCTTTCACATACCTTAGGATCCTCTTTCCCACTTGCCAATGGGAATCCTTTGGTGTTTCCATAAATCTGAAAATCAAACTTACTGCATGCATTAGGTCTGGCCGAGTTGTAGTCAAATACATTAAACTTCCAACCATACTCTTGTATAGTGTTGGATCCACTCTCTTGCTAGAGTCTTCCTTGCTCAACTTTAGACCTACTGCTGTTGGTGTGGGGGCTGCCTTACTATTCTACATTTTGAATCTCTCCAAGATCTGCCCTGCATACTTTTCTTGAGAGATAAAGATGCCATCATGCATTTGTTTTACTTCTATGCCTAGAAAATATTTCAAGAGACCTAGATCAATCATTTCAAATTCACTTTTCATGGCCTCTTTAAACTCACCAATTAGAGCCTTGTCATTTCCAGAAAAAATCAAATCATCTACATACAAGACAACAACCAAAACATTTTCATTTGCTGCCTTGATGTAAAGAGTGGGCTCACCATTGCTTTTGCTAAAGCCATTGCTCATCAAATATGAGTCAACCCTGATGTACCATGCCCGTGGAGCTTGCTTGAGCCCATAAAGAGCTCTCTTCAACCTATATACTTTGTTCTCTTCACCTGCGACTTCATAACCAGGTGGCTACTCCACATACACTTCTTCTTTCAATACACCATTTAGAAAGGCGGACTTCACATCCATTTGATATACCTTCCATTTGTGCTGAGCTGCAATTGCTATGACAGCACGCACAGTTTCCATTCTTGCTACTGGGGCATAGGTCTCATCATAATCTCTTCCATACTGCTGTTTGTAGCCCTTGACTACCAGCCTTACCTTATGCCTATCAATCTTGCCTTCAACATTGCATTTGGTCTTGTAGACCCATTTCACTCCAATCACTTGCTTCTTGGGAGGCAATTTAGTTAGCTCCCATGTCTCATTCCTTGTTGTAGCATCTATTTCCTCATCCATGGCCTTACACCATTTCTTCTCCTTAATTACTTCTTCAAAATATATTGGATAGCTATGAAAAAATAATGCAAAATTAACACTCTCATCATAATCTTCATACCTTTCATCTTAGTATATCTCCCTGAGACTCTTGGTCTTTCTTGGTAACAAGGAGGAGAGTGTGGGATTAGAATCTTTCTTGCTACTGCTTGGCACTGACACTCGGTCATGCCTAGAGGAGATCGATAATGACTGAGGCTGCTTGCCTCTTCTTCTATCTGCTCCTTCTTCTTGTTGTTCATCAGCATCCTCTTCACTTATAATTGGCACTTTACTTGAAGTGCTCGATGACTCATCAATTGAACCATACCAAGACTGATTTTCAAGAAATTCCACATTTCTTGAAAGCATCATCTTGTTGTTCAATGGGTCATACAATATATATGCCTTTGATTTTGAGCTGTACCCTGTGAAAATGCATTTCACACCTTTGTCATCAAATTTCTGCCTTTGCTCTTTAGGCACATGTGCATATGCAACACATCCAAACACCCTTAGGTGTTCAACTGTCCATCTTCTTCGTGACCATGCTTCCATTGGAATTCTATCACGAACAACCTTTGTAGGAAACCTATTAATTAGGTAAACTGTTGTTGCTACAGCCTCTACCCAGAATTCAGTTGGGAGACCTTTCTCTTTCATCATGCTCCTTGCCATTTCAACAATGGTCATGTTCTTTCTTTCAGCCACTCCATTTTGTTGTGGTGTGTAGTTGGTTGTGAGCTCTTTCTTTATGCCATATTTCCTACAAAAATTTACAAAAGAATTGGAGGTATACTCCCCTTCTCTATCTGATCTTAGGACCTTGATGTAGTGTCCACATTCTTTTTCAGCCTGGGCTTTAAATTCTACAAATTTATCAAATGCTTTAGATTTGTTTTTTAAGAAATACACCCATGTCCTACGACTGAAATCATCTATGAATGTCATGAAATAAGTACTCCCCCCAATAGAAGTAACTTGCATAGGACCGACTAGGTCAGTATGCACTAACTCTAATGGATATCTAGCCCTCCTAGAATTTCCAGAATTAAAGGGAAGCCTGTGTTTCTTACCCAAAATACAAGCCTCACACTTGTCACATGAATTTCCTATACATGGAAAACCTTCTACCATTCTTTTATTTGATAACAAATTTAAACCAGCATAGCCAAGATGACCATACCTGAGGTGCCATAGTCGCGAGGGGTCTTCAATCACACTCCTTAGAGCTGATTGTGTGGGAGGTGCAGCACCAACTTGAGATGAGAAACATGTCTCTATCCTCAAGGGAAACATTCTATTTTTTGTCATTTGAACTGCTACAAGTAGATTCTTGCTCCCACGCTTTTCTTGAATGACACACATGTCATTTTCCATCATCACTTTGTATCCATTTTGAATGAGCTGACCAATGCTCATGATATTGTGCTTCATACTAGGGGTGAAATACACATTTTGTATTTCCCTCTTCTCACCTTTCTTGGTGTGGACCATAATAAATCCTTTGCCCACAACTGGTAGGGTTCCACTATTACCCATCTTAATTTCTAATTTGAAACTCTTGTCAATGAATAAAAACAAGGCTTCATTACCACTCATGTGGTTGCTACATCCATTGTCAAGGTACCAAACCTCAAGGCTTCCTTCTTCACCAACATTACACATGATGAAGGCAGCAACATTGGGTCCACTTCCCATATTCACATTAGCCACATTTGGTTGTCTTGACTGATCATTCTGCTTCTTCCAGCATTCACTTGCATAATGCCCATATTTATCACAGTAGTAGCATTCTACGTTACTCCTATTTGAGTTTTAGCTTTTCTTACCTCCTCTTGAAGTATTTTGTGAGCTACTTGCTCCATCTGCTCTTCCTGAGCTTTCTGCTACAATATTTCTTTGTCTTCCATTACCTCGGCCTTTGCCTCTAGAGTTTCTGCCTGAGCCATTTCTTCCTCTCCCCCTTCCTCTTGGATTTGACTGAGCCTTGAATGATTGCTCTTGGGAAGATGAAGAAGTAGATCTATTGATCCTATGCTCATGGGTTTGAAGTGTACCCATTAACTCATCCATTGTCAAAACAGTGAGGTCTTTTGCCTCTTCTATGGTCATGACCAAGTTGTCATATTTATGAGGTAAACTCCTCAATATCTTCTCCACTATCCTCTACTCTTGATAGTCTTCTCCATTTGACTTCAGTTGGTTAATCACATTGGAGGTCCTTGAACTGAAGTCTGCAACTGATTCATTTTCTTTCATCTGAAGGTTCTCAAACTCCCTCCTTATATTTTGTAGCTTTACCGTACGAACTTTATCAGTCCCCTTGAAGTTCATCTCAAGGATATCCCAAGCTTCCTTTGCATAATTTGTTGCTGCAATCTTTGAGAATAGAATCTTTGTCATTGCTTCTTCAATAAGACTTAATGCCTTAGCATCCTTCCTCCTTCACTCTTTCAAGTGAGTCTTCTATGCATTTGTGAGGGCAGCTTATTGAGTTGGATCTATTACATCATTGAAACCATTTGTCACAAATTCTCACAAATCATTTGCAACCATAATGATCTTCATTTTCTTTGCCCATGTATCATAATTTTGTCCATTGAATGGTGGTGGTTGCTGCCATATCTTTTCTGCATCACCTTCCATGATAAACATCCCAGAAAATAAATGCCCTAACTCACTGTGGATGTGGGGCCTCAAAGCTCTAATACCATGTGAGAAATATTAATACAACTTTAAAACTCACAACCCTAAACCTAAAAAATTTGCACGACAACAACTATTACCGAGTACCAAAATTTTCTCGGTAACATAAGAAACCTTGTGATAGGAGATTTTACTGAGTGAGCTTGGTAAATGAAGGGCAAACAACTCGGTAGCCAAAGGATATCGAGTGAGCTCGGTAAACACACAACTCGATAACCAAAAGATACTGAGTGAGCTTGGTAGTGTGATTACCGAGTGAACTCGGTAACCATAGGAAGGTGGAGCTCGGTAGAAGAAGGCACCGAGTGAGGTCGATAGCCACCGCTGGGAGGAGCTCAGTAGAAGACGTTACCGAGTGAGATCAATTTGAACTCCAAATAAATTCTACCAAACACAATACCTAGTGCAGACTTATGATGTGAATATGTTCACCATTAAAACCAAAGACCCAAAGCTTGAAATATTCAACAATAAACTTCACAAATACAATAAACAAGAAGCAATGGAATCACGTATACCTGCTTTCTTTCTATTCAACTTAAATTCAAACTATTACAAAAATTTGGGAGCATTCGGCTTCAACCAGAAAACCCTAAATTGGTAAAACTTGAGCAACTTCAATACTTAGAAACTTTAAACTTGCAGCTCTAATGGTTGCATACAATAACACCTGGAGCAATCACTGCTTCAACAGGATGAATGAAACAATAAAACATTCAACTTACAGAATGATTAGACAAGAAACACATGCAACTACAAGCATGAAATGAACTTCCTCTGTCCCTACAACAAACTGGATCTGCTGATCACTTTCTTTTCTCTCTGCAACTTCTGAGCTCTTCTTCTCACTCTATCTCTCTACTTCCTCTAACTGCTCAAATGAATGTGAACAATCCTTTTGTTATACATGCAAAATGTTTTCCCTCCATTTTTGAATTCAAAAAATTTTCACCTACGATGCAATAAATTCATTTGATCATTCTGCAAGCCGTCAGGGAGGTAGGTGGAGTTTGGCTCAAGGGAGAAACAATCATCTGCATTTAATATTCCAACATTTATTACTGTGCATATCCTTCGTGACCCTATAGCTTTTTTCATGGAACCAGGAGTGCCCAATTTTATGATTGTCAAAGTGAAGTAGTTCATGATCTTCCAGAAACATTCCTTTTAATCAAGGATGATTTTATTATGTCAATGGACCATTCATCAAATCTTAAAAACTTCTAAGCTAGATCTGCTGCCAATTTTGACTAAGCCGATTTTGACTAATCTGCTGAATTTCCAAAAACACTTGCCATGTCATAAATGTAGCAAAAATATCACAAGTCAAAGACACATAAATAAAGTGAAAAGACTCAAGACTAGTTATTTTTACATAATAATTTGTGAAGAACAAAAGTTTGACCAAAGATTTCTAAAATAAGAACATTTCAATTTTGCATTTCAAGTTTTCCAAATTATACAAGCCACTAGGATTAACATTATAGACCCAATGGTTGATCTAAAAAGGAAAATGTCAACTAGTTGTTAAGCATATGATATATCCAACGGTTTAATACATAAGAATTCAGTGTTTCATGTATGGTCAAAATACATCCAAATAAGACCATCTTGGTCTAGTCATCTAGGCACCACACTGAAACTTCAATCATGTCTCCTAAGCCTCCAAACACCATGTCCACCTGCAAATCCTAAGACAAGAGTTTGGCCCAGGCACTTTTACCTGAACCCCAAAGTAGAGCTCTTCCTGAAATGAAAAGTGCAAAGCCCCTTCCCCAAGAAGCCTAGCAACTAGGTATTGATAGGTCTGAAGAAATAGCAAAATTGTGTACCTATCTACTAAAAATTAACACCCCTGCATGATGAAAAGCCTTAGTTTGAAATAAATTTTAAACAAAGGAGTGAGTAGAGATTTAATTTAAAGCTTTGAGGAAAAGAAAAAAAGATAAAATAATAATAATAATAAGTGTATACTTCTAAATTCTCAACTAAAACAACATGGGGGATACTAGGCAAAAGGAAAAATCTCTAATTCAATTCTAAGTTGACGACAATGCTACCAATAGCTGCAAAAAAATAGTGCTAGAATGATCTCTACAAAGATTTTTTCTTCATTGCAAAGTAAATTAGAATTTTTAAATAAGAACATTATCAAAGAAGAAACATTTAATCTAAAGATTGGCCAATGAGCTAAAATTTAAGAGGCCTTCCAAAATGAGAACAACTAAGGAACTGATTTGATTTTCACTCTAAAAGTATTCTAGGATCAAGGTCAATAAAAAATCAGAGCTATTAAAGATTGTTGTAATGGATACTAATGCACAAAAAAAACTATAATAAAACAAAGAACCATTATACAAAACCTCTTAAATAAAATTCAAAATTCTACAACTCTATTAAGTAAAAGAAACATTATGGTAAAAACATTAAATCACCTTCTTCTCCTCTTGAAGCCTAGTTTATCCTCCTTTAATCCCTCTTCCTTCTCCTTTCTTTTACTGTCCCCTCTTCTCTCTTGTATAATCAAATATCTTCCCTTCTTAGTGTTCCCCCAATTTCAGGTTTAAACTTCAAGTTTATTAAATTATCTATCTCCCTATTATCTAAATGTTTCAACCAACTATTAATGCCCACTCTCATTTTGTTTAATATCTAAACTCCACATTGAAAATAGGTAATTAAGAAAAAGAACCCAATTTAACATTTACTTTGAATTCTAACTACCTCCATTAGCATGAGTGATGATAACTAGTTTAATAATATCCCGAAGGTTCTATTTTGTAATTGTAGTGTTCTAAAATTTAATTTTCTCTCTAAATAAAATTTAATAAATTAAAAGACCTTTCATAAACATACATAAACATAGTTTCTTATAGAAAATAAGAAAATGCTAACTTTTAACTATGTAGAGTGTGCATCTACATTTTTTTCTCTGAACCCAACTTTATCAAGGAGCTAACCTCCTCTACCTTAATCATAGTCTCGTCTTACATTTCCTATTCAACACACTCAATCTTAGTTTGACATTAGTAGGTTAGTAACCTAAAATCCATAATCAACTTAAAAAAAATACATATTCCTTCAACATTGTGACAACAACAATTTTGTTCATGATTATAATACTGAAACCAACAACATATAATCAAACTGAAAAAAGACATCAAATTTTTTTTTCCAAAGGTAAATACTCATCATTTTATTTTTAATTCAAAGTTATAATAATGAAATATAAATACTAACATCTGATCTATTTTTAACATGATACTCCATCAAGGAATATATGTGTGTGTGTGTGTAAAAAAAATTGTAAATGTGTCAGATGTCAAAATAGCATAGATATCTAATCCATACATCTATACCAACTAATCCTAGTGACTTGAGTCTACAAATATCTAAACCAAGTCAAAAGAGTAATACAAAGTTAATAAGTCATACTTAAATATAGTTGTCTAAAAGTCGGTTGTACCATCCCTCCCTTCCAAAAATAGACATCAACTTGATGTCTTATGAAAATATAAAAAATGTTCTCACACCATACATAATACTGAAAAAATAACTTAAAAATATCATAACTTAAAATATCATAATAGAGTCTATGCAAATAAATGCAAAAATGAATTATGGATTTCATCTGCATCCTCCCATGCAATACTATCAATAGAGAATTGCTCCCATTGGACCACTCTTAGATCCTATACCTATAAAGAATGGCAATGATGGTATGCTAATCAATGATGTGAGATGGCTCCACTAGTACCACTCTTACATCCTATACCTATAAAGAATTCCAATAAAGGATGTGAGAAGTATATGGATGATAGGGTCTCAACAAGGAGATGTCAAACACATTATGAATATGAAAAAGAGTGAGTGGAAAAGAAAGTCTATGACTAATGGGATTGATGACCTCCAAAACATCAAAAGACCCCACATATATAGCTGCAAGATTTCAATATTTACCAAAAGATATGGAACTCTTATATGGCCTCATGCTCAAAAAAACCCTATCCCCCATCCCAAACTATCTAAAAGTGTGGCTCCTATCCACATTACTCTTTTGTCAATCTATTGCTTCCTTCTGTATTTCCTTAGTGAGAGTCATCTTCTCTTCTATCTCCCTCAACATGTCAGAACCAATGATGATCCTATCCTCAACTCTATCTTAGTTCATAGGAGTTTGACACCTCCATCCATATAATGCCTCAAAAAGGACCCATTTCTAGAGAAGAATGGTATGACTTGTTGTAGGAAAACTCTACCAATGGAAGATACTCTGCCAACTTGTACTACTAATCCATCTAGTTCATCTATAGAAAATCTTCAAGAAATTGATCAAACCTCTCTATTTGTCTACCCGTGTGAGGGTGATATGTTTTATTGAAGTTCAACTAGTACCCAAAGATGCATTCAAGGTTTTACAAAACCTTCATGTCACTTGAATTTCCTTATCCAATATTATTATCTCAAGAAATCCATGCAATTTGAATATTTCCTAAATAAAATTCTTTGCTAAAGCCAAAGATTCATCCCTTAAACTTCCTGGCATGAAGTGAGATACCTTATTCAATCTATCTTGAGCACAAATAAGATTACAACATGTGTATAACGTGTCATAGGAAACCCTTGAAAAAAGTCCATTGTAATAACCTACCACTTATACTTTGGTATGATACGAAATTCCAGTTTGATGTACATGTTCAACCTTTACTTGCTAAAATTGTAAACATCGTGCTATAGAAGAAACCACATATCTCTTAAGTCCTAGCCAGAAGTACAATGACCTACTATCAGAAAGGATTTTATTAACCCATAGATATCCTAAAAAAGGAGTGCAATTCATCTCCTCAAAAACAAATCTCCTCAACCCTACCTAGTCAAAAATATACATGATCCTTCCTTGGTATCTCAATATACCATCCTTATATATAGAGTATCCCTCACAATGATGATCCATTGGATCACTAGTCAATGTTGATTTTACCAACTCATAGTGATCTTCAACTTGAGGATTGTACAAAATGTTTTCTTCAAGTGTGTACTTCTAGTGGATAAAGCTATAATGTGTCTCCTTCCACCCTATTTTATTTACGCTTTATATAATTGGTCCCAAAATCATACTCAATTAAGAAATCTAACCAACAACTCTACCTAACATAATTAAGGTTCAATTGTGTGAAGATGTACCTCAATCCCATATGATATATCCTCAACTTAAATGGCTTAACCAAAAGGTTGTGTCTCCACATCATAGGTGTGTGTACTATGGAAAATAGCTCCATATCATGAGGCACATAATTAACTTCATACTCTTTCAATTTTTGTGACTCATAAGCCACCACCTTACCATCTTGCATATCTATATCTACTATACCATCACCTAAAGCATTAGTAATAACTATGAAAAGACCTTTAGGATTTGGTATGATCAAGACAAGAGTGGTTGTGATCTACTAGTTCAGTAGTTGAATTTAGGTTTCTTACAATCATTAGTCCACTCATATCTCTTGCATTTTCTTTGAAGGGATGTAATAGGTGCATCTATGTTGGAGAAACTCTCCACAAACTTCCTATAGTACTCTACTAAACCCGTGAAGCTTCTAACTTCACTCACTTGAGGTGTTGGCCTCTCAAGTATGGCTTTAATATTTGTGGGATCTACTGTAATCCCCTAAGAAGAAATAATATGGACCAAATAATGGATCCCAATCTAATAAAAGGAACACATAGATAGCTTGCCATATATTTTTGTGTCCCTAAGATTTTGCAAGACTATTCATAAGTGTTCCTCATCTTCTTCCACGTTCTTAGAATAGATCAATATTTCTTCAATAATGTCAACAAACTTATCCAGGCAATCCTTGAATACACTATTCATCAAGTTCATGAAAGCTACAATAGTATTGGTTAAATGAAAAGGTAAAATCGGAAACTCATTTTTCCCATTACTTATTTTTATTGCAACATTATCTATATATTCCTCTTTGATCCATAACTGATGGTTTCTAGATCTCAAATCAATCTTTGAGAATACATTTTCTCCCTTCATTTAATCAAACAATTCATCTATTCGAGGAAGTGGATACCTATTCTTAATGGTTACTTTTTCAAGCTTTTGGTAATCTATGCATAACATTAGGGTGGCATCTATCTTGTTCACAAAGATCACAGGTGCTCCCCATGCTGAGACACTAGGGTTTATGAACCCTTTATTTAGTATTTCTTGCAATTCCATCTTGATCTCATGCATCTCAATTATTTTCAATCTATAGGAAGCCTTTGACTGGGGATCTATTCCAAGCATACCATCTATAGAGAATTCAGATTCCCTCTTGGGATAGAAATTAGATAGTTCATCTGGAAACACATCCTAGAACTCTTGGAAAATATGAGAACCATTCACACTAGTAGTGTCAAGATCTTTCGCATATGTTATGTAGATAATGCACCCTTTAGCCTTTTTCAATTGTATAGGTTATGTTTGTCTTAGTTCCAAAGGCCTCTTCATACCCATAACAATTATAGGTAACCTTGTATCACCTAAACATTTAATAAACTTCTCCTTGAAGTTTACTATAGCTTTATGTTCAACTACCCAATTGATGCCTAGGTTAATATCATATTATCTTATTGGAAAAAATATAAATATTAACTTTTCTATGATGTACCTTTATGATGGGGAGAAATTTGATATGTAGGTCAACTTCCTAAATGTACTAGATTATTCTATAGTTATATACTGACATTTTGTACTCAATAGTTAGTCGACTTAAGTATTTTGGATGTGAAACTTGTTTCAACATCTAAGTCAAAAATCATGTATATATTTATTTAATTATTGTTGGCTTGATAGTTGTGTTGTGACATTTATCTTTGACTTTTCACCTTTTTGAAATCAGTGGAATTTGTTTTATGTGGCAAGTGTATGTAAATGCTATCTTAACATTTTTTTAATTACCCATTATCTTCTATTAGATACAACATTTGTTGTTGAGATAAATCTTGAATAGACAATGATGTGAACTAGTTTGTTCTTATCCATGTGATTTCTTTGGTATCGATAACAAAACCTATTTCCTAGTGTTTCTCAATTATTTTCAAGAGTTTCATATCTTGTTGATTTAGTTTCCTCTAAATAATTCCTTGCCATTCTTATTGGTATACTTAAATATTCACTAGTTAAACACCTACTTAAGCCTACTTAGGAAAATGCATTGCATACTAGTTTATCATTGAGACACCTAGGAGTTTGCACCTCAATTAAGAACATGGTGTAGGATAATTCCACTCTACATGGTCATAATAATTATCCCAAACCACCATTAGTGCACTTATCGCATTATCATCCCCATCATCACACATACTTCATTGCATAACGGAGGATGATCCAACTTTAGTGGATATGTGATTCCACCTTGTGTAGGTGATGTCTTATCTTCTCCTTATCTTTGTCTCTTATCTCCTTTCATATATAAAAGGGATCATTATGTATTTTTTAAATCAATCCATTGGATGTCAATCAAGTCCATTATCAATTGTGCTATTCTTGCATTTTATTACAATTATCTTTCTAATCTCTTGTGGAAGTTATCTTGGTCTTTCATTTGATCATGGGAGTGTTGTAGAACCGCCTAAAACTATAACATCGTATGAGCTCTGAAAGTGTGAAGACCTCTTCTAAAGGAGTATAGTCCTAGTTTGATTCAATTTTTGGTATAGCCTTTAAGAATTTAGACATCACAATTTGGAGAATATTTTTGGATTCGTATTTTGTGACCTTCTATTGCACATGAAAATTGGAGCTTAATGGTGCAAATTAGAGGTTGGCATCGTATAAAGGAGGTCCAAAAACCATTAATCAACTTTCATTTCATCCAAATTGGACATCTAAGGCCAAATCAAGAGACATTTTATTATTGGAGGTACAATTGTGGCAATTTTTAAAAAAATCCAAAGGCAATTTTTAAACTACTATATCTCAGTCATTCGGATTCCTTTTTTGGAGGATTTTTTTTGGGGGGTACAATTGCACAATCTACACAATGGTGAAGGTAATTTTGGATCTCTATTTCTAACATTATATGGAAATCATAGAAATCCCATTTTCAAACACTTTCAAGGTTTTGTTTGGGCACATCCACTAACATTTCAAGGTGTAATTTTTTTTGAAAGTGCATAATGAAATCTAGTTTCCAAATCTGCAATAAGTTTATAGTGATTTCAAGTGGACATATTACTTTCAAAAATAGGTCTTTTTCTTGGAAATATTTGCAATTGGTGAATACTTGGATTTCATTTTTCTTAATTGAATTAATAATTTGAAGGAGTTACTAGTTAATTTCAGTCATCATTTGAGTTCATCATGGATTTTTCAAAAGTTCCACTTCTCACTCCCTATAACTGTCATAAATGGAAACAAGTATTTTCTAATGAGTTGATGAGTATTGGATTTCTTAGAATGATTCATGGATAACATCTAGAACTAACTCAAGATATTGTAGAAAGAAGAAAATGGTTTGATCAAAGGGATAAAGTGCTTGTCTCTCTAAGATCAACCATCTCTCATGGTTTTCTATATCATATTGCATCCTACAATCTTTCTCATGGTGCTGCTTGGACAATAGTGGAAGGAATATTTGGTAAACCTAATAGAAAGAGAAAATGCATATTAGAGAATGATCTTATAGGTCCAAGTTGATATGAATTTGACAATATTCAAGAATTTTTCTCTAAATTCAACTCTTAGATTATAGCTTTCTAATTTTTGCATTACTAAAGATGATGAACATATTATCTATTCTTTCAAAGCTAAGTCATGAATATTCAATATTTGTTTACACATGCTATTAAACTATGGATTTTCTTGTTAGTGCACACAAAATGAATTATCCTAATGAATTTTCATCTCAGCTCAGAAGGGAACAAGAAAAGTTAGCATAGATGGGCCGATTGAAGCCTTCAAAGTATCAGTCATTCGTTGGAAATGACTCATCTCCCTAGGCTTCCAAAGGAGAAGGAAACAAGAAACACAAGGATCCTAAGAAACATGAAAAAGGTGAAAACTCTCCTTCAAAATATAATATTTAATCCAAGTCCTCTTCAAGATAGAAATCATCTAGAAGAAAGAGAGATAAATATTTTTATTATTAAAAGATAGGACATAATGAGCATAAATATTTCTATAAGAAGATTGATGAGCTCACTAAAATTATTCAAAAGAACAATATCAAGTTTCCCTCATCTGTGTCTGCTCCTTCTACATGTCATGCATCTTCTACATCTACATCATCATCTAAAGGTGAAGGACAAGCACTCATTGCTTACATCCATTATGAGAAAGTTAAATGTCTTCTTGATTCAGGTACATCACATCATTTGGAATCTTCTATGGATATGTTTTCCTCTATTAAGCATTGTACTTCTCCACCTATAAATGGGTAATAATATATACATGAAGTTTTGTGGAGAGGTTCCTATGGGAAACAAGAAATTTAATGATGTTCTTTGTATACCATCCTTGACCACTAATGTCCTTTCCTTTACAAAAATTACTCATGGGACATAAGGTAAAATTGTTGAGTTCACTCATGATTATGTCTACATTAGGGACATGAGGACTAGAGATGTCATAGCTATGGGGGTTGTTGATCATACATCCCACTTATATTCTTTTATGCATTTTGTTGATAATGATGATGATATTCATAATGTACCTAACTCTTTATCAAGGGTGAATTATTCATGTGAGGTGAATACTAGACACTTGAATAATTTTCTTCTTGAGAAAAGTGTAAAACTTCCTACTTCTCCACCTCTTTCATCTTTAAACATGAGTTCTACTATTTAGTAGGATGATATTTGTGCTTCAAATCTTGTAGTGTGGGATGAATTCTTGGATGCTCTTTCAGATGAGTCTCATGATGTGGATTTGGTTACTACATTTGAGGGGATTTCCCTTGGAGATTATTCTTCACCTTATTTGGATATTGGATTTCCCAACTCTTCAGGTTCACTTTTTTTTCAAATCTCATAGGTCAGTTAGATGGTGTGATGGAATCTTTGAGCTTGGAGACACCTATTTAGTCTTCAAAGATGGGAGACCTTCTTTCTTATTCTTCCTTTTGCACATGGACTAGCTTCTTCATCATTTGATATATTTATCTCTTCCTAAGGGGAGACATGTTTCTTGTAGGCATTGGATTATCTTTTGTTTGCAAGTACTCTTGATCTATAGTGGAGCTTCTTTATTATGGGGAATATCATGTCTCCTTATTTCCTACCTATAGGGGGATCATTATTTGTATATACATTATGTATGTAGTTCTTAGGGTGTCTTGAGTACTCCGTCCATGCATCTTATTTTTTATCTCTCTTCTTGGAGGAGAAATTTTCCCATGAGGTTTTCTCTTTCTCCACTTTATGATAGATTGTATTTCATGTACTTATTTTCATATTGTACATGGGTACCTAAAATGGCCTCTTAACCAAGACCCATCTTGCATTGTGAGTTTAAGTGCATTCCCCTAAGTTTCATGTAAAGGGGACACTAGTACATTTGACCCCATTTTTGGACCAAAATTTTTTACCATCTATTAAAATGTTTTAGATTGGTTGGAATATGGAAGGAAATTTTTTATTTTTTTAAACCATGCCTATGTTGGTTGAAATTTTGACCAACACAAGCTGAACATGTTAAAATGAAAAAGGCTTTCCGCCTATTTCATTTTTTTGTTTAGCTACACAAAGAAGAAGTGGGAATTGAGGAAGAGGCCGAGGAATCAAGGTTGAACCATTTGATAAGTCCACTTTTCTTGATATAGATGATATTTCATAGCCTATCAAAGAGTTGTTTTCTATTTTGATACCTAATTCTATCATAGACCAGTCAATCTTGGGCATGGCTCTGATTCTTGTTCAAAAATTTGTTCATTCTTAACCGAATATTGTTGTGGTTAGAAGCTTCATTAAGAAAAACTTGTATTGAAAGGGATGGGTGGAGGTTGCGGAAATGGTACACAAGAGAGGTCTAGGCTCTATCAACTGACACGATTGTGAGAATCTAATTTTTTAGAGTAGATCTCGTATCCTCTAGGACTTGCCTTTGGCACCAAGAATGTGATTTGGGGGATGTTTCTTGGGAAAAAAGGTGTCTCATTGGCATCTACATGCATTTCTTTAAAAAACCCTAAATTCAAAAGAAAAACTAAAAAATACGAATGCTAAAAGTGGCAAGGGACTATTGACTAATTCCTAATCTGAGTGCACCGGTGGCAGAAAACATGGCTATCTCAAACACTGAACTCATAGAAGTCATAATTTGAAAAGTTAGGCTTATCAAATTTGGTTTATTTTTAGTTTTTGTATTCTCTGTTTTCCACTACATAGATATGTAAACATAGCAAAGAGCAGTTACATTTGAAAAAATGTCCAGTACTTGGAATGTTAATAGTTAAACGTCTAGGCAGTCCCACTAAAATTATAACTTATGGGCAGGGTAGTCTTGTAAAAAAAACTATTAAATTGTGAACTTATAACATAGTAAGTTTAGCTTAACACTTGAAGTTGAAAGCTTAAATTAAATAATTCTAACTTTTAATGATATAATTTGGAGTCATAAACTAATAACTCTTAGCTTCAAAATAATATATAAATTTATAAACTTATAACCTATAGCTTTCAAATTTAAGCTAAACATAATTTTCAGTTTAAAAATTTAAACTTATTTATTCAAATCCTCACAGATGTACACATTGATACACAACTTGCTATCATGAGAGTAGCTCACGTTGTTAATAAGATGAAAAATGCATTACTTGCTATCTTGATGAGGTATACAACAAAGTTGATACATTGAATATTTAGTGCTGATATCCTTCCCCATATAACCCCAAAAGAGGGATTGAATCCTTTGAATTGATACTTACTTCGGATGGAATATCTGCTATATCAGGGAATCTATCTTGAGACCAGAATGAATATTGTGCAGTGTATGAAACTATGATTATTTTCCCACCTTTTTCACAATTTGGTGGAGAAAATCCATCCTTGGAATGCCTTTGTTGAACATATGATACTGGCTCAGTTGCATGGCCATGCCCACTATGACTAACTCCCTTTAGAAGCAAATCATCAATTTCATCTTCACTCTTGGCCTTTTGTGTACTGATTGTGTTAACTATAAACCACATTGATAATATGTCAAGAATAAAAAAGCATGAGGTTGTTTTAAGATGGTGAAGATGAGTGCAATGTGATATTGTAATTAAATGAGTGAAATGGTTGTCTATCACATTTATAATATATTAAAGAATTTAGAATAATTCAACACTTAAATGTAATTCTATGATGATAAAGATGTATCTAATTTTTGGTCAATAGGTCTTTTCTCTATTAATGAAGTTGAATGGTTCTGAATGAGATCATCAAAGATCTAAGTCTGACCAAGTGCAAAAGCTCTAACATCATAATGAACAAGACTAGGATTGTGCACTAGTTTGGTAGAATGAACATCCCTTAATCCTTGACTCTTAGTAGAAGAGATTCTGAACCTCCAACAAAAAATAAAGATACATCTATTTTCCAATTCTCTTTGGCCAAAAAATAAAAGTACATTATTATTTGTTTAATCGAACATATATATCAAATTTTGAGTGGACAATGAAACCCTTTCAATGTCTAATAGGAAATGATTAAACCATGTCATGAATCTCAAAAGAAAAAATTAATAGTTAGTCGACCAAATTGATAATTGAGTAAAATTTATATTAAATATACAATACTTGTAACAGTTGACTCAGGTATACCAGAACAGGATCTCCTTTCACGATCCTAACAGTTGACTCAGGTATACCAGAAATAGGATCTCCTTTCACAATCCTAAATGGAAATTTGGGTTGAGCTCCTTGAGCTAGTAGATGATTAAGGTAGTAATGGTAGCCCACTGATACACTTTTCTCACCACCATAAGGAGAGTAAAGTTTTACATTTGCTCCAACATGGGTATAGTTCATCATCTTAGACCCATTTGAGCTCTTCTTGTGAGAAATATAGATTAAAATCAACTCACAACTTAACCCTAAACCTAAAAAAAAATTATCTAGCACTTAAAATTTTCTTGGCACATGAAGGTGTCGAGTGCCAGTTTTACTCGGCACTTGATGGTGTCGAGTGGCAGGTTGCTCAGCACTGAAGAAAAGTGCCCGGCATAGGAAGGTGTCGAGTGCTAGAAATTACTTGGCACTTGCTCGACACATGAAGGTGTCGAGTGACAAGAAACAGGTGCTGAGTGAACTCGGCACAAAGAGGAGAGCTCGGTAAGAGAAGGTGTCGAGTGAGCTCGGCTTGCACTGTGGAGAAATAGGGACCAAGCCGAGCGACCAGGATATCATGTGAAACTTTTCACGATTAAAACCAGAGACTCAAAACTAAAAATATTCAACAAAGATGTTCTCAAATGCAATGTAGAGAGGAAGAACAATGGATTTGAGTATGCCTACTTGCTTAGTATTTAACTTTGATTTAAAACAATACAAGATCTGGGAGAATTCAGCTTCAACCAGAAAAACCCTAAATTTACCCTAAAACTTCAAACGACTTCAATACTTCAAACTTTAAACTTACAGCTCTAATGGCCGCATACAAAAATTCCTGGAGCAATCACTACTTCACATGTCGAATCCAATGAACAATAAACTTACAGAATGATCAGAGAGAAGACGTGCAACTGCAGGCACAAAATAAACAAACTTCTTCCTTTGCACTCTAATGACTGGATCTGCTGATCTTCTTCCACTGCTCTTCTCTGTAACTTCTAATCTATTTTTTTGTCTCTCTCTTAAATGTATATAGAACATTCCCTTTTGTCTTTTGACCAAAAAGGTTTTCCCTCTCATTTTCAAACTCACCTACCCGTATTAATTTTTTTTGTCTGTTCTGCAATCCGTTAGAGGTGGTAGGTGGGTGTTTAGCTCCAGGGGCAAACAACCAAGAGCATTAAGTATTCCAACACTCCCCCTTTGTCCTGAGCCAAAAAAAAAAAGATCACATCTGATCCACATCAATTACACCAAGACTCTCTCTTAGGTGTACAAAAGTTCCAATGCCTAATGGCTTAGTGAAGATGTCTGCTAGCTGCTGCTTAGACCTACAAAAAACCATCTTGATATCCCCATTCTCCACCAACTCTCTGATGAAGTGATATTTGATTTCTATATGCTTGCTTTTCCCATGGAAGACTAGATTCTTTGACAATGAAATTGATGAGATGTTGTCACAATAAATTTTGGTTCCATCCTCTTGCCTTTCATTCAAATATGTCAAGATCCTCCTTAGCCAAATTGCTTGACATGCTGCTGCATTTGCTGCAATGTATTCAGCCTCTACTGTAGATTGATGAACAATAGGTTGGTTCTTGGATGCCCATGAAATTGCACCCGATCCCATATGAAACATGTATCCAGAAGTTCTCTTCCTATCATCTAAACTTCCAGCCCAATCACTATCAGTATAGCCAACCAACCTGAAATCATCATTTGTAGTATATAAAATCCCAAATCCCTTGGAACCTTTCACATACCTTAGGATCATTTTTCCCGCTTGCCAATGGGAATCCTTTGGTGTTTCCATAAATCTAGAAATCAAACTTACTGCATGCATTAGGTCTGGTCGAGTTGCAGTCAAATACATTAGACTTCCAACCATACTCTTGTATAGTGTTGGATCCACTCTCTTGCTAGAGTCTTCCTTGCTCAACTTCAGAGCTACTGCTGTTGGTGTGGGGGCTGCCTTACTATTCTGCATTTTAAATCTCTCCAAGATCTACCCTGCATACTTTTCTTGAGAGATGAAGATGCCATCATGCATTTGTTTTACTTCTATGCCTAGAAAGTATTTCAAGAGACCTAGGTCTATCATTTCAAATTCACTTTTCATGGCCACTTTAAACTCACCAATTAGAGCCTTGTCACCATTGCTCTTGCTAAAGCCATTGCTCATCAAATATGAGTCAATCCTACTGTACCATGCCCTTGGAGCTTGCTTGAGCCCATAAAGAGCTCTTTTTAATTTATATACTTTATTCTCTTCACCTGCAACTTCATAACCAGGTGGCTGCTCCACATACACTTCTTCTTTTAATACACCATTAAGGAAGGCAGAGTTCACATCCATTTGAAATACCTTCCACTTGTGCTGAGCTGCAATTGCTATGATAGTATGCACAGTTTCCATTCTTGCAGCCGGGGCATAGGTCTCATCATAATCTCTGCGATACTGTTGTTTGTAGCCCTTGACTACCAGCTTTGCCTTATGCCTATCAATCTTGCCTTCAGCATTGCATTTGGTCTTATAGACCCATTTCACTCCAATCACTTGCATCTTTTAGAGGCAAATCAGTTAGCTCCCATGTCTCATTCCTTTCTATGGCATCTATTTTCTCATCCATGGCATTACACCATTCTTTCTCCTTAATAGCTTCCTTAAAATATATTGGATCACTATGAGAAAATAATGCAAAATTAACACTCTCATCATAATCTTCATACCTTTTATCTTGGTATATCTCCCTAAGACTCTTGGTCTTTCTTGGTAACAGGGAGGAGAGTGTGGGATTAGAATCTTCATTGCTTCTGCATTGCCAACTAGCTCGATCTTCACTAGTACTCGGCACTGACACTCGGTCATGCCTAGAGGAGCTCGACAATGTCTGAACCTGTTTGCCTTTTCTTCTATCTGCTCCTTCTTCTTGCTGCTCATTAGCATCCTCTTCACTCATAATTGGCACTTTACTAGAAGTGCTCGGTGAATCATCAGTTGAACCATACCAAGACTGATTTTCAAGAAATTCCACATCTCTTGAAAGCATCATCTTGTTGTTCAATGGGTCATACAATCTATATGCCTTTGATTCTGGGCTGTACCCTGTGAAAATACATTTCACACCTTTATCATCAAATTTTTGCCTTTGCTCTTTAGACACATGTGCATATGCAACACATCCAAACACCCTTAAGTGTTCAACTGTCCATCTTATTCGTGACCATGCTTCAATTGGAATTCTTTCATAGATTGCCTTTGTAGGAAACCTATTAATTAGGTAAACTATTGCTTTCACAGCCTCTCCCCAAAATTTAGTAGGGAGACCTTTCTCTTTCATCATGCTCCTTGCCATTTCAACAATGGTCCTGTTCTTTCTTTCAACCACTCCATTCTACTATGGTGTATAGCTGGCTATGAGCTCTTTCTTAATGCCATGTTTCTTGCAAAAATTTACAAAAGAGTTGGAGGTATACTCCCCTTCTCTATCTGATTTTAGGACCTTGATATAGTGTTCACATTCTCTTTCAACCTGGGCCTTAAATTCTACAAATTTATCAAATGCTTCAAATTTTTTCTTTAAGAAATACACCCATGTCCTACGACTAAAATCATCAATGAATGTCATGAAATAAGTACTCCCCCCAATGGAAGTAACTTTCATAGGATCGACTAGGTTAGTATGCACTAATTCTAATGGATATCTAGCCCTCCTAGAATTTCCAGAATTAAAGGGAAGCCTATGTTGCTTACCCAAAATACAAGCCTCACACTTGTCAGAAGAATTTCCTATACATGGCAAACCTTCTACCATTCTTTTATTTGACAATAAATTTAAACCACAATAGCCAAGATGACCATACCTGAGGTACCGTAGCCATGAGGGTTCTTCAATCACACTCCTTAGAGCTGATTGTGTGGAAGATGCAGCACTAACTTGAGATGAGAAACATGTCTCAATCTTCAAGGGAAACATTCTGTTCCTTGTCATTTGAACTACTGCAAGTAAGTTCTTGCTCCCATCCTTTTCTTGAATGACACACATGTCATTCTCCATCAGCACTTTGTATCCATTTTGAATGAGCTAACCAATGCTCATCAAATTTTGCTTCATACCAGGGGTGAAATGCACATTTTGTATTTCCTTTTTCTCACCTTTCTTATTGCGAACCATAATAGATCCTTTGCCCACAACTGGTAGGGTTCTATTATTACCCATCTTAATTTTTGTTTTGAAACTCTTGTCAATTAATGAAAACAAGGTTTCATTACCACTCATGTAGTTGCTACATCCACTATCGAGGTACCAAACCTCAGGGCTTCCTTCTTCACCAACATTACACATGATGAAGGCAGTGTTTTCACTTCCCATATTCACATCAGCCACATTTGCTTGTCCCGACTAATCTTTCTGCTTCTTCCAGCATTCATTTGCATAATGCCCATATTTATCACAATAGTAGCATTCTACATTACTCTTATTTGAGTTGTATTTTTTCTTACCTCCTCTTGAAGTATTTTTTGAGCTACTTGCTCCATCTGCTCTTCCTGAGCTTTCTGCTGCAGCATATCTTTGTCCTCCATTACCTCGGCCTCTGCCTCTGGAGTTTCTGCCTAAGCCATTTCTTCCTCTCCCCCTTCCTCTTGAATTTGACTGAGCCTTTAATGCTTGGTCTTGGGTAGAAGAAGATGTGGATCTATTGATCCTATACTCATGGGTTTAAAGAGAACCCATCAACTCATCCATTGTCAAAACAGTGAGGTCTTTTGCCTCTTCTATTGTCATGACCAAATGGTCATATTTATGAGGTAAACTCCTCAATATCTTTTCCACTATCCTTTGCTCTTGATAGTCTTCTCCATTTGACTTTAGTTGGTTAATCACATTGGAGGTCCTTGAACTGAAGTTTGCAACTGGTTCATTTTCCTTCATCTGAAGGTTCTCAAATTCCCTCCTTATATTTTTTAGTTTTACAGTACGGACTTTATCAATCCCCTTGAAGTTCATCTTAAGGATATCCCATGCTTCCTTTGCATAATTTTCTACTGCAATCTTAGGGAATATAGACTCTGTCATTGCTGCTTCAATCAAGCTCAATGCTTTTGCATCTTTCCTCCTTGACTCTTTCAAATGAGTCTTCTGTGCATTTGTGAGGGCAACATACTGAGTTGGATCAGTCACATCATTGAACCCATTAACTACAAACTCCCACAAATAATTTTCAACCATAATGGTCTTCATCTTCTTTACAAATGTATCATAATTCTGTCCATTAAATGATGGTGGCTACTGCCATATCTTTCCTACATCTCCTACCATGATCAAATATCCCAAGAAAAAACAAATGCCCTAACTCACTATGGATGTGTGGCCTCAAAGCTTTGATACCATGTGGTAAATATAGATTAAAATCAACTCACAACTTAACCCTAAACCTAAAAAAATTTATCTAGCACTTAAAATTTTCTCGGCACATGAAGGTGCCGAGTGCAAGTTTTACTCGACACTTGATGGTGCCGAGTGGTAGGTTGCTCGGCACTTAAGAAAAGTGCTCAACACAGGAAGGTGCTAAGTACCAGAAATTACTTGGCACTTGCTCGGCACATGAATGTGCTGAGTGACAGGCAATAGGTGCCGAGTGAACTCGGCACAAAGAGGAGTGTCACTCAGCACAAAGAGGAGAGCTTGGCAAGAGAAGTTGCCGAGTGAGCTCGGCTTGCAGTATGGAGAAAAAAGGACCAAGCCGAGCGACCAAGATATCACGTCAAACTTTTCACGATTAAAACTAGAGACTCATAACTAAAAATATTCAACAAAGATATTCTCAAATGTAATGTAGAGAGGAAGAACAATAGATTCGAGTATGCCTGCTTGCTTAGTATTTAACTTTGATTTAAAACAATACAAGATCTGGGAGCATTCGACTTGAACTAGAAAAACCCTAAATTTACCCTAAAACTTCAAACAACTTCAATACTTCAAACTTTAAACTTACAGCTCTAATGGCTGCATACAAAAATGCTTAGAGCAATCACTGCTTCATAGGTCGAATCCAATGAACAATAAACTTACAGAATGATCAGAGAGAAGACGTGCAACTGCAGGCACAAAATAAACAAACTTCTTTCTTTGCACTCTGACAACTAGATCTGCTGATCTTCTTCCACTACTCTTCTCTGCAACTTCTAATCTATTTTTTTGTCTCTCTCTCAAATGAATACAGAACATTCCCTTTTTTCTTCTGACCAAAAAGGTTTTCCCTCTCATTTTCAAACTCACCTACCCATATTAATATTTTCTATCTATTCTGCAATCTGTCAGAGGTGGTAGGTGGGCGTTTAGCTCCAGGGGAAAACGGCCAAGAGCATTAAATATTCCAACACTTCTCACATTGGTATATTCGGACTCCACCTGCATTCACTTTCAGAAACATTCTGCCATTGAAACATGTGTGAATTCATGAGATAGGATTTCCTAAATCTGCTTCCATTGTTTTTCATGTAAACACATTGAAAATTAAACCTCTTCAAGTTAAAAAACACATAGTTTCAGATGAATTCTTATGAGTTTACAAAACAAGGCTGGATTGAACTCTTTGTAAGTTGAAATGTTGCAGCAACAGCACGTTGCCAATTGCAATAGCATAAGTGAGATTACATGCAAAAGGTTTCTACTTATCAAAGCCATGGGACAACTCTTTGCTCTTTGCTCTTCTTTTCTCTCAAACAATGGCAAAGGAATATATATAGGCATTTGGATCCAATGCTCACTTCTTCTTGGGAAGTTATCACATTTTCCAAAATACAACCCATTCTCTGATATAATTAAAACTGTGGAAAGCTTTTGTGAATGATTATATTATAAAAGACTTCTAGAATTTAAATAAATGGTAGAGTATTTTGACTTGTTAAAACTAAAAGTAGTTATGGAAATGTGGTATGACTCTGAGATGGACAACCAATGTTTTTATTCATTTTAGATTGGAGAGAGCCATTTTTGGCATGCAAATAAGGTGAGAAATCTATTCTGAATGCTAAATATAGTATTAAAATAAGGCATTTGTTTTGAAATCTTCGTCATCATATCGGTTGTATTAGCAAACGATATTCTAGAAAACATTTTCTAAAGAATATGTATGAAAGAGTCAAGATGGACATACAACTGACTTAGTGTGACACTTGAATATTCTTGTATTTAAATATTAAGTAATTTAACACGACCCAAAACAAAGATGTACAATGGATGAGAGCTCAAAACTTGGGTTTTGGCCATACAGGGACCAAAATGCACTTGCATAACTAATTTGTTTGTATTTTTTAACAAATTAACATTCATATAAAAATTTATAAGTAATTAATAAAAGTGCATTTCAGCCCCTGTATAGACAGTGCCCAAAACTCGTGCCCTTGTCGTCATATTAGGAAATTTGGTGTAACACTCATTTTGCAAAAAATGCATGCTTTGCTGGTTATTATTGTGTAAGATTGATCTTTTTCAGACACTTTGACTGCTAGGAATTAAGCACAGATAGTTTGAAAACATCCTCACGAAGTTCCAAAGTTAATCTGTAACAAGCTTTTACTAAATAATTAGAAACACATCAATAAAGTAGGAATAAGGTTGACTTCCTCTTTTTTGAAAATTTATTGTCAATGGTCCAACTTCAGTCTTACTTTTGATATTGTAGTAAAGGTATCACCATGCCAGGAGTTCTGCAAATATTTGTTAACAATTAGCTTACCAAACATCTTCCTCTTAGTGGTGGTGATCATATTCACGAGGACGTTTTTAAAGGATAATGTATTTGTGAACATGCCCATGTTTAAAGATTGTAGCCACCAGGACAACTATAATGGCTTTTTCTACTAGGTAACAAGAATTCTGAATATTGAATAGTCTACTGATCTATGTCGAATGATCTTCATTAGCACATTCAAATTGTCTACTATTGATAGTAAGTCTATGAGGAATCTTTTATGCAAGAAGTCAATATTCATGCCAATTATACATAGTTCTCTAGCACCATTTGACATGGCCTCTCCAATTGCAATTGATCTTTTCTAGATCTGAGATCCTATTGGCATGGCAGTGGTGATGGGTGTGTGATGTCCCATTTTTAAAATAGGGCTTAGTAATAAATAATAATAATATTAAAATATAAAAGAATAAATGTAAAATTTAAATAAAATATAAAATAATAAAATTCAACTATTACATAATTAAATTTTGTTAAGTTAATGAAGGATCAAAAGGCATGAATTGAAAAGTGGTGACATCCACAAACATGAGATATAAAAAGGGAGAGAGGAAGGAACAAAAAAGAGAAGGTGTGAAGTAAGGAATAATTAATAGAACATAAAAAAAAAAAGAATTGAGAAGAAAATAAGGAAGCAACTCTTTCAAAGGGCAAAAGTTGGTAATTATGAAGGATCATGACTCTATCAAATGGAAGCCATGATGAAGAGGTTTGATTCTCCCTTACAATGGAAGATGTAAAGGGGAGAGCATTATTTGAGGAGAACATTCAAGGGAGAGCAATTTGGAGAATAACATATTATTCTCAAAGGTAACAATGAAAAGTGGTGATTCAATTCTAATGACCCTTTCACCAATAAATTATAAAGGAGATTTCATATCAATTAAAAAAATAATAATAATAAAAGAGTATGCAGATTTTGAGAGCAAACTGAGTAGAAGAATTTCCATTTAATAAAGGAGATCGATCTATGAGATAAACCTGACATGAAAAATCAGAATTTAGATATTTTATAGCTTATCACATCTAATTAATCTTATTAGATTAAGAGTTGCCTCTCCATCTACATTTTTTCTCACATTTTATTTTGGACTTGTGAATACAAGGAAAAGTAAAATGCGATCTTGAGAGGGTACATTACAGGGAGCACCAAGGAGCTCTTTGCATGACCATGTCGTTCCGTCCCTTTTAATGATGCAACTTTTTCCATACTAGACCATACATTGCATCTATCAAACATGATTGTCTTTTTTAGTGGATCTATGGCTTTTATTAGCTAGGAAGTCTATGGCCTTGTTGTGCTTTTAGTAAACATCCTTAGCTGAATAAGCTTAAAGGTCATCAAGAAGGGGCAATTGAGGTCAATCATTTTTTTTTAGTTTCTAATGTAGAGAGCTCCTTCTTATGATGGTAAAAATTCACCTTTGATATAAATCTCCTTGATGTTTTCCATGGAAAATTGTTTTAGTCCATAGTATAGAGCTTCCATCTCAGTCTCATTGTTTCTTCTTCGTGGCAACTAATTCGACCTTATTTAAACAAGGAGTCTTGTTTCATTTTTGATGATGCATTAATGAAAATCATCGAATCACCTTTGATATCAATCCCCTAGATGTTTTCCATGGTGCATTGTTATAGTCCATAGTATAGAGCTTCCATCTCAACTTCATTGTTTGTTTTAGGTGGCAGCTTTGTTGACACTATTTATACAAGGAGTCTTGTTTCATTTTTGATGATGCATCCTTAACACATCAGGTTCTCTCTCTCTCTCTCTCTCTCTCTCTCTCTCTCTCTCTCTCTCTCTCTCTCTCTCTCTCTCTCTCTAAAAGACTTAATAAGAGTCACTAGGTATATTATTACTATTCAATGTATATTTTTGCAAATACAACCATTCCCATATTGAAATCATCATGCTTCATAATCAGAGTTACATTGTTTTGGCATATTGAATATTAGGAAGTTGTATTGATAATAAATAAATTTTAAATTGATATTAATAATTACATCATGTTTCTTAATAATGGAATCATTCTAACATTACTTGATTTGTAGATATTGATTTAGGAGGTTATAGGTACTATAAATAGCAATTGCTTATTTAGAATATTACTTATAATTTTACTAAGTTGTCAGTTCAGATTCTGGTTCATATGCGGGTTCGACCTTCGGGTTCGAAATTTGATCTTTTTTTTTTGTGTCAGGTTTGGATTCATTATATATATATATATATATATATATATATATATATATATATATATATATATATATATATATATATATATATATATATATATATATATATATATGTTTTAGCAAATATGTTCATACAACACTATGCTAATTTTGAAGTAATTTAACAAAATAAACCACCTATATATATTAATGATTTAGTTCAAAACACTCATCTCAAGGCTCAACCTTGTAGGAATTGATAGTACCATGAATAACTTGAGATTGCTTCTTTGTTTGATTTATCAACTAATGATCAATATTATAAACAAAACATATTCAAAATAGCTACTTGCAAAAATCATGAACATATTCAAGAAGACATATAAAAACTTAACCAACACTACAATTTCATAAGCATTCAAACAATGTCAAGATACTATGTTAGTCTTTCAAAAGGTTTATTGGACTCTAGTCTACTAATATGTTGAGGCTCATGTATGGTTGAGAAGAACAAAAATATCTCCTATATCATTTTGGAAATTTATGGAATCTTAGATTCATGTGATCAATGAGTTGATGTTGTTGTACATCAAGGGTCTAATACACCAAGATGATGGAAATGAACTTAACCTTATTCATCTGTCAATTGGAATTGCTCCATTTTTCTGATTATGTGTTGCTAATCCTATGCATTCAAGGTATGATACATTGAGATGTTAGAAGGGAACTCAAGCTTAATGGATAGTTAAGACTGATTTGCAATCTCTGTGAGCTATTATCATCCAAAAAATATACCCCGTTTCATTCATCTATCGATGAGCTATTTTTTGTGATTGTGATTGTGATTGAGCTTGTAACTCAATGACCTACTTTGGTTGCTAGTGTAGTTTTAGTCTTTTTCTTATACAGATTCATGCCTCTATCAAAATGTAATGTCCCCAAATCTTAGTTGATATACCAACAAATTATATATAATAGAGTAAATATTATTCTAAATAGAATAGGAAAAGGTGGATTATATTATTGATGCACCCTCTCCATTCCTCTAAGAAGACATGAATGTGGGAGTGTTTGTTCATTGGGTCTTGTTGGAAGTCGTTAAAACTCTTATTTTATAGAAGTTGAACTCACTAAAACCCCCTTTTTAAAAACCCAACAAAGCAATACAACAAACAACACACTCATCACATAGTAACATCCAATATTGATGTAAGCAATGTAGGATTGCCACCCTGATCCAATTGCTACCCCTATTTCAAATTCATAAGGAAGAAGAATGCTTATAACTCTTATTGGTCATTACAGTTTTTATCTTTCCTTTGAGATACCATGTTTATAGCACCATCATTTGGAAAAAGTAAGTCAATTTTGAACAAAAATAGGACTTACACACATAAAATAGAAAAGTTGTTTACTTTATAGCACTGGCTGAATACTATTGATGAGCACACTAAAGGCCAGCAAGATCTTTCTATTAGTTGGCCTGACACTAGAAACTGAAATTATAGACCCTTGATGGATCTTTTTGAGCTGTCCAAAATTGTTAAAATCTCAAAAAATCCTTGATTTGTGCCATTTAAAGAAAATTTATGAAAAATCATTAAGTTTCTGCAACTCAAATGATTAATCATAGAAACCTGATTAGGACTTCAACTTCCTTATATAGTCCTCCAACTTTAATAAAAATCTTGCTGAAAAATTCACAATCATCTAGAAATTATAGGCAAATATTTAAAAACTAGACTTTACATCCACTTTTGGCCAAATCATAGCTCTGATACCACTCAATATGTTCCACACATAATATGAAAATAATGAATGATATAATTCAAATGATAGATCTCACAAAGCATAGTAGAGGTTTGTGTGTCAAAATGCCCTATTAATCGATATATGTAAAATATAGTAAACCCTTGAGGTAGGGTAGCACCATACAATACTCCCTATGGAACAAAAAAATTGTCAAATTAAACACTCTTTGGTAAATATATACTGCTAGATGGATAGTAACTAAAAGATCTATAGTAATAAAATAGAACTATGCTAAATGACCATCATCTCCAATTTCCTAATGCCTATTAGTATGTTTTAAAATGCAGATAGATTTACATGAACTATACCTCATAGTATGCTGGTTGAATGTAGGTAGCAATTGGGGAAGGGTAAAAATCAATAGAGTTGCAGTATATATTCATGTTGATGGAAAGAAAATCATGATCAGAAGCTATGTGCATGGAAGCTGTGAGCAGTTTGGGCCAGATTTAGTATTGAAAAAAGATTTCAAAATCTCTCATACTTCAAAGTTTGCTAGCATTTTCTATTGTGGATGTACAACATTCATTCAAGAGGATGATGAATATCCTTAGAAAGTTAATTTTTGCAAGTTCTTTTACATAATTAAAAAAATTTATAAATTTTATATGTAGTACTTTGTATTACACATAAGTACTTGATTTGGGCTTGATCCTCAAACTATTTTAGATCTATACAGACACTTTCATCTAACATGATCTTAATCTTTTTATATTATAAAAAGCTTCCTTAACTTGTTATTTCTTCTCACTAAGAAAATTTGGAAGCTTACAAGGAGATGATGAAGGTACTTTACCAGCCTACATGTTTGTGTAAAGTCATTTGCTTGTTTTTTTTTTCTAAGTTTGACATCTATCAGTGTTACCAATGTAGATGATGAGTCAGAATTAGAGGATGAAGTGCCACCACCAGTTGTAATGGGAAAAGAGAATGGAGTTGAGTTTTTTCTTTGTCTTACCTTTACAGCTTAGATGATTATATAGTTGTTCAATTTTTCTTTATATTTCCTTTGAATTTTTTAATAAGGAATTTTTTTTGGGAATCTTTCTCTAGGCAAGAGATCTGTGAAAGTTGACAAGGTTGAAAAGACTAAATTTGTGTCTATACCAGAAAAATCAAATAAACTAGCAACTAAAGGGAAGTTGGAGAAACCAAAACAACTAGCCAAAGTTGAAGAGGAAGATGATTTTAATGATGAATTTGATGACGATGAAGATGAGGTCTATGATTTATATTTTGAGTTGCATGTGGAATGGCCTTACTAGGGTGGTAAGGAAATTTTTAGACGTGGGTGTTTTTTTTACTTCTAGCTATTTCTCACTTTTTCCATAGCATTTGGAAATTTTTTTTCTAGGGTTAGAAGGTAACGTATAGATGTGTGGTTTCTTTTTTCTTTCTCACAGGATGCCAAATTGTTTGTCAAATCTTCTGTGTTATTTTTAAATTTATTCTTTGTATGCAATAGGATATGAAAGACATTAGTGATGATGATCATGATGATGAAGATGAAGACGAAGATAGTGACGATGATTTATTCATTTAGAAGTGGATCATTTCATAGGCACTAAGTAGAAAGAAGAGGCCAATTAGAGATTCAGCTGCTAAGACACTAGTATCTAACAAGAAGGCCAAGTTTTCTACACCTGATAGTCATAAACTAGGTTAGATATATAACTCTATTTATTAAATTTTTTGAATACTTGTTCATTTTTTTTTAAGACTTGGTTTGAGCTGATCATGCTCATATTCAAAAATGATTGGTACATCTACAGATTTTTTTTGTCTTTGTGATTCCCACACTATGTATGAGTGGCATTCTTTGGGAAGGAAGACCAACATTTACCTTGTTTTTGTGGGGAACTCGATACTTGAATTCTCTTAAGTTTGCATAACTTAGGTAAAACTAAAGATTAAAGCAATAAAGTTTTCATGATACTTAATTTACTTAATAATCCTATGCTTGCAATAGAAAGTGCTTGTGGTGATATGCTAATTGCACATCCAAGATCTCATATTTTAAGGTTTCACACGTCACAATTCTTTTGTGCACTTTTCTAGAATTAAAGGCATCTCGTAAAGTCAGATTTTCCTTTCCAACTCATGGAAAGTTCATGCTATTGACAGATATTGGGTTCACAAAAAGTACTTCGTTAATGACATACGTGATAGACATACCTTTTTTGCATTTTTAAGCTGTAATTATGTTAACATTCTTGTGAAATTTGCAACACTAGTTTTGGGATCATAAGAAATAGTACACATTTCACAAGGGTGTTTTGTAAGTTGGAAACCTCCAAATATGAGAGAAAAATTTTGTGGTAATATATGATGTGAGAAAATTATATTTGAAAACTAAATGAGTGTTCTATGTTAGCTACAATGGGAAGTTGTAGCTAGTAGAAACAATTTCAGTCTATGTATTTGAACATGTTGTTTAAGAGTTTGAAATAATAATTTTTTTGTTAGGGTAACCTAGATATTTAGTATTATTTATCATCTTCAAACATTATTATTGCTTTTCCCTAAGTTCAAAAAACTATAATGTCATCTCAAGCTTCAAAATTGGTAGTAGATGATTGTGTGGCTTTTATGGATCTTGTTGAGGTGCTACTTTTAGAGCATTCACATAGGTTCACATGCTTAAAATGCTTAAATTATTTTTAATTTTATGACCTCTAGAGCTAGATAAATGATTCTTTATATAAGATCATTTCCTTTTCTATCTAAAGATAAAATATGTGACTTAGTAAAATCTTTAATGTGAGTACTATTTACTTGAAATTGCTAAATGATGCTAAAAAAATTCTCAATCATTCCTAGAGTGGTAGAATCCACACAGTCAAAAAAAATCTTATAATTAAGATTGGTGTTTATGCTATTTGTGACATCTTTTGCACGAATTTCAAATTTGGGCAACATTTACAGTCATTTCTTGTTGATATCTTGAGATTTACATAGTTGGTGCTCTTTTTTCTTTGTCACTCTTCTTGGGAGGTTCATTGGCTTGCAACCATAGCAGTGAAGCATGTCCATTCATCTATACCAAAATATTAGACGAGCTATTATCAGAATTCTTTGAATAACTTCTTATACTAGGAGAACACTTGGAGTTTGCCAAGATAGGGTATACACTTGAGGTCAAGTTGAGAATTACATACCAAGTTCTAGTCTAAATGTGAGTTGAGTCAGTTGGTAGCAAATGCCACTTTCATTATTAAAAAATGTATCAATCGTACTTTGCACAGACAACATGTATAAGAATCCCATCAATTAGACTTTTAGCAGAGGTTAAATTGGAACACAACTAATCATCTTTTTTGTTAATCATTCCTGATTATAATACCTACCTTCCAAGATTTGAAATTCTTGACTTTAAACTTCTAAGTTAAGGCCTAGCCTTATGACCTACCTTACAAGACTTGAAATTCTTGATTGTGAGCTTCTAGGTTAAGGTTATAAGGTATGGCCTTATGACCTCCTTATGCATTGCAATCAATATTGATATTAATATACTACCTTACAAGACTTGAAATCCTTGATTTTAAACTGGTTAAGGTATTTGTGTGTATAAGTCATGCAAAGTCACAACACGCTTACTTGGTATCAATGATTGATACCAGCCCACATTATTGAAATGGGGGAAATAGAAATTGACAATGAATAACTCCCCCAAGTAGAAACAACAACTCAAGGATAGAATGAAATCACTCCCTTCTATGCTCTTTTGATAACAATAAGAGTGTATAGCTTGTTAACAACCCTAGTTGCACCAACAATATGCTTACCATCTTCACTAATTACACAACAATCTGAGTAGAAAACTAAACAGTTCCCTTGATCACACATTTGACTAACACTTGATAGCTTGTAAACTTATAGAGAATAAACAATAAAGTTATAGAGTTGGTTTTTGGACTTCAATGGATGAGGGTATATTAGATTGAAGAGATGACTTATCTCAATAAGAAATAGAAAGAAGCACATAGGTACTAGATGAAAATCTTGAAAAATGGGATAGAGAAGTTTAAGGGGAGATTGTGGCTTGCAACATTATTGACATTAGAATTTTTTGTGAAAGGATGGGGTGCTATTTGTATGATAGAATTGATTTGAAAATTCTTCAAATGTGTCAAGTTTTAAACATAGCATTAATCAATAGGTTTTTGAATATAATAATAGCTTACAAAGATTTTAGAAAGGAAATGGATCCCAACACAAAAAGGCTCCCTTGAAGTTATTGAAGTTTGAATAAAATTTCCTATGAAATTTGTTTATTTACATGGCCCAAGGAGTTTTGGACAACTCCAATTCATATTTTTAGGAAAAGATGTGAAAGAAAAGTAAAGACATCAAATTTTTGATGAAATGAACTGTAAAATAGAAGTAAAAAAGTTCAATTTTCAAATAACTACTAGTTTTTTTATTGTAAAATTTGGCTTATATGCATTTGAGAGGAAAATCTTATCATAAATATTGGATGTAAATGAAATGTGGTTTATATCACTAGTATAGTGTCAACCTTGGCATGTTTGTGTACATTTGGAAAGTGAATATTGTTGTGCACATCAGCTGTGAGTTGTTTCTTCAACCTATGTATGTAATAGTGTTGTTACTATAGCCTATAGTGACTTCCACAGTTGGTCCAATTCATAAGATTTGCACACATGTTGGATTTGTCAAGTTTTTCTATTTTCCAAATTGTGCAAGAAATTCAAGATTGTTGGCCTTATTTTGCAGTATCTTCTCTCCTCTTCCTATTGTACTATATAATCTTAAGCTTAGATTAGGATTAGTTACTTGCAATTTTGTTTCAATTTTATGATTTTTAGTGTTAGGTTTTCAAAGAAACATAATGATGAGTGTTGTGTGATTTGAGTCCAAAAAAATGATTCTGCTATTTATAATGAATCTTAATCATGCTAAGTTAATAGATTTTTCTTAGTTTCTCAGAAATATACAATTTAGTTTATTCACTGCTGAAAGAAGTTGGTTCAAATAAAAATCTACAATGATTTTCTTGTTTAAATACAACTCTGCATACTTTTAGATGACATAGCCCTACTTTTTTATTCAAGCATCATATAAAATTGCAAACTTTCATAGCTTTGTGGATTTAAAACCTTTTTAGGGTAACTTTGGATGTCCAACTCAGTATGTAAAAATGTACAACAAGATATAAAATAGATATAGAAAAAAATTCCAGCCACATCAACTTAGGTCCATGGTGAGAATTCTCACTATGTCTCAAACCTGTGATACCATAGACACTTTTCTTCAAGACTTGGTCACTCAAATCCAAGTATATCAATATGCAACCAACAAAGGATGATCCTATGTGCAAGTACACATTGGAAATTAGTAACAATAGATGAGTCATTCAATTTATGATCCTCAAACCAAAAAAGACTATCCTCATCTAGGAATTACTGAAGCACTTCAGTGACCTGCAATATTTAAACAATTTATCTTATGTTCTTATTAAATGTAAGTTATAAGATATTAAAAAAAATTCTTGGTGAATGCCCATTTTCCCAAATGACATGTAGAATAGCTTGCACTTTTATTGCTGGCAATGGTATGTCTCTCTAGATCCCAAGATTGGTGTTTTTTTATTGAAATTATTTTAACAATAATAATACAAATTTCTTACATGGAGGGTTTTGTGAAAACAATAATCTTGATTTGGGTGGATCAACAATTTATGCCAAGCTTTTCATCTAGAGAGCTTTCAATTTTAGAAGTGATGCTTGTGTTATGATGTGTAACAATCTAGATCTGATCATGGAAATTGACTCAATATTTTTAATTGATTTAGAAATGCTACTTGAGGTTGAGGGTGGTTGCCTAAATCTTGGAAATATCAACTGGACCATCTTCCAGTATCCTCCTCATTAGTAAGCTCAACATTGTCTATATTTACAAGCTTTCTGGGTGTGTGTAGGGTGATGGTGTGCCAAAAAGTGGTGACCTAAAAATAATGTAGTTCTGAAATGCCTCAACACATTTCAAAATCTATTCCAACTTTTTTCCCGCCCATATTGATACCAAACCCATAATTTAATACTTTTATAAGGCCTATTATATCTTTGGATAGCAACACTACATGGCCAGCTTAAAAAATGTCCCGAAAACATGTTCTTATCATGTTCTTGTTTGTGTTTTACTTCAAACATGTACCTGAAAATATTTTTCATTCAAATTTGATGAAATAGAAAAGGTTTCTAAAGAATATTCTTAGCTTTCCATAAATGGGTGTGTGTAGGATCATGGTCAACCAAACTATGGCCTTAAGTGGCAGTCAAAAACCAACAAATTAGGGTTATGTTAACTTGACACATAATTTTAAAGTAGTTATGGGCTTTATATCAAAAGGTTGTAACAAAAGAATCTATAGGAAATTGAATGTAGTTTCTAAACTACTAGGTCTTATATGGAGAAAGAAATATTTTATTTGTCAAAAGTTTAGATTTTAATGTAGTACTAAAAAAAATTTGTAGGCAAAAATAAAAAGTAGGTGTATGTCTAACCACCTTAATCAAAATTCAAATCACAATATTTTTTATATAATTATAGATATATAAAGTAGACTCATGCCTAGATTTGATTCATGTTTTTGGGCATTTTTATTCCAAATAAATAATTAAATATGAATTTTATACTATAACTTTTCTAGAATAAAACAACTCTCATGTTTGACCACCTTAACTAATTGAAATTTTCACAAAATTATTTTTTCTTTTTTCTCTTATACTAGGTGAAGCATACAATGTGTCGAAACTTTTAGATTTCAAAAATTTTATACCATTTGAAAGTTATAGCTATTTTCAATTAGTATGTCAATCAATAGTTTACAGACATCTTCATTAAAATAAACAAATAAATACTTATCAAACTCAGAATTTGAGAACAAATATATTGATGGAATCTTGAGAGTGTTATCAAGAAACCCTTTTCATTTCATTGAATTTTGATGAAAAAAAATTGCCAGATGGCTACTTGAAGTCTAAATGTTAGTGAAACCTGTCTCAAACATGTTTTTTGAGTTAACCAAAGAGGTTTGGTAAATACCAAGCCTAATTGATTGCCCAAATTTTGGAAGGAAATCAAAATTTGGGAAGTGTGGGCAATTAATAATCATTATTATTATTGAGTATTATTATTATATATGATTATTATTATTAGAAATACATATTATTATTAAATATAATATAGTAATATATATCATAATAATTATTACTAAATATATAGAGTAATATTATATGATTATTATTCTTAAATTTAATATAGGAATATATATATATATGATTATTATTATTATATAATCTAGTAATATATTATTATTATAGTAAAATATATAGTCATATATTATTATTACTATATAATATAGTCAAATTCATTGAAAGGGGTCATAAGTTATCCTTCATCCCCTTTCAACCCATTGGATCAAACCAAATAGGTCCCTAGGGGTCCTAGGACCCATAGGGACATATTTTGTCATGAAATCTATCGAAACCTATGACCCCTTTCAACCCATTTGATCAAACTAAATAGGTCCCTAGGGGTCCTAGGACCCCAACGGACATATGTTGTTATGAAATATGTCAAAAGGGGTCATAGGTTATCCTACGACTCTTTTTAGCCCATTCAAACAAACTAAATAGGTCCATAGGGGTCCCTAAGGACATATGTTGTCATGAAATGCATCAAAGGTGTCATAGGTTTGTGACAGGTTTGTAATAAAGACTAAAGATGTTATCTTTTCACATTAATTGTGTAAAAAATGCAAATCATAGTTAAAGCTTATTTATCCAAGAAATAGGTTCCCTCCTAGATGAGGGAAGTCAAAAAGTATCGTAGGAGCTAGATGAGGTACACCCTACAATATAAAATTTAGTGTTTTATAAGTTAGTTCTTCTTTTTTTGTGTTTGGGGAGAAGAAAGGATATGATCTTCAATAAACAACCTAAGCTAAGGGGAGGTGAAGCACTAAATCAAAGATTTTGTTGATAGGTTAATAATTTTTCAACTATCTAAAAATTCAAGCCATTTATAGTTAGAGCTTTATACCTTCATTTTCTTGCAACATGATGCACCACATTCCCATTATTATTGGAAGGAAATGAGAATCCAAAGTTGTTGGAAATAGGGCATGCACATTCAAATCTAGTCTACAAGGATCTCTATTAAGAGACATATGTACTAAAGAGAGTGCCAACCTTTGTAGCCAAGCACACAGTATAGGGAACTATTTATAGATAGGCATATAAATTTCTTATAATGATGACAAGAAAAGGCCTCACCTCCTTAAATAATATTCTTAAAGAGATAGTTGTAAAATAAGAAATTTATCTTATGTGCAAGGATTAACAAATAGAAAATGGCTGCAACCATGTACATAAATTGGACCACGCCTTTAAGATTTCAACACATCATACAATGATTAAATGAAAAGGTATTAGGTTCACAATCCCATTGATTTATGAAGAGAAAATATGCCAAGGTGACAAAGAATGCCCTAGAAAATTAATGCTATAGTAAGTGCCCCTAGTTAATAGGCCATAGGTTCTTGTCCTTAGTAATATAAATCTACAAATAATGTAGACTATTTATTCACCTATTGATCTAGAGTCCAATATTTGTAACCTATTTTAGCTAGAATTGCTCTAAATTTCTTTAGAACAACCTTGCCCTATTGACATGATCAAGAATAATTATAATTTTGTTACAATTGATCAACATTCCAAAAAATTGGTATGGGTCACTCAATTCATTATATTTTGGGTGAATTTATCCTTCTAATTATCTAATAATATCATGCTTGCTCGTCAAGATCAAAAACAAAATTGTGGTGACTTGGTCAAAGATACCATGATTGGACATGCCAAACTAAATGGTGTAGAAGGAACAACTATCTAGAAAGTTGTTAGTCATGGAATTCCTCACAGGAAGGAACATCCTTGAGTATGTATCAAGGAGCCCTATATGCACATGGTTGTTTGGATGGTATAATTATTAGTGTCCTTTATCAACCTCTTTACTATAAGTGGCTAGTCATGATCCCTTATTATCCAAAGCCTTATTAAGAAAGATTAATAATTATGTTGATAGTGTGCCCCTTGTGACCTTGAATTGTAACATCCAATACCATTGTTAATCTATTGTCAATCTCTTAATATCCCTTGGGCAGTAGGTGAGTAATGGAAATTATCCTTATGCTATTGAGCTTAATAAAAAATATTGTTAGAGTTTGATTGTCATATATTGAAAATATTAAGATGTTTTTGTGAATTTAAATAAATTTTCTAATATAATTTTAATGTATACAAAACTTATTTTGCTACATTGAATAAAAAAATCTCCGTTGTACCACCAATTTTTTTGTTTGGGCATTAAAATTGGATTTTTCTTATGAGATCTTGATAGTATTATTATATAGCAATTTTATTACATGTATGTTTATTTGATTTCTTTCATGATCATGATGTTGCGCCCCCTTGAGAAAGACAATATATGAATAGGCACACTTGATGTGCATTCAGTAGTTACACATAATTAATCTTGAATTGTAGTAAAAAGGGGCATCCATAAGTTCAAACATAAAGAACCACCCTTCCAACAAATAACACAATAGAAAATATCTAATAGAAAGTTAAGATACTATAGTAATTTTTGGAAAAATCTTATTAAAATTAAATTTTTATTAAACTTTTTCAAAAAATTTAAATTTAAATTTTATTAAATTTTAAAAAAACTTATACCTAATAATCTTAATTTTTCATTGTAACTATATATCAAGATGTAGAATTTTACAATTAAAAAAGAGCTTAAATCAAATAACTTCATTTTCTTGCTGATTGCAATGAGGAGAAGAAAAAAGAATACAAAATATATGAAATATAATGTTTGAGTGAATTTAGAATTTAAAGTTTTTTTTTTTCATTCTTGATTTCAAAGACCAAAAATTACTTATTCATCATCTTAGTTCAATGTCACATATCTAAACCTTAGAAACCACTGCAAAATTATTGAAAGGAGAACAAATGAAGTTGTATCACTGGAACTACCATTAAAAACACAGAGAAGGATAAAATGAACTCCATCAAAGAACATAAAATGCAAATGTCGTCAGAAATCTGGCTAATATAATATAGTGTCAATAGAAGAATTCAATTATTTATTAACTCTCTTTGATGCAAAAAAATTAGACAACCAAATGAACAAAACTTTTGTCCAATCACAGTACCTAATAAAATGGAAGTACATAAAAAAATTTCAGCGAAATATCTGTATAGATAGATTTTTCGACATTCTTGATCAAATTAATGATTTGTCATCAGAAAGCATGAAAACAAGAGAAGTCATCTAAGACATATCTTTTAATAGTGAATTAATGAATAAAAAGTGCTTACTCATTAAAATATCTTAACATTTATCAAGCATTGTTTATAGATTATCTTCTAATGTTAAAGATCTAACTATGATCTATCACCAAAACAGAAAACAAAAGAATTGATGGTAGAAATATCTTTTATTATAAGTTTTCTTTATAAAAAGAGCAATAGAGCAATAAATATTGCCTCGTCTAAATGTGGTAGGCATTTTTTAATTTATGCCATATGGAATGACCAAGTAGAAGCTCAGGAGGGGTACTTGTTAAGGAATCTAAAGTGAAGAGGTTATGATTCATCCATATCATGAATCTCTAGGAAAAGAGACGGGTATTGTGGAATATAAACATGCATGGCGACCATGGAAATCCTAAAATACGAATAATATAAAAGATGGACCTTTGCATGAAAATGGTATGTCCTTGGTATGGCATTTTGTTATTGGAATAATATGAAACCCTAAAATATGAATAATATCAAACAAATTCTTATATTCTAATATTGGAATATTTTGAAATCTTAGATTTTTTATTTTTTTTAGTGTGGATCACTTCGATGTAATGTAGAGTCTGAATAATACAAGAATGATTTTCATAATCTTATACTTCGATAAACTAAAACTCTATAGAGATTCTGATACTTCTAGGATAAAATATAAATTGAAGTTCTAAAACAATGCTCTCATGTAAAGTATTTAAAGCTCTGTTGACATTTTTGTTTCTTTTTAAACACATTCTTTAGTGCAAGATTATGATTATTGTTAGGTGAATGAATGACATTCTTAAGGATTAAATTGGGCTGGATTAGAAGAAGCAAATGCAATGGTTGTAGGGTCTGCAGTGGTCAATTACTTTGATCAATGATATCTGACAAATAAACAAATAGTGTCTTCATGTGAAATATTAAATTATAACTTTAATAATTTTGCTCGGCACTAACTATTGCCGAGTGCCAGTTTCGCTCGGCACGTAAAGGTGCTGAGTGGCAGTTTTTCTCAATACCAATAGATGCTAAGTGATAGGAAAAAGTGTCAAGCTAGCTCAGCACAAGAAGATGCTGAGTGAAGTCAGCACTCAAAGGGTAACTAGGCTTAAATGGATGCTGAGTAAGTTTGGCTTCAACTAAAAAAATTATAACTTAGATAAAGACAAGATTTTCAACGTGAATAAATCAGAGAGCCAAAGCTTGGAGCTTTCAACAATGAACTTCTTAAATATAATAAATAAGGAAGAACAATGCATTCATGTATGCCTGCTTGCTTGATATTCAACTTTAATTCAAACTATTACAAAATCTGGGAGCATTTGGCTTCAACTAGAAAAACCTAAAATAACCCTAAAATTTTAAACTGGTGAAACATAAAACTTAAAACATAAAACTTGCAGCTCTAATAGTTGTATACATGAATCCCTGGAGCAATCACTACTTCAATAGGTCAAAAAAAATAAACTATGAACTTATAGAATGATAGAAGATCCAACACGTACTAAAACTCTTCTGCCTTCTAAACACTTCATGTTGATCTGCTAATCGATTTCCTTTTTTTCTTTCTTTTATGCTCTACAACTTTTCTGCTCTCTTTGATTTGCTAAACTCACTGAATGAATGAATCAATACATTCCTTTTTGTCTCATTTCCAAAAATGTTTTACCCCTCATTTCCAAATTTGAAAATTCACCTACCCGTATTAAATTTTCTATCTATTGTGCAACTCATCAAAGGTGGTAGGTGGGTGTTTGGCTCTAGGGACAAGCAACTATATGCCTTTAATATTCCAACACTCCCCCTTTGTCCTAAGCCAAAAAAATAAGGATCATTGCTGATCCAAATCAACTACACCAAGACACTCTCTTAGGTGTACAAAACTTCCAATGCCTAAAGGCTTAGTAAAAATTTCTACTAGCTATTACTCAGACTTACAAAATTCTATTTTGATATCTCAATTCTCCACCAACTCTTTTATGAAGTGATATCTAATATCTATATGCTTGCTTCTACCATGGAAGACTAGATTCTTGGATAATGAAATTGATGAGATGTTGTCACACTAAATTGTAGTTCCATCCTCTTTCCTTTCATTCAAATCTATCAAGATCCTCCTTCACCAAATTGCTTCACATGCTACTCCATTTTTTGCTATGTATTTAGCCTCTACTGTAGATTGAGAAACAATAGGTTGCTCCTTGGATGCCCATGAGATTGCACCCGATCCCATATGAAACATGTATCTAGAACTGCTCTTCCTATCATCCATACTTCCACCACAATCACTATCTGTATAACCTACCAACTTGAATTCATTTGTTGTAGTATATAAAATTTCAAATCCTTTGGTACCTTTCACATACCTTAGGATCCTCTTTCTCGCTTGTCAATGGGAATCCTTTGGTGTTTCCATAAATCTAGAAATCAAACTTGTTGTATGCATTAGGTCTGGCTGAGTTGCAGTTAAATACATTAAACTTCTAACCATACTCTTGTATAGTGTTGGATCCACTCTCTTGTTGTAATCTTCCTTGCTCAACTTTAGGCCTACTGTTATTGGTGTTGGGGCTGCCTTACTGCTCTACATTTTAAATCTCTCCAAGATCCGCCTTGCATATTTTACTTCAAAGATGAAGATGCCATCATGCATTTGTTTTACTTCTATGCCTAGAAAGTACTTCAAGAGACCAAGATCTATCATCTCAAATTTATTTTTCATGACCTCTTTGAATTCACCAATTAGATCCTTTTCATTACCCGTAAAAATCAAATCATCTACATACAAGTCAACGATCAACACATTTTCATTTGCTGCCTTGATGTAGAGAGTAGGCTCACCATTTCTTTTGCTAAAGCCATTGCTCATCAAATATGAGTCAATCCTACTGTACCATGCTCTTGGAGCTTGCTTGAGCCCATAAAGAGTTATCTTTAATCTATATACTTTGTGTTCTTCACCTACAACTTCATAACTAGGTGGCTGCTCCACCTAGGCTTCTTCCGTCAATACACCATTTAAGAAAGAGAACTTCACATCCATTTGTGCTAAGCTACAATTGCTATGATAGCATGCACAGTTTCCATTCTTACAACTGGGGCATATGCCTTATCATAATCTCTACCATACTACTATTTTTCTTATACCTATCAATCTTTCCTTCAGCATTCCATTTGGTCTTGTAGACCCATTTCACTCCAATCACTTGCTTTTTAGGAGGCAATTCAGTTAGCTCCCATGTCTCATTCCTTTCTATTACATCTATCTCCTCGTCCATGGCCTTACACCACTTCTTCTCCTTAATAGCTTCTTCAAAATATATTTGATCACTATGAAAAAATAATGCAAAATTAAAACTCTCATCATAATCTTCATACCTTTCATCTTGGTATATCTCCCTAAGACTCTTGGTCTTTCTTGGTAATAGGGAGGAGAGTGTGGGATTATATTCTTCACTACTGTTGCTTTGCTGACCAACTCAATCTTCACTATTACTTGGCATTGACACTTGGTCATGCCTAGAGGAGCTTGGCAATGACTGAGGTTGCTTGCCTTTTCTTCTATTTACTCCTTTTTGTTCATCAGCTTCCTCTTCACTCATAATTGGCACTTTACTTGAGGTGCTCGATGATTCATTAGTCAGTCCATACCATGACTAATTCTCAAGAAATTCCACATCTCTTGAGAGAATCATCTTGTTGTTCAATGGGTCATACAATCTGTATGCCTTTGATTCTGAGTTGTACCCTATGAAGATGCACTTCACACCTTTTTCATCCAATTTTTTCCTTTTCTATTTAGGCACATATGCATATGCAACACATCCAAACACCCTTAGGTGATCAACTATCCATCTTCCTGGTGACCATGCTTCCATTAGAATTTTATCATAGACTACCTTTGTAGGACACCTATTAATTAGGTAAACTGTCGTTGCCACAAACTCTCCCCAAAATTCAATTGGGAGACCTTTCTTTTTCATCATGCTCCTTGCCATTTCAACAATGGTCTTGTTCTTTCTTTCATCCATTCCATTCTGATGTGGTGCATAGCTGGCTGTGAGCTCTTTCTTTATGCTATATTTCCTACAAAAATTTACAAAAGAATTGGAGGTATACTCCCCTCCTCTATTTGATCTTAGGACCTTGATATAATGTCCACATTCTCTTTCAACCTGGGCTTTGAAATCAAGAAACTTATCAAACGCTTCAGATTTAGATTTCAAAAAATGAATTCTAATGGATATATAACCCTCCTAGAATTTCTAGAATTAAAGGGAAGCCCATGTTGCTTACCCAAAATACAAGCCTCACACTTGTCCAATGAATTTCCTATTCGTGGAAAACCTTCTGTCATTCTTTTATTTGACAAAAAATTTAAACCAGCATAGCCAAGATGACCATACTTGAGGTGCCATAGCCATGAAAGGTCTTCAATCACACTCCTTACAGCTAATTATGTGGGAGGTGTAGCACCAACTTGAGATGAGAAACATGTCTCTATCCCTAAGGGAAACATTTTGTTCTTTGTCATTTGAACTGCTGCAAGTAATTTCTTGCTCCCATCCTTTTCATGAATGACACACCTATCATTCTCCATTAGCACTTTGTATCCATTTTTAATTAGTTGACCAATTCTCATCAGATTGTGCTTCATACCAAGGGAAAAATACACATTTTGTATTTCCTTCTTCTCACCTTGCTTGGTGCGGACCATAATAGATCCTTTGCCCACTACTGGTAGTGTTCCATTGTTACCCATTTTAATCTTAGATTTGAAACTCTTGTCAATAAATGAAAACAAGTTTTCATTAACACTCATGTGGATGCTACATCCATTTTCAAGGTACCAAACTTTAGGGCTTCCTTCTTCACCAACATAACACATGGTGAAGGTAGTGGTATTGTTTCCACTTCCCATGTTCACATCAGCCACATTTACTTGTCCTGACTGATCATTTTGCTTCTTCTAGCACTCACTTGTATAATGCCCATATTTATGATAGTAGTAGCATTCTACATTACTCCTATTTTAGTTGTAATTTTTCTTACCTCCTCTTGAAGTGTTTTGAGAATTGCTTGCTCCCTCTCCTCTTCTTGAGCTTTCTACTATAGTATTTCTTTGTCCTCCATTACCTCGACCTCTGCCTATGGAGTTTCTGCCTGAGTCATTTTTTCCTCTCCTCTTCTCTTGGATTTGACTAAGCCTTCAATGCTTGCTCTTGAAAAGAAGAAGATGTAGATCTGTTGATCCTATGCTCATGGGTATGAAGTGGGTATGAAGAATACCCATCAACTCATCCATTGTCAAAATAGTGAGGTCTTTTGCCTCTTCTATGGTCATGACCAAATTTTCATATTTATGAGGTAAATTTCTTAGTATCTTTTCCACTATCCTCTACTCTTGATAATCTTCTTTATGTGACTTTAGTCAATTAATCACATTGGAGGTCCTTGAACTAAAATCTACAACTGATTCATTTTCCTTCATCTGAAGGTTCTCAAACTCCCTCGTTATATTTTGTAGCTTTATTGTATGGACTTAATTAGTCCCCTTGAAGTTATTCTCAAGTATATCCCATGCTTCCTTTTCATAATGTGCTACTACAATTTTGGGAAAAACTATCTTTTTCATTGTTGCCTCAATCAAACTTAATGCCTTAGCATCCTTTCTGCTTGACTCTTTCAGCTGAGTCTTCTGTGCATTTGTGAGAGTTGCATACTGAGTTTGGTCTATCACATCATTGAACCCATTAATCACAAACTCCCATATATCATTTGCAACCATTATGGTCTTTATCTTCTTTGCCCATGTATCATAATTTTGTCCACTGAAGAGTGGCAGCTACTACCATATCTTTCCTGTATTTCCTGCCATGTCAAATATTCCAAAAAAATATGCCCTAACTCACTGTGGATGTGAGGCCTCAAAGCTCTGATACCATGTGAAATATTAAATCACAACTTTAATAATTTTTCTCGGCACTAACTATTGCTAAGTGCCAATTTTGCTCAGCACGTGAAGGTGTCGAGTGGCAATTTTTCTTTGCACCAATAGATGCCGAGTGACAAAATAAGGTGCCAAGCTAGCTCAGCCCAAGAAGATGTCGAGTGGACTCAGTGCTCAAAGAGTAACTCGGCTCAAATGGATGCCAAGTAAGTTCAGCTTAAACTGAAAAATTATAACTTGGATACAGACCAGATTTTCAATGTGAATAGACCAGAGAGCCAAAGCTTGGAGCTTTCAACAATGAATTTCTTAAATGTAATAAATAAAGAGGAATAATGCATTCACATATGCCTACTTTCTTTATATTCAACTTTGATTCAAACTATTACAAAATCTGGGAGCATTCAACTTCAATTAGAAAACTCTAAAATAACCCTAGAACTTTAAACTTTAAACTTAAAACTTGCAGCTCTAATAGTTGCATACTTAAATGCCTCGAGCAATCACTGCTTCAACAGGTTAAAAACAATAAACTAAGAACTTATAGAAAGATAGGAGATCCAACATGCACTGAAACTCTTCTGCCTTCTAAACACTTCATGCTAATCTATTGATTGATTTCCTTTCTTTTTCTTTCTTTTCTGCTCTGCAACTTTTTTTCTCTCACTGATCTGCTAAACTCACTAAATGAATGAATCAATACATTCCTTTATGTCTCATTTCCAAAAAAATTTAACACCTAATTTCCCAATTTAAAAATTGACCTACTTTGTTAAATTTTTTGGCTATTGTGCAGGTTGTCAGAGGTGGTAGGTGAGCATTTCGCTCCAGGGACAAACAACTATATGCCTTTAATATTCCAACACTTCATAGGAAATGTCGGTGTAGTTGGGATTCTCTAACATTCAATGACATCATCTTTCTCATTTATACACTGTGTGGTCATTCATTTATAACAATTATCCACACTGCAGGGAGAAAGATACACTCCACTTCACTACAGTGTTTGGATGTCAGATTTAATTGGGTAACCCACCTTTTATTCATATACAAAAACAATCTAACTCTCATGATATTCTATATTTAAAATTGATTTTATCATTGTGCATATCCTTGCTGACCCTATAACTTCTTCCATGGAATTGAGAGTGCCCCATTTTATCCTTGTCAAAGTGATTCACTTGATGATCTTCAAGAAACATCCATTTTAATCATGGATGATTTTATCATGTCTATGTACCATTCATGAAATTAAAAACTTCTAAGCTAAGTCAACTACCAATTTTGACTAATCTGCATGTACCTAAATTTCTAAAAACACTTACCATGTCATCAATGTAGTAAAAATATCACATGTCAAAGACATAATGGTCAAAAAAAATTAAGACTAGTTATTTTCACATAATAGTTTGTAAAAAAAAAAAGTTCGACCAAAGATTTCTAAAATAAGAACATTCTAATTTTGCATTTCAATTTTTTCAAAAATATACAAGCGACAATGAGTTGAATTAACATAATAGACCCAATGATTAATCTAAAAGGTAAAATGTTGACTATTTGTTGAGCATATGATACATCCAATGGTTTAATACATAAGAATTCAGTGTTCATGTATCATCAAAATACATCCAAATAAGACCATCTTGGTTCAGTCATCTATGCACCAAACTAAAATCAAAAGCGCAAAGTTCCTTGCTCGAGAAGCCTAGCAACTAAAGACTAACACACTTGCATGATGGAAAGCCTTTGTGTGAATTAACTATTAAACAAAGGAGTGACTAGAGATTTAATTTAAAGCTCGAAGGAAAAGAAAACAAGAGAAAAATAAATAAATAAAATAAGTGTTGACTTCTAAACTCTCACGCAAATCAACATGGGGGATATCGGGAAAAAGGAAAAATATCTAATTCAAATCTTGGTTGATGACAAAGCTACCAATAGTTGGTCGAATGATCTATAGAAAGAGCTTTTCTTCATTGCAAAGTAAATTAGAATATTAAATAAGAACATAAAAAAGAAGAAACATTTAATCTAAAGAATGGTCACAAGCTAAAATTTATGAGGCATTCTAAAATGAGAAAAAATAAGGCAGTGATTTGATTTTCATTCTAAAAGTAATATGGGATCAAGCTTAATAAATAATTGGAGCTATTAAATATTGTTGTAATGGATACTCATAGACACAAAAAAACTACAATAAAACACAACTATTACATGAAACCTCTTAAATAAAATTCCAAATTCTACAACTCCATTAAGTAAAAGAAACATTATGGTAAAACCCTTAAATCACCTTCTTCTCTTCTTGAAGCCTAGTTCTTCCTCCTTAAATTCCCTCCTTCCCCCATCTTTTACCATCCCCTTTCTCTCTTCTATAATCAAATTTCTTCCCTAACAAGTGTCAATGTTCCCCCAATTTTAGGTATTTAAGCTTCAAGTTTATTAAATTATCTATCTCCCTATCAACCAATTTACCGGTGAGATGCCTAAATATTTCAACCAACTATTAATGGTCACTCTCATTTTGTTCAAGATCTCAACTCCACAGTGATAATAGGTAATTTAAAAAAAAAGTGTACAATTCAACTTTTACTTTGAATTCCAACTACCTCCATTCGCATGAGTGATGATAACTAGTTTAACAATATCTTGAATTTTCTATTTTGTAATTGCAGTGTTCCAATATTTAATTTTCTCTCTAAATAAAATCCAATAAATTAAAATATCTTTCACAAACATACATAAGCATAGTTTTTTATAAAAAATATTAAAATACTAACTTTTAACTATGTAATGTGTGCATCTACATTTTTTCTTCCGAATCAACCCTTATTGAGGAGCTAACTGTAATACCCCAAAATTGGTGCATTGCCATGATCACCAATTCTAGTCTATTCCAATCAATTCTGAAGTCCTATTCTACTAGACAATTCTTATTTTGATTTTCGATACTTGACCTAAGTGTCAAATGCAAAAAACCATAAATCTACATTAATCAAACTACCTATTTAATTCTTAAGTATTGACTCATATTAGTCACACTAAACCTATTTGATTAAGATTTAATTTAATTTGAAGTACTTGTACTTTAATTAAATTAAATTATGTCCTAAGACTAATGTATTAAATAATTAAAATATTTAATTTAATAATTATGCCCACTTTAATTAATTGAATGAGATTATTCAATTAAATGGAAAAGGCATTTATGAGGTCATGTCTCACTTTATTAAATTAAATAATATCTTCAAAATCCTCTCTTCAATTCTAAGATGGAAACCCTGAGTGAACTGCCTCTCAAAATTAGAATCAATCCAGTTAACTACTCATCACACTCAGATCTTAAATAGTCAACTTCACCTACACAAGGAAGTTTTCATGTTAACTAAATCTTCTATCTAATCTTAACTGTTCATCAAGATTGATCTTGACAATTGATTCATTCATGGATTCTATTTAAGGGGCTCTCAATCCCTCATTATGGAGGTTGGATTTTGATGCTATTGAATTGATGTTGAATTGAATACTACTTTCATAGCTCTTAAATGTCCTTTTTCTTAATATCTTAATATCATTTAGTCTAATAATGCATACATCTAGCTTAGTTTCTTTTATTGTTGAATAGAATAAATTGCATATCATATAGATTACTTGCACACTCATATTTTTGCATAAATCCTTCATTCTAGAAAAGTTTGGTTGCCTGCATCTCGTCCTGAGAGCACATAGGAAAAATCCTTCTGGATAGAAGGCAATAGGTTGCATTGTTGGACCTCTTGGATGCATGATCCCATGTTCATTCTAAGATGAATCCACATTAAATGACCATGTTGAAGTGTAGGTGAAAGATCTGAGGCCTCATTTTCACATATACATTTCTAGCACCCACCATGGGGCCGAGAAAAACAAATTTTTTGGCCTCAGCTATCTTATTTTCTATCATTTTCATCCCACCTATATCTACAACTCTCCCAACTATTGGGAGGCTTGTTTGATCAACTCCCTCAGCCTCCTCAAGGCATCTCGGGGCCTAGTAGTAGGCTGCTTCTACATCTCCTCATCTAGCATCTCAGTCTGCTCCTTTGTACGTGCTTTCTCCTCTACCCACTATGGAGCAATCACACTCTCTATCTCACCTATGGTGGCTACTACTATGCCGACTACTGGACTACACCCTATATGGGTCCCTGTTGTGGTCCCAGCACCACCATCGCCACGAGATTTGTGAATCGTGGAAAGGGGTGACTGATAAAATATGCTTGGTATGCAGGCATCATCTTGGCATTTTCTATCTCTAGGAGGTAATCTGACTGTGACGCAACTTGGTTGTACACATCTATCATCGACCTCTCAGGATCTAGTCTCATAGACCACCCCTGATCTAGATCTCTCGCCAACTTAGCATAAGAGCAGTACTCCTACGAGATATCCTATGGCCGCCCATACTGTCACCACACCTATGTGATAGGAAACCTCTCTATGATCTATGTGGCTCAACCTAATAATGGTCATGAGGAGAACATCCAACCAAGCTCTCTGGGAGCGTCATCCCAACCCTCTATCTCTCTCTAAGGCCGACATAAAATAGAGACTAGGTCATCGAGATGGGCCCTCCAATTCTCTATCTTTCCTAGGCCTACATGGGTAAGCTTCCCTCTGCATCTACATATATATTGCTCCATTGGCTCTTGGGTATCCTCAAAAATTGGCTGTGTCACAGGCAAGTGCTCCCATGCTTAGATTTGTAGCACATAGACTCCGGTGGCCATACTCCTCCAGTCATGATACATTGTCTTGTGCATCTCATAAAACATGTGTTCAAGCATGCACTAGTCCCATCTAAATCCCTCGAGAGAATTGAGCATCCTCTGAAGCATGATACCCCATCCACACTCTAGCCCATGCTATCCCCTATCAGGCACCAGGAAGCAGCTAATGAAAATGGCTAACATTGATGCCAACCAGTGCATGGTCCCATATCTTTGGACGAGCTCATCCCATGTGATGGCTCGCCCTATTGGTAACTCTCGTTGGAAGATAGTTCGCAATGGCTTTGTCCCTGCCCATGGCACTGTATCATATACAACTTGTGGTCCATGAAAAGGTATCCACAGTATCCTATACATGTCCTCTAGTGTGATAGTCATCTCCCCTTGTGGAAGATGAAAGGTGTTTGTCTCTGAATGGAAATGCTCCAACAGTGCTGTCAACAGGCTGTGATTCACCAACACTGCTGGGATCTAACATAAAGAGGCAAGTCCCAATCTATCAATATGTGCCATATCGGCAGCATCTAGGCTCCAGAAAAAAACTTCATATGATGGGTAGTGTGATCTAAATGTGATTTCATCAAAGACCATCTACACACATGAACAAGAACAACACGCAAACAATTAGTACTCACTTGACAAGTTAGAAAGATGACAACACAAATGCACATTTTGCATGAAAACATAAAAAATGCAATTCATGTTCTTATGCGAGAAAACAAGTCCTCGTGCAAAGAAACATGATCACGCATGAGAAATGGTGAGATTCTGAGCAAAAAGTGGCCAAAATCCTATGCATCTTGTGTGAAAGGTGGGCATCTCCCACATGAGATTACCCACCAACATAGGCGAAGAAATATAGGGCTGGTGTATCTTCATGCGAAGAAAGATAGGGCTCACATGAGGAAGGACACCCTTGTGCGAAAACCAATTGACCAAAAAAAAAAAAATGACAAAAATGTGCAAAAATATGTCAAAGTGCATAAAAAATTCAATGCGAAGCAAGTTTGTCAACTACTCACTAGAGGTCCATAGTCCACCGGCTGGCTGTATTGTTTGGAGCACTTGAATCGGTGTAAACACATTGGAACTGCCATATCTCTCTCAAAGCTCTCTTCTCCACTAAAGAAAAAATGCACAAATGATTTGAAAATGACACCTTGGGCCCTTATATAGGTTTTGACCTAATTTTTCAAATTGCTCTGATTTGCATGAAAATCACCCCCTAACTAATTTTACCATTCTAAATCCATTTTTGGGATCAAATTCAAAATCTAACACACATAAGCAGCTCAAAAATGCATTTTAAAATTTTGGGACCAATCGGATTGAACACTTGTGCAGTCCAAATTCTTCTAATACTTTGATAATATTAGAACCTTTTCAACTCAAATTTCTTCAAATTTTCAAAATTTATTCTAAAATAATCAACACTGCTCAAATATGGTCAACTTTTGGTCAAACTTGGTCTATGGAACCTCAAAATCATGCTAAATTAACTTTAAATTTTCTTCTAATCATTCCATTCTCTTCTATATTCTACTGATTCTTCAATTTCTTCTATCTCTTCAAACATACTACTTTATTTCACATTTTTGGTGTGTCATCTTTTGATTTCACTCCCAAGGGGGCAAGATAATTACATCATTGAATCTGAATTTTGACTCAATCTAAATCTTCATTGCTTAGGGAATCTTGTTCCCATCTTATGTCCTTATCGCTCGGGGCATCTCATCAATAGGGGCATCTTGTTCCCCTCTATCTGGCATCATCTTTCATCTATCTCATCTTTTCATTTGGCTAATTATATCTTATAACAATCTTTATCAGAGTTCGATGAATAGGTATCGGGGCAGTCTAAACCCTAACTCCTAAGTATCAAGCCTTGTATAGGGGATGGTTCTACAACTCATGATTAGATTATGTTATCTTTCAATTTAGATATCTAGATGTTCTATCTAGATCCTTAAAGGTTAAGCTTTGTTCTGGAGAAAACCTTTAAAATGCTTATGAATTCAGGAATCTAGGTGTTCTACTTGGATTCCTTAGGATTAAACTCCATTATGGAGATAATCATTAAAAGATTATCAATCTTAGGTATCTAGGTGTTCTACTTGGATTCCTTAGGACAAAAATACATTCTAAAGATAATCCTTAAAAGCTTATCAATCTTAGGTATCTAAGTGTTCTATCTGTATCCCTTACGATTAAACTTTGTTCTAGAGATAATCCTTAAAAGCTTATTAATCTTAGGTATCTAGGTGTTCTATCTAGATCCTTAAAGGTTAAGTTTCATTGTGGAGAAAACTTTTAAAATGCTTATCAATTCAAGTATCTAGGTTTTCTACCTAGATTCCTTAAGATTAACCTTTGTTCTGGAGATAATCTTTAAAAGCTTATTGATGGGTTTCTGCGTAATCAAATTGAAGAATCAATATCATTTTTTGATCTGTGCATCATTGATCTGGAGGATATTTTCACCAAAATTGAAGTATCTTCAAAAATCCAATAATCAGCACCATATTAAAGTTATCAAAATTCCAAACCCCATGCACTTCGAATGGACAAAAATGGAGTTCGTACGCAAAAGTTATGGCTAGTTAAAGGTTCGTCAAACTAGGTACAAAGGTCACCAAAAGGTGAAAAAAATCATCTCCAAAGTGGTCAACAATGGATTTCAAATTGAAGAGCTTGTCGAGAGCTTTCTGATGGTGTTCGTCTCATCAAAAAAGGACTCCATATGTGAAAGATATTACAGTTTGAAATTCAAGTAAAAATATAAAGTTGGATGATGCCAACATGACATCATCATGCCGACATGACAGCTTGGGCAATGGGTGGCAAAAAAAGTTTAGTCAGATTCAAAACCTTGACCACCAACCTCAAAAACCTACCCGATGGCCATCTCACCACGAGTTCTGTTTGAGATACTAATGCACAATATTAAATTTGAATAGGTTTGGTCACTAATTTCAAATGAAGGAGGTCATCGGTGGTGGGGTTTAAACCGCCGACCATTGGCCATTCAAAATAGTTACCTATCGTTCCGCTATTTTAGCGGTTAAAGATGAGAATGCATATTGTTTTATTTATCTCTTATCTAAATCCCGCCTAACCTTAGTAAAATAAGGTTATTTGTTATTATTTTAACCCCAAAATTGCATATAGCCAAATCTTTTAAATGGCTAAGGGGTATTTTCAAAGGGTACTTAGTTGAAGGCCCTAAAATTATCATATTTTGTTATAGCCTTAATTTGGCTAATTTTTTGTATAAAAAGTGGGTTAGGAGACTCTTAGAGGGAATTTGAAAAATGAAGAGAACGTCCAAGTACTGAGAGCAAGGGAAATTTGTGAAGCAATCATTCTATACTTTGGAATAGTGTGATGTTGTTGTACTTGAAAGGAGTGATTTTGTAAACATTTGTACCTAATTTTGGAGATAATTGGATCGGTCCCCCTATTGGAGCAGGACCCAGAGACATAGTCCATATGGATGAACTCCGATATCAAATTGTTTGTGTCTTCTTTCTCTCATTTTCTCTTTTATCAGCTTAATCTTGTTCACTGATTTCAATTATGTTAATTTGATTCATTAAAGGTTTAAATTAACTTTAAGTAATTAGTTAGCATTTCTCTGTAATAGTCCTAGATCCTAGAAATTAGATCAAATTTGGTATCAGAGCTTTTGTTAGACTAGTATTGCAGATTTGAATGTTAACAAGATCCAGGATTGAGAAAGGCGAAGGAAAGCTTGAGGAATACAATCCTAATATTGGAAAATGAAGGACTAAACCATCATCACAAATGGTAGACAAAGGTGGTGGACAAGCTTTTCAAGATAAGAGTATCCAGAAGACTCTTCAGTATTTGTAGACAATGGTAGACATTTTGGTACAAGAAAGAGAAGAGAAGATGCGAAGACGTGTAGCTCGAAAGGACAAAGAGAAAAAGAAAGGTGATGGTCGTGATCCGCCAAAGACACCTCCATCTTCTCCTTGTTCTCCCTTGTCTCCTTCTTCCCCCTCTTCTCCTTCTTCTACCCATTCTGAGTCTTCTAATATTTTTAAGGGTGGATATAAGCCTCGAATCAAGTTGGATGTAAAGTTTGACTTGCCAAAATATTGTCGGGAGTTAAATGTCAAAAAACTAGATGACCGGATTCAGAAAGTAGAAGTCTACTGTAGAGTTTAAAACCTTGTAGATGATGTTGACATAATTCAATTAACCACTCTTTGATTAGGTGGAGTAGCCTTAACTTGGTGGGAGAGTAGGTCTCGGGATGAAACTTCACAACATGGTAAGTTTAATTTGTCTTGGTCAATTTTTTTTACTTCTTTAAAGAAGCAATTCTACCCCCTAGGCTATATGCAATAGTTAATGATGAACTGGCAACATTTTAGGCAAGGGAAAGGTCAGTCTGTCTAGGGTTAGACCCATGAATTTCATAAAAAGACTATTTCATTAAATGTCCCATTATATACCCATGACACTTTACTCAAGTAAATAGGTGGTCTTCATTCTTACCTAAGGTATTCCATCCCTATTCTAAATCCTTGTAATTTGGATGAAGTATGTGTCCAAGCAACACATTTAGAATCAAGGGGTAAGGGTACTTTCATTGATAAGTCTTATAAAAAGCCATCTAAGTTTGAGGAAAAGTCCAAAAGAAAAGGAAAGGGTAAAAAGATAGCAACAATAAAGAAAGAGGGTGAGAAACCCACATGCTCACATTGTAAGAAAGAAGGGCATGATGATTCTAAGTGTTGGAAGTTGCATCCTGAAAAGAGACCGAAGCAATTTGGTGGAAACAAAGGCAAACAAAAGATTGCTGCTATAACTCAACAAGATCTTGGATCTGACTCTAGAGATGAGACAAAGATTGTTGCTACCGGGATTCAAGGTAAAGGAAAAGGTATATCTCTTTCATCAGCTACAAGTTCTTCTAGCATAAGTGCAAGTACAAGTAAAGAATCTACTCCTAAGAATGATAAGAAAATGAATGAATTATTTCACATTCGAGTTGTTATTAAGCATACTAAGGTTGATACACTATTTGACATGGGTTCTCAAGTTAATTTGATATCTAAAGAAGTTGTTAAAAAGCTTAATTTGGCTACAAAACCTCATCTGAAACCATACCCTCTTGGATGGGTTTGTGATAATGCACAGTTACAAGTAACTAAAGAATGCAAGTTAAGATTTTTTATCACTGCAAACTTTGTGGATGAGGTAGAAGCTGATGTAGTCCCTTTAGATATTTGTGGTCTTGTACTTGGGAGTTCCTTTTTGTATGATCGACAGGCTATCTTCTATAGGGGGGAAAGTAAATATCATTTGTTTAAAGACAATATTGAATACATTGTATGGGCACATAAGGTTAAGACTAATCTGGCATTAGTCAATGCTGGTCAAATCAAAAGGTTAGTCAACTCTAGTAAGAACTTTTTTGTTAATGCTTGTAAAAGCCAAAGAAGATGAAACATCTGAGGCATTTAAGGGATGTGATCCGAAACATAAGGCTGAATTGGTCAAAGTTGTTTTCACCTATGATGACTTGTTTTAGGAACCAAAAGGATTGCCTCCTAAGAGAGATACGACATGAGATTCGGTTGCAGCAAGATACATCACTTTCTAATATCAGCATGTACTACTTATTAGTGTTGTAGAATGAAGAAATCTAGAAGCAAGTTCAAGAGCTGGTCGAGAAAGAAGTTATCTATCCTAGTACTTCTCCTTGTGATTCTCCTATTGTGTTGGTTCCAAAGAAAGATGGGACTTGGAGAATGTGCATTGACTAGAGGGCTTTGAACAAGATAACGGTAAAGAATAGGTATCCTCTTCCTAGAATTGATGATTTACTTGATTAGTTGAAACATGCAATTTATTTCACTAAGCTAGACTTATGTAGCGGATATCATCAAATAAGAATTGCAGAAAGTGATATTTGGAAAACTACTTTTAAGACAAAATAGGGACTTTATGAGTGGTTGGTTATGCCATTTGGGCTTTGTAATGCACTAGCTACGTTCATGAGAGTCATGAATGATGTCTTTCGTCCCTTTATTGATGATTTTGTCATATTCTATTTAGATGATATTATTGTATTCAATAAGTCTTGGGATGATCATGTAATTCATGTAAAGAAAGTACTTGATGTACTGAGAAAAGAAAAACTCTATGTAAAGATGTCAAAAGGTGAATTTGCAAAGACATCCTTAGTGTACTTAGGCTATGTCATAGAGAATGGTCAATTGAAAGTAGACCCTGTGAAGGTTGAATGTATTGTAAAATGGCCTAAGCCAAGTGCAGTTACAAAAGTCTAGAGTTTCTTAGGTGCAGTTCAATATTGGGGGAAGTTCATTGCAAACTTCTCTTTCATTACATCACCGTTGCATGCATTAACTAGTACCAAGACAACTTTTTAGTGGGGAAGTCCATAGCAGAAGGCTTTCAATACTTTGAAGGAAAAGTTGAGCACCACACCAGTTCTGGCTTTAGCAAATTTACATCAACCATTTGAGATTGAGACAAATGCGAGTGGGTTTGCCATGGGAGTTGTGCTCATGCAAGGAGGTAAACCAATCCGCGACCACTCTGAAACTTTTTCAGGAGTAGTCAGTAACTATCCTACATATGATAAAGAACTTTATGCTTTAGTTCAGAGTGTTAAAAAATGGAAACATTACTTAATGGGAAAAGAAACTATAATCCAAACTGATCACCAGCCACTACAATATTTTCACTCACAATCTAAGTTGTAACAAAGTAGGTACTTTAGGTGGATGGGTTTTATAAAATAGTTTCATTTGGTAATTAAGTATAAGAAGGGTTCCCATAACAAAGTAGCAGATATGCTATCTAGACCTCCTATTTAGAATGCTTTGATAATCCTTCAAAATAGTTCTATGGTTCATGAAAGTTTTCAGAAACAATATGCTAATGATGATAACTTTAAGGATATCTATGCAGCTTTAATCCAGGGTAAACATGTAGAAGAGAAAGATTACTATGTATAGGATAATTTGTTGTACCACTTGGGAAAATTATGCATTCCTAAAGATGAACAGGCACATGTAATCCGGGAAGCACACACCTCTTTGATTGCAGGACATTTCGGGGTAAGTAGGACATTAGCTCAATTGCAGAAATATTGTTACTGGCCTTGTATGCAGGAAACTATCACTAAGTATATAAAAGGATGTGTAATGTGTGCAACCGGCAAACTGAGTAATAGGAATTTAGGTTTGTACACACCATTACCTATACCATCTCGTCAATGGGAAAGTGTGTCTATGGACTTTGTGGGAGGTTTACCTATGTCTAGGAAGAGTCATGATTATTTGTATGTAGTAGTTGATCGGTTCAGCAAAATGTGTATTTTAATGCCTTGTAAAAAACAAGTTACTGTTGAACTGACTGCTCATTTTTACTTTCAAAATGTATGGGTTCATTTTGGGTTACCCACTTCTATTGTATCAAATCGAGATTCTCAATTCTTAGGGGAATTTTAGTCATCTTTGTGGGAACTCATGGACACCAAGCTGAAGAAGAGTACAACCTTCCATCCACAGACCGATAGACAGATAGAGGTAGTGAACATGATAGTTGTGCATCTACTTAGAGGCTACTACAACAAACATCCTAAGTTGTGGGATGAAAGTCTTCATTATGTGCAGCATGCTTACAACCATGCGGCACACTCTTCTACAAAGAGGTCTCCTTTTGAGACTTTCTTCAGTTACTTGCCTAAGACACCAATGGATTTTTCTTTTGGGAAGGATGATGTTGTAGATGGACGCCATGATGCAGAAAAGGCTTTAAAGTTCATCTAGAAGGTCCAAGCAATCCATCAGGTAGTAGAAGCATAGTTGGGGCAGAACCAAGAAAAATACAAGGCTCGCCATGATAAGCATCTCATTGATCACCAATTCCAAGTTGGTGATAGAGTTTGGTTACATATCAGCAAGGAAAGAATGCAAGGTGAAGGAAGGAAGCTCAAGCCTATCAGGTATGGTCCTTTTGAGATCTTGGAGAAGATTGGTACCAATGCTTTCCACCTTAATCTTCCTCCATACATGCAAATTTACTTAGTTGTCAATGTTGAGAATCTAAATTTGTATGAACCTCCAATGATTTGGGATGAAGACATCAATGTTCAGGTTCCATCAATTGATGATCTTTTACTAGAGTATATGTCAGAATTGCCAGAAGATGTTATCCTACACAGGAATGTCAGAACTTCACGAAGAGGACTAGTTGAATACCTCCAAGTGGGATTGAAGGGGATGCATCCAAGCAAGGTAAGATGGATGGAGATTGGTAAAGTGAGGGAACTATACCCTCACCTACTTTCCAAGTAATCCAAACTTTCAGTGGTCTAAAAGCTCTTTAGCGGGGAGGATTGATCCGGAGGATATTTTCACCAAAATTGAAGTATCTTCAAAACTCCAATAATCAGCACCATATTAAAGTTCTCAAAATTCCAAATCTAATGCACTTCAAATGGATAAAAATAGAGTTCGTATGCAAAAGTTATGGCCAGTCAAAAGTTGGTTAAACTAGGTATAGAGGTCGCCAAAAGGTGAAAAAAATCATCTCCAAAGTGGTCAACAATGGATTTCAAATTGAAGAGCTCTTCAAGAGCTTTTTGATGGTGTTCATTTCATCAAAAAAGGACTCCGTATGTGAAAGATATTGCAGTTTGAAATTCAGGTAAAACTATAAAGTTGGAGATGTTAGCATGATATCATCATGCCAACATGATAGCTTGGGCAGTGGGTGGCAAAAAAAGTTTAGTGAGTTTCAAAACCTTGACCACCAGACTCGAAAACCTACTCGGTGGCCATCTCACAATGAGTTGTGTTTGAGATACTAATACACAATATTAAATTTGAATAGGTTTGGTCACTAATTTCAAATGAAGGAGGTCACCGGTGGTGGGGTTTGAACTGTCGACCACTGGCCATTCAAAATATTTACCCACTGTTCCACTACTTTAGCAATTAAAGATGGGAATGCTCATCATTTTATTTATCTCTTATCTAAATCCCACCTAACCTTAGTAAAATAAGGTTATTTGTTATTATTTTAACCCCAAAATTGCATATAGCCAAATCTTTTAAATGGCTAAGGGGTATTTTCGAAGGGTAATTAGTTGAAGGCCCTAAAATTATCATATTTTGTTATAGCCTTAATTTGGCTAATTTTTTGTATAAAAAGGAGGTTAGTAGACTCTTAGAGGGCATTCAAAAAATGAAGAGAACGTCCAAGTGCTAAGAGCAAGAGAAATTTGTGAAGTAATCATTTCTGTACTTTGAAAAAATGTGATGTTATTTTACTTGAAAGGAATGATTTTGTAAACATTTGTACTTGATTTTGGAGATAATTGGATCGGTCCCCCTATTGGAGCAGGACCCAGAGACGTAGTCCATATGAACGAACTCTAAGATCAAATTGTTTGCGTCTTCTTTCTCTCAATTTATCTTTTATCAGCTTAATCTTGTTCTCTTATTTCAATTATGTTAATTTGATTCATTAAAGGTTTAAATTAACTTTAAGTAATTAGTTAGCATTTCTCTATAATAGTCCTAGATCCTAGAAATCAGATCAATCATGCTTTCTAATTTTCTTTGAATTGAACATGTTGCTCGCACATTCCTTCAAAGAGGGGCAAAATGTAATACCCCAAAATTGGCTCATTGCCATGTTCACCAATTCTGGTCTATTCTGATCAATTCTGAAGTCATAATAGGAAATTCTTATTTTGATTTTCACTACTTGACCTAAGTGTCAAATGCAAAAAACCCTAAATCTACATTAATCTGACTACCTATTTAATTCTTAAGTATTGACTCATATTAGTCACATTAAACCTATTTGATTAAGATTTAATTTAATTAGAAGTGTTTGCACTTTAATTAAATTAATTATGTCCTAAGACTAATCTACTAAGGAATTAAAATATTTAATTTAATAATTATGCCCACTTTAATTAATTGAATCAAATTATTCAATTGAATGGAAAAGACATTTATGAGGTCATGTCTCACTTTATTAAATTAAATAATATCTTCAAAATCCTCTATTCAATTCTAAGATGGAAACCCTGAGTGAACTATCAATCAAAATTAGAATCAATCCAGTTAATTTTCTCTCACACTTATGAAAAGTTTAGTTAACTACTCATCACACTCAAATCCAAAACAGTCAACTTCACATGCACAAGAAAGTTTCCATCTTAACTAAATCTTCTATCTAATCTTAATCGTTCATCAAGATTGATCTTGACAATTGATTCATTCCTAGATTCTATTTAAGGGGCTCTCAATCACTCATTATGGAGGTTGGATTTTGATGCTATTGAATTGCTGTCGAATTGAATACTCACTTTCATAGCTCATACATGTACATTTGCTTAATATCTTAATATCATTTAGTCTAATAATGCATACATCTAGCTTAGTTTCTTTTATTTTTTAATAGAATAAATTTCATATCATATAGATTACTTGCACAGTCATATTTTGCATAAATCCTTCACTCTAGAAAGGTTTGGTTGCCTGCATCTCGTCCTGAGAGTACATAGGCAAAATCCTTCTAGATAGAAAGCAATAGGTCGAATTGTCAGAGCTCTTGGATGCATGATCCCATGTTCATTCTAGGATGAATCCACATTAAATGACCATGTTGAAGTGTAGGTGAAAGATCTGAGGTCTCCTTTTCACGTATACACCAACATCCTCTACCTCAGCCACTCTGTTGTCTTCAATTTCCTAGTCAACACACTCAATATGAGTTTGACATCAGTAGGTTAGTAACCAAAAATCCATAATCAATTTTAAAAAAATGCATATTCCTTGAAAATTGTAAAAACAATAATTTACTTCATGATTATAATATTGAAACCAACAACATATAATCAAACTAAAAAAGATATCAATTTTTTTCAAAAAGTAAATACTTATCATTTTCTTTTTTATTCAAATTTATAATAATGAAATATAAATATTAACATCTTATCTATTTTAAACATGATACTATAAATATCTCGACCAAATCAAAAGTGTCATACAAATTCAATAATTCATACTTAAATATAGGTGTCTAAAAGTTAGTTGTAACATCCCTCCCCTCTTGGAAGAGATGTCAACTTGATATCTTATGAAAATATAAGAAATTTTCTCACAGCATACATAATACCAAAAACATAACTTAAAATATTAAATAGAGTCTATGAAAATAAATGCAAAAATGAACCATGGATATCATTTGCATCCTCCCATGTAATACTATCAATAGAGAATTGGTCCCATTGGACCTTATACTGCAAGATCTCTCTGTCACATACCCTAATGGTACATTGATCATAATGTGATATGGCTCCACTAGTACCACTCCCAGATCGTATGCCTATAAATCACACCAATCAAGGATGTGAGAAGAATATAGATGATATGATCTCAAGAAGAAGATGTGAGATGTACATTATGAATATGAGAAAGAGCGGGTGACAAAGAAAATCTATAAGCAATGAGATTAATGACCTCTAAAACATCAAAAAGCCTTGCATAGTTAAGTGCAAGATTAGAATATTTACCAAAAGATATGGAACTCTTATGGGGTCTCATTCTTAGAAAAACCTTATCCCCCACCCAAAACTATCTAAAAGTGTGGTTCTTATCTGCATAACAATTTTGCCAATCTATTGTTTCCTTATATTTTTCCTTAGTAAGAGTCATCTTCTCTTCTATCTCCCTCAACATGTCAGGAACAATGATGATTTTATCCTAAACTCTATACAAGTTGATAAGAGTTTGACACTTCAATCCATATAATGCCTCAAAAGGAGCCATTCTTATAGAAGAATGGTATTAGTTATTGTAGGAAACATCTAACAATGGAAGATACTTCTCCCACTTGTACTGGTAATCCCTATGGTACATCTATAAAAAATGTTCAAGAACTTGATCAACACTTTCTTTTTGTCCATCTGTGTGAGGGAGATATGTTGTATTGAAGTTCAATCTAGTACCCAAAGATGTATTCAAGGTTTTCCAAAACATTGATTTCACCCAAGTGTCCCTATCCAATATTATTGTCTCAAGAACTCCATCCAATCCAAATACTTCCTAAAAAACTTCTTGGCCAATGCCAAAGATCCATCCCTCAAACTTTTTGGTATGAAGTGAGCTACCTTAGTCAATCTATCTTGAGCACAACCAAGATTACATCATGTTTATACCATGTCATAGGCAACCCTTGAACAAAGTCCATTTTGATAACCTACTACTTATAATATTGTATGATACAAAAGTCTAGTTGGATGTATATGTTTAGCCTTAACTTGCTAACATTGTAAATGTTGAGCTATACGAGAACCCACATATCTCTTAAGTATAATAACCTCTTATCAGAAAGCATCTTATTAACCACTGGATGTCCTAAAAATGGACTACAATATAGCTCCTCAAAAACTAATCTCCTCAACCCTACTTGGTTCATAATATACTTCCTTCCTTGGTATCTCAATATACCATCCTAACCCATAGAGCATCCCTCAAAATGAAGATCCATTGGATCACTAAGCAATGTTGATTTGACCAACTCATAGTGATAATCACCCTAAAAGTTCTACAAAACTTGTTCCTTCAAGCATGTCCTAGTAGTGGATAAAATTATAATATGTCTCCTTCTTCTCAATGTATCTCCCAACCTATTTTATTTACCCTTTATATACTTAACCCCAAAATCATACTCATAGAACTCTTACCAACAACTCTGCCTAGAATTAAGGTTGGGTTGTGTGAAGATGTACCTCAATCCCATATGATCTATCTTCAATTAAAATGGCTTACCCAAATAGTAGTGTTTCCACATCACACCTGTCTGTACTATGGAAGCTAGCTCCAGATCTTGAGGTACATAATTAACCTCATACTCTTTTAGTTTTCGTGACTCATAAGCCACCACCTTACCATCTTGCATAAGTGCACCTCCTATACCATCACCTAAGCATTAGTAATAACTTTGAAATAACCATTAGGATCTATTATGATCAAGACAAGAGTGGTTGTGAGCTTCTACTTTAGAAGTTGACTAGAATTCTTACAATCATTAGTCCATTCATATCTCTTCTTTTTTCTTTGAAGGGATGTAATACGTGCAACTATCTTGGAGAAAACCTCCATAAAATTCTAATAGTACCATGCTAAACCCATGAATCTTCTAACTTTTCTCACCTGAGGTGTTGACCACTCAAGTATGGCTTTAATCTTTGTAGGATCCACTGCAATCCCCTAAGAAGAACTAATATGATCCAAATAATGAATCTCAATCTAATGAAAGGAAAACTTAGTTAGCTTTTCATATATTTTTGTGTCCCTGAAACATTGCAAGACTATTTTTAAGTGTTCTACATGCTCCTCCATGTTCTTAGAATAGATCAATATTTCATCAATAATCTCAAAAAACTTATCTAGGCAATCCCCCAAATACACTATTCATCAAGTTCATGAAAATTGTGACAGTGATCATTGAAGGAGGCACCGTTAAACATAATCTAAATTTTAAAAAATGTGGCAAAAGTTGGGTGGAATAGCAAAGATGTCATAAACATGATTAGACACATGTTAAGTAGTATTGATGAGGTGTCATTCTGCCACACATATCAAGAACGAAAACATGCTTTGGAGTGGTTGGAAAATGTGAGAATAATTATGGAAGGTTTCAAAATTTGGAAAGACCTAGTAGAGGTATGCAAAGTGATTTGGCATGATCACAAAGAGATAACACATTAACAATTTTGCATTTATTTCCTTTTATGAGGTTTATTTCTTGTAGTCTTTTGCTAAATTGGTTAGTGCATTGGTTTGAGTTATTTAGCTCCCATGACAAGCTAAAAAAAATTGTCTATTGTTCTATGCTCTATATTTTTGGAAATATGAAGTCTATAAGTTTTGCAAGAACCTGCAAAGTGAGAAGAAGATCATGAGGGGGATCAATTTCAAGTAGATCCCAATGAATTGGGAGAATATTTGAATGATGTAGAGTGGCAAGAAACTCTTGATTGTAGAGGGATGACTAAACATATCATAGGAATGAAGGGTTACAATCTTGAGCTATATAAGAAGATTGTGGAATTGAAAGACATAAGAAAAGAGATCGTGGGTAGTGCTTCTTTTGTGGTGACACCATATTTGAGTTTGGCCAATTTGGGGCTGAGTATGGATGGTCTAAATACTATAAAGAACATGAAGATGTCTTTGAAGGAGGCTCTAAAGCATTTTTGGACTTGAGTGAGAAGATTGCTAGGCTCCACTCTAGGCTTAATAGAGAAGCGGTAAAAGGGGTTTTGTAGAACATGGTGAAATTACTCATCTAGTTGATCACCTATGAGAGAAGATACAAAAAATTCCATTTTTCATGTTTCCCATGCTCAATCATTTTTGACTGAATGTTTCATTATGTTTTCCTTTCTAGTCCTTTTTCACTCACTTTCTATTTTTGTGGAAAAATGAAAGACTAAGGGTTACTATTCCTAAACACCAAGGAATATTTTATAGGCTATATGAGTATCATACGGATTTGATCCCTTAGACTTCCCCTTACCTTGTGGCCGAGCTTAACAAACAGGTTGTCCCAATCATCTCTTCCTCATTAAAGTGAGTTTGTACCACTAGTATCCCCAAGACTCCTCTAGGTTGAGTGTTAGGATTCTTCCCCCTATAAAATAAATTGAAGAAAGATGAACCCCCTAATACTCAAGAAGAAATTGTGGAGGGGTCTCTGAGGATTCTAAAAAGGGCTCTTCCTTAGCAACAAAGACTAAATGGACCTCAAAGAATTATGCCCAATATTTCATTTCCCTCTCCTTGGGCTCCACTATATACCCTCCCTCCTTGGTGCTTGATTTGACTTAAACTAGTGACCCTCAGGTATCTTGGGAACACTCTTTGGACCCTATTCCTAAAAATGAGAACAACTCCATGGATTTGGAAATCCTTTCTCTCCACTTGACTAAGTTGGGTTTTTGCTATAATAGGATGAAAGCTCTAGAAAGGTAGCTTCTCTTCTAGATGCCTATTGCCTCTATAAAGATTAATAGGCTAGAAGCGATAGCACAGGCAAAACAAAAGTAGGTGGACTGGACTTTAGGTCATAGGGATAAAGTGTGGTGAAAAGTGGGTTGAGAGTTTGGAGCTAAACTATGAAATTGGGAGCAACTCAAGGAGCAAGCAGTAGATATTCAGTACACATTTCTTTGGGAGGAAGAGAAGGATGACATGTTGAAAGCTCTTATGGCTATGAAGAAAGGTCAAGATTAAATTGGGAATTAAATTAACAACTTGATAGCCCACAATAATTATGTTTAGGAAAAGATGGAGGCCAAGATTAGTGGCCTAAAACTTTATCTTGAGGAAAGAGAAATAGAGAGGAAGCACAAGGAGGACATCTTTAGAAAATTGGATGGTAATCTGGGGTGGCCTTCAAGGGGACAGGTAAGACTATGCTTGCCCATCTTTAAAAAAAATTCTTTTCTGGAGTAGCTCAAGGAGTTGTGGAGGTAGTTTGTTGGCCTTCCACTTTTGCCTCTAGTGGTTGTGTCTTAGGTCGCTCATGTCTACCTTTTGGCATTGCTAGTTTATGGCGGTGTCTAATAGCTCATTGTGTCTAGTTCGGTGCTTGATGGATGGTGTGCGATGGTTCTATTGCTTCCTTCATGTTGTTGGTGTTTTTTGGGTAGTTTGGCCCATCTTTTTGGCCTTAGTGGATTTGGTTGGGTTTTTTGTTGTGTTCTAGTGAGGTTAGTTACTTTTAGTTTTTTCTATTTGTTGTCTACTGGTTAGTAGTTGTTGGTTCCAGTTCTGGTTAGTAGTTGCTGGTTCCAGTTCTGTAGTGTAGGTGTCATTTCTTGTACCTTATCTTTCTATTTTTGGATTTGGTGTTAATTTTGTTGTAACTGTTCAAGCCCTATCATGCTTTACTTAATTAGAACATATTTAAAATTAAATTAATATAAAGCAATTAATACAATATTAAAAAATAAAAATAAAAGATAGTAGAAGGGCACATTCATATGTGTAAACATAAGCACTTAGTATTAGTAAAAAATTACAAAAGTATAGTCTAATAGAAAACTAAGTTACAAACTGCAAGAAGAGAATTATTAAAAATAATAATTTAATAAAGTAATAGGAATCTTAATTTTCTATTATAATTAGATATAGTACTAAACAAATTAATAAAAAATAAGATAAATCTATTATTGAGGGAGCAATTATGTTTCTTCTTTTTCAGATTGTAACGAAGAACGGAAAATATTAAATTATAGAAAATCTGATGTTTCAATAAACAATGTTTGACTATAGAAATTAGGGTTTCTTTCTTCATTATAGACTTCAAAGAACAAAATTACTTATTATATCATCTAAGCTCAATCTCACGTATAAGAATCTAAGACTATGAATTGTAAAATAATTGCTTATTATATCATCTTAGTTCAATCTGACGTATAAGAATCTAAAACTGTCAATTGTACAAAAATTACTTATTATATCATCTTAGTTCAATCTCACGTAGAATTGTACAAGTACCTAAAGGTAAAGAAATCACTGCAAAGCAACCGTTAACAACATAGAAAAGGCTAAATGAACTCCATCAAAGAACATCAATTGCAGATGCTATTAGAGACCTGGATAGCCTTCTATATTTGCAGCTGGATACAACTGTTTATCAACTCATGTAACTGCAATTAGAGACCTGGATAGCCTTCTATATTTGCAGCTGGATACAACTGTTTATCAACTCATGAAAAGTTACAAAACTACTTGAACTAAACTTATAAAGTACATTATAAATTAGCAGCGAAGTGTACATATGTCTTTACTGAATGTCAATAAACTGTACTCTGTTAAAAGAAATTGGAATGATTGAGTAGAAGCTCTGGAGGGATACCTGTTAAGGAATCTGACGTTAAGAGGGTGTGATTCATGGGCATCATGAATCTCTAGGAATAGAGACGGGTAATATGGAATATAAACATGTAAGGCAACCATGAAAGGAAGACAAAGAGAAATATAGATGAAAGAGGAAATTATAATAGTGGGGTCGATGAAAGAGGAAAATATGGATGCAAAAAATTCACATCACACTTGTAAATAAGCTCGGAGGGGATAGCGCCAGTTTGTAATTAGTAACAGCAAAGAACTATTACCACCTTCACAGAAACACTGCAGCAGATAATATGAAATATTTTCACACTTAATAGGGACTTCCAATTCTTCTTCGCTCCGCCCACCATTTCCAGTTCTGCAAATCCCCAATAAATCAAAAAGTGGTAGAGTTAAAAAGAGAAATGATAGTGCAATAAACACAAAGAGGAATTCATGCCCCAAAAGAAAAGTAAATATGAAGAAAAGAGGGGAAAGAAGACCTCGGAGAAGAAGCCATGGTGTGTAAGAGCTCTAGCTATGGAGAAGCTCATGAAAGATGAAGAAGAGGAGGTTATTTTTCATTCTCTTTACGGAGAGGAAGAAAGGCTTGTATGGAAATGGGTCACTCCACGTGGTCTCTTATAAAGCCAAGGAGTAGTTGATCATCCACAAAAATCTATGCATGTCAGCGAAGAAAGAGGAAGAGCATCTTTTTCACAGCATGAAACCTCCAGAGAGTAAGCGAAGAAAGAGGAAGAGCATCTTTTTCACAGCATGAAACCTCCAGAGAGTACGAGTCACGGGTTGGATACATAAATTGTCTGTCCTTGCTTGGGTATTTTGAAACCCTAAGGTAAAACAAAGAGAAAATTTCATATTATGTTTGAAAAGTTTTATATTTGATTATTTTGAAATTTTGAAATTTCTATAGTTTTATATTCTGATATTAGTATATTATGAACTCTTAAAAATTTCTATTTTAGATAAAGACATAGTAACGTAAATTATGAATATTATTAAGGAAATTCTAATATTCCCTTATTCGAGTATTTTAATATCTGAGAGTTGCTATTGTAGATCACTTCAAAGCAATGAAAAGTCTGAATTGCACAAGAATGATTATAATATTCTGGTACTTAGATAAATTGAAGCTCTAGAAAGATTCTCGTACTTCTACTGTGACATCAACAAAGGTCTCCAAAGTAATTAAAGCTTTGTCGACATTTTTTTGTCTTTTCCTCGCACATACATTCATGCAGGATCATGATTATTTTTAGGTGAAGGAATGACATTCTTAAGGTTTAAATTGGGCTGGATTAGAAGCAGCAGTGGTCGAATGCTTTGATCAGTGATATCTGACAAACAAACAAACGGTGTCTCCCGCAGAGTACGCCTCGCCATTGGAGGAAGTGCCGGTGCAGAGTACGCCGGGCCATGGTAGAGTTCAGCTTCTCTACCATTCAATGGCATGATTATGATTATTGTTCGGTGAACGAATGACATTCCTATGGCTTAAATTGGGTTGGATTAGAAGAAGAAAATACAATTATAGTTGGGTCTGCGGTGGTCAACTGCTTTGACGAGAGATACCTGACAAAGAAACAAACAGCGCCTCCCGCAGGACGGGCCATTGGAGGAAGTGCCGGTGCAGTTCAGCTTCTCTACCATTCAGTGGCATCATCTTCTCATTTATGCACTGTGTTGCCACAATAGATACTCTTCACTTCACTACAGTGTTTGGGTGTCAGTATTAATTGGGTACCACACCTTTTATTCACATATAGCGACAATTCCAGAAGCATGTATACTCAGCGAAATCCCGACTTTGTTCACAAAAATCGCTGGTTACTACTGGTTTTTTTACCCTTTTCAATGTTCCTTTTGTTTGAATATAGGGAATGATGCTAATTGACTATTTGGTGTTAGCGTTGTTGAATAGGAACAAGTCAATAAATTCTTAGCTTCATTGGTATAAGTAGAAAGATTATAATTAGAGTAATAGAAAATATAACATAAATGATATAGTAGATTGTATTTAAAATAAATTTTATAAAATAGCTACTTTGTTTCAATATCATATTGTTAAAATGAATTTGTAAATTTGATAAAATCTTTTCAAAAATGGACATTCCTTAATTTTATATTACTATTATATTGATTTTTAATTTATAGGTTTGCTTTTGTTTATAATGTAGTATATGAATAATAATAATATATTTTAATATTGAAGGGGTTTAGTTTGGTTGAAGCAATGAGTTCTCATTGTGGAGAGCTTGGTTCAAATTCCAAGAAAGACATGTTTGTGGAATTCTAGTTTTTGAATCTTGGTCTTGCATTGGTTGTATATGTTTCATTGTCAGCGGCACACAATTATAAAGGATTATCAATACAAAAAGAATATATTTTAATAAAAATTAGTCACAAGCTCTATTATAAGTTAGCTCATTACTTATTTAATATATCAACCTTTGTACATGTAGCAAAAAATATGTATAATGGAAGCTTGTTCTATTCATTCATTGTTCACAAGTTAAAAAAATTTCTCATTTAGCTATACTTCTCCATCATTGTTAGTTTAATTTGATGATGTGACATTGATCCTTGTAAAATTTATTCAAATCTTTACATTGGATCCATGTTGTCCCCACATAGATAGTCCCTACTTGCGAGGTTAAGAATATAATATTTAAAATTATATTCTACATTATACAAAAAGACACAACCTAATCCACTATGATCATATCTATGAGGTAGAGTATATATTAAGAATCTAGGTATCCATTTGTTAGGAGCTCCACTGTACCTTACATCATTGTTTAAACATTGCATCAAACATTGTATGCATAATGATAAATAATCATATTGAACAAAAGTTTGGTATATTGAACTATTTTTCATGGTTTTAAAAAATTACTCATTTAGTTATATTTGATTAAAGAGACTATAACCCTTATTTGGATTTTAAAAAATTAAATGTTTTCTTTAACATTGTTAGCTCTTTGTTGAGGTGGAAACAAATTTTGTAGATGGGAGTGGATCTTTTATTGATTCGATGTTGTTTTATCCTAAAGGGTGGACAATCATATCAATGGTGGTTCTAGCTTTTTTTGGTAGTCATATCCAATTCTTGATTCATATTAGTTTTTCTTTAAGATAGATTCACCTATCTATCTTTTATGTATGAATTGTCTTTTGTTTCATCTTCTCTATTATTTTGTATCATCTTTCTACTAATATTTTTCTAGTCACCTCCTTGATTCTTTGTTTTCTATTTATATGGCCAATTTTGTAATTTTATCTTTTATTAATATAGATAGTGGCTTTAGCCTTTTGTGTAAAAAACAATATAAATCCCCTATCATGCATTACAAAGGAGAGATTGGCTTGGATTTATGATAAAGTATTGAATGAGAATTAAAATCCATCTGCTAATATGAGAATTGATATGGTAAAATGATAAGTAAGATTTGACAAAGAGTAAATGGTAGAATTTTTGCATACATAGATTAATATAAACTAGATAACTTAGTTTAGATATCAAAAAATAAGGTTAAGATGATGAAAATAATCTACAAAATTAATTAGTTTTTTTAAAATGGAGGGAAGATGTCATATTGGCCAACTTGTTCCAATGAAGAATTGTCACTTGGACATACCCATTCCTAATACATTTTTATTATTTTTAATTATAGATTATACACAAGATCATAAAGTTCCAAAATTTGATTCAATGTCAAAGGGTTTTTCCTCACACATAACCCAATTATAGAATCAAACTTGAAATTAAAATAAAATGTGCTTAAAAGGAAAGTATGTTGATGTAAAAAGTATGTTGATGTAAAATAGTAGTTAAATCAGACTCATGATTTACCTTACACTATGTGGTACAATACTTATTTGGATGTAATCACAATTGTCAATGCATAGAATCAATTCCATAAAAAACTTAAAAAATAAATAATAAAATATATGCCTTAAAACATGAATGTTCTAGTTTACCACAATATGAGAGAGAGAGTTAGGGAGGGTGGGGGGTGTAGTTCATACTATGATCTTCCTCCCTTGATGATAGAATCTTGTCTTCTCCTTCATCCATGGAGAATATTTCCTTGAAATTGCCTTAATTTTTCATAAGGTGTACCTTAGAATGCTTGAATCTATATGTATAAATGCAATCCTGAATTATAATCACTTGAAGCAAGCGAATGAGATTTTAGACTTCTTTCTTAATAGATGTGATTTTAGATTTCATTCTTAACCAATGAGATTTTATATTTCTTTCTTAACTAATGAGATGGGATCTTGATGTGAATTTTGGGGAAAAACTAGGGAAGAGGTGGGATGGGGAAATCTCTTCCTCCAAAAACTAGTGATTTTTTTCGAAGTTGGGAATGTAGAGTAAAATTCAAAATTGTAGGAAATGTGGGATTGGAGTACTGAAAATCAAGGAAAATTCCATATAGGATATAAGAGGGCCTTATTGAGCATCTAATTATGGGTGTTTACGATTTAGGATACTACAATTAATAATTTCTTGTATCAAGTTGTAATCTATAGGTGGCTAATCACGGCCTCTTATTCTTTAAGAAGTCTTTGTAAGAAAGGTTAATAATTAAGTTGATAGTGTGCCCTTTGTGGCCTTGAGTTGTAACATCCAATTCTATTGTTAATGTATTGTCGATCTCTTAATATCTCTTGGGCACTAGTTGTGCAAGGGTGAACATCCTTATTATGCTAAAGAGCTTGCTAAAAATATTGTTAGTCTTATTATCATACATTTAAAATGTTTTTAATATTAAGAAGCAACCAAAATTGGGGGCTGACCCATACAAAGAAAAATACAGATTAAAAATTAGTCAGAAGTCAATACTATGCAATTACCCAACCCCCTTCTTAACCATCAAACCCCCACTTCTATAAAGTGTTTTTAATACTACGACTAGAAAAAAGCATCAAAATGTCAACATTATCAGTAAACTTGGATAGAAATTCATAGAGGCCATTAAACTAGTCTAGTAAAAACTAAGAGAGAGAACTCATAGACAACTAAAAAACCTACTAAACATGGAACAAAACATAAAACTAAAAGTACACTAGCATGCACTAATCCTCATTTCTTTGGTTCTTGGATTGTTCAGAAGTAGACACAACTAGTCATTAGCCAAGAAACCATACAATGAGTGAGTCACATTATAATGCCTCGATTGGGAACCCAAGAGAAATAAACTTAAAATGTTACAATATTTACTAAACTATTTTAAAAAAAAAAAATTAACAACATCAAGATAACATTAATGCGCAAGCAATATGAACATACACATCAAATACACATAAGCAATTACATATATAGTTTCAATTCCTCAAAGGTTCCTTCATGTTTTATTATTTTAAGAAGTTTATATTAATTAGTTTAAGTCTCAAGTACAATGTCTCGTGATCATAAAGAAATAACAAATACACAATTTTATAAGAAAATGCATAACCATAACTAAAACAATGAAAGTACATCCAATAATTAACATCCACTGCACATGTCATAGGTTATGTGAAAATATATACAATACATCATAATACATGATAATATATATACATCAATCAAATAGAAGTACCCAAGATAGAAATAAGAATGATAAAGGTACATGTGAGGCCTCACCCTGACCCGTCATAGCATAGATAAATTTTTACATACATTTTGATATTGGGTAAGTGCACCAAGTTGTGGTGCCAAAAGGGGGGTATAAGTGGACACCTTTTTCCTGAAATCAGCAATTTCTGGACTTCAACAAGAATTTGAAGATAATTACACTCAAAATTTTAAGATATGACAAAAACAAAAGTTGTAGTCCTTTGAATCTAGTTTCTAAACTACTAAATTTTTTTCAAAATGGTTTAGTTTTAGGTCCTCAAAAAAGGGGACCACAAAAAGTGGTACTATTTATTCCAAAAAAACATAACATAGTACAAAGTGTGGCCCCCCTAAAATTTTAACTTTCTTTTTGAAAACCTTTAATCGCTCTAGTCAAAAGTTACCTAACACTATGTAATTTATCCCAAAAATTTTGGGTAATTTTCTAATGTGTATTTTTTTTTAATGAATTTTTTAATCAGACACATACCAAAAATGTGAAATATCTGTGTGCTCCCCCTAGAAATGATTAAAAACTAATCTAAAATCAAAACTTCTTTTTTTCAAAGTGTGTAGAATGGAGTCTAGTTTTTAAAAAACTAAGTTGTTGCAAAATTTGATGAATGAGCTAAAATCTATAGCCCAATTAGTACATGCTGGTTTTTGACAAAAAATGGACATACATTCAAAAGAAATTATAGATGAAAGGCTTGAAATAGTTCAAATAAAAAATAAATTATATGACTGTGTAGCTAACACAGAGACCTACAATGTCATGTAACCTGATTTTATCGATGCTCAACCACGAGGAAATTGGAAGGAGATCACATAAGAAAAATCAATCATTTTTTGTATGTTTGCAGCAAAACACGTCTCAGACCAGTTTATAGACTCCAAAACTTTGGGTTGGATCCCCAAGGCAAAGCCAAACATTAGGCTTGGTAGAATGTAAAGCCTTAAATAGTGTGTGTGCCCTATAGGGCGTGAGCACTACAGCGCACACATGCTATTTAAAGCCTTTTAAATTTACTTTTAAATAGTGCATATGCGCTTTGAATTTTTTTTGAAAAGTGTGCATGTTCTTTAATGCATACCCACTATAGTGTGTACATGCTATGGCTTGGCACACCCAAGCCATAGTGCGTGCGTGCTATAGTGCGTACACACTATAGCACGTGTGCGCTTTGCAAAACTAGAATGAAAAAAAATGTGTCATCTTTTTGGCACCACAACTTGGTGCACTTACCCTATTCGGGACTTTGATATTTTGACAATTATTCAAGACTTAGATGGACAGTGGCTTGTTTTATCTATTGATTTTGACATTACAGTAGTGCTTTACATCTATGATATGTACTAAGAACCTAATATTGTGAATAGAATGATCAAACAAATATGGATGTAACCTTACACATGGAAGGATAGAAATTAAATTATGATGTGATGTGACATGTTAATTGATTATGATGATTTATGATTTAATGTGATGGGAAAATTTTGACATTTTAACATTTTGAATGTTTTATTTGAAATGACTAAGTAAATGAATTACATTGAGTTATGTTAATATGGATTATGTAACGTTTAAATTCATATTCATTTATGATATATATTTTATACAACCTCATTCAATTACTGATGCTTGAGTTTAGTGTGCAGGAAGTGGAACCATGGAAAATTCTGCGGGAAACAAGATCCAAACTTATGTAAATATGGTTTAACCAAGGTGAATATTTGGAAGATTCAAAAGCCTCGTTGTGAAGTATTTTGCTTGATAAATGTAAGTTTTTTTCTATGTGGAAATTTTTAATCAAAAGGATGCATTAGGGACATGTCATGGTGATGTGGAATGTGCTTTTATGTGTCACTTGACACTTGTGGATTGTGTGTTAATGACATGTCATCTAGGGTTTTGGTCATGATGTCATTTTACCCTAAAACTAATTACCTTGTTAATAAGTAAGTAAACCCACTTGACAAGGGATAGAATGGGTCACAATCAAAGGAAATTCGAATTTAGACTTGACTAGGGTTTTGAAGGGTCATTAGGTGGTCCCAAAGTGTCTTTTATGTGAAAATAAGCTACCCATATGATAGTATAACATGTTAGGGACCTAATTTTGACCATGATAGTGCCTAGACATCCTAGGTGGGCCCTTTACCAATGCCTTCTTCCATCAATTCGAAAATGGAGTTGTCACATGATCTCTTTCCCATGTTTTCACTAAGTCAAAAATGTAAAACTTAGGGGGAGACAAGTTTGTAAGAGGAAGGGGCTTGGTGTTTTCACTAAAATAGTAAGTGGGAGGACCCTTTTAGAAAGTCTTGGAAAAACTAATGGGGTGTTCACCCACTCTCTAAGTTTAGAGATAGTTAGGGTTTTGGAGGAGGACTAAGGGAGTTCTTCATCAACTATCATTGCCTTTAGCTTGGACCAAGGTTGGTGATCAAACCATGACCATTTTGTTTTAGTATTGCATAATGAATCTACAAATATGGATTGTTGTTATGGGATCATGTATTGTTATTGTAATCTTTGTGCTCTGTTGTGAGTGTGCATTGTGTTTCATGCATTTTCTTGGGTTTCTTCCTTGATCTCCTTGTTTTTTTTGAATGTTGAATTTGTTCATGGGTGTGAAGGCTTCACTCACCCTTGGGAGGGAAAAGAAGCCTTGGGTGAAGGGGTTAGTTGGGCCCAACAATGTAGTAGAGAGCTTCTTCTCTTGGAGAGAAGGGAATAGGGGGGGGGGGGGGGGGGGTGGGGAATTTCATGGAGTATGGGCTCCATTGAAGCCATTGTCTTGATACTAAGATTTGGGGGTGATAAGTGGAAATTGTGAACCTGGGGGGTGATAAGTGAAAATTGTGAAGGGAAGTATGTATGATGCAAGCCTTGTAGAGGCATTGTGAAATTTGATGTGTGTGAATTGTATTGACATGCCAAATATCCTCTTTGAAGAGACCACCTTCACCCAATGTATTCATGATTCCAGTGGTGAATTATTGTGTAAGCCATGGAAGGGATTGTATGTGTTTTGTTGTGTGATTTCATGCATTAGTAATGTTGTTTGTGTGTATCCTAATTGGGCTTTGTTTCTCCTGCTTGATCAGTGGTTTCATAGAAGCCTAGGATGGGAGGTGAGCCTCCATGGTTCCTAGTTTTTGTATTGTTTTGTAGGTTTTGTGAGAATGGATTCCTTGAGAAGATCAGGGTTACACTCTTGGCATTCTGAAGAAGCTTGTGTTGTGAAATCAAATTCCATTGTTGTTTCTTTGTTACATGAGAGCGATTCATCTCCTATTGTATCTTATTATAAGTGTGTAAAGTGAAATCTCCTATTATAGAGCAATATAATATTTAGAAGGATTATGCCTAGAATTTTCCTTATAGAGTACCATTAAAATAATCACTTCTATCTAAGGGACAAGAAAAAAAAAAAATAGAAATGACTAGCTAGAGGATAAAAGAATGCCTATTCCCATTAAAATCTCGTAAAATAACATTCCTTTAAGGACAATCACGCAAATGGGAAAAGTGCTCTCTTTAAAGAAAAATAAAATCTAAGAAAAGAAAAAGAAAACATAACATGAGTATGGGTTCCATATGCTTAGGATAATAAATAAATATAAAATTCAAACATGTGAGGGGAAAATGGTCCCCACACCCCCTTCTAGGCATCCTCACCTCCTTGCTAGCTTTTTGGCATAGGTACAAATGCATAGAGGTTGACCTTTTTCTGACATTGGTTTGATCCTCCATCTTTAGGCACTTTCCCCTCTTTAAAATTTATTTTGGCGCATGAAATATGATCCATATATTGACATAAGTCAGAGATCTCCTCCTAGTCACCTCCACCCTTGGAAGAAGGGAAAAAGGCACCCATTCTTGGGCCTAGCCCATGTCATGATGTTGTCTCCTAGGGGTAGGTGCTAGGGGATAAAGGGAAGTAGGTTGTCTTTTCAAATGGGGAGTTGGGTGCTTGATTTGAGGTAGGCGATGTCATTTAAAAAGAAAAAATTTATGGATATTTGGTAATGTTTAGAGTTGAATTATTATATCAAGTCATGTGTTAGTAGGTGGTTTAGGGGTAAGATGGAAAGTGGAGTTGGTTAGTAGTTAGTAGGAAAAAGTGAGCTAGTAAAGTAAGAGTGATTTTTTAAATAAAGTTGAGAAGCAAGTTGTTATTTAGTAATAATTATTTATGTTATGGATAATGTCAAGGGGATTTTGTGTGGTAAGGTAAGATAGTATGTAGGAGAGTATTGGATGGGTGTAGAGCCTTTTAAAAGATTAAAATTTAGGAAATAGTTAGTAATTATTATTTCGGTTTTTATATCTAATTAATTTCATTAAATAATAATGGTGTGTTTCTTAGTTGGGTGATGGTATTAGTTAAGGTATCATAAGTCGAAGCTTATTTGGAAAATTATCTCAACTTAGCAATTTTATATATATAGACACACACACACACACACACACACACACACACACACACACACACACACAAATACATATTCAACATGACTTTCTTTTATGTGAAATAAGTACGACATTGGATCTATGTTAGTAAGTAGGTACTTAGTAATAATACGAAATTAGAAAATATTAAAATATAAAATAACATGGATACCTCTTGATGTTATCTAAATCTATAAATTTTGAAATATGAACATAATGTTTGTAGTTCAAAGTATCCTACTAGTAGTGAGTTACATGGAAAGAAGTTGATTTTCATGTTGATTTATATAAAAGAAGCTAGCCAAGATTTCTTGTTATAACCAAAACTTATTAGATGCATGTAAGCCTAGAACTAGTTTTAGTGATTGGATTATTAAGATGTGAGTTATTGATGAAGGTTTAGCAAAGGGTAATACATTATAGAAAATTTGGGAATAAATAATTGAAAATTGATTTAAAATACTTAGTCGTACGACATCAATTTAAATCAAGTTCATAAAGGATAAAACGTAAGAAGTTCATTAAAATAGTAGTACCTATACACCAAAACAGAATTGGATATAAAATATATCAAGTTAAGGTGATGTATATATATAGTAAAATGACTTGAAATTAGAACATTTAGGACAATTGTAAAACATCTTCACATTCACATACATAATGTCCTAATTTAAGGATAGGATGTGGAATTCGAAATGATAACGTCATCTACTTCTTATGTTTTCAAAAAATGTTACAAAACTGATTTGGTCTCCCTTGGAAACTTGAAATACAGTATTTCGACTGGACAAAATTCTCCCACATCAACTAGGATTAATATTTCCAACTCAATGAACAAATAAGTGACACCCTAGTGTTCTTGAGAAAACATGAGTTGACAACCGATCGTTCAATAGAAAGTTTTTAACCAAGTATAGGTTTGTATATGTACTATCCTTTAGTTCACCATTCAAAAAAAATAATTGTTGGTTGTGTTTTCCCTTGTAAAATTTAGGGCATGACATTCTGGTATTATAGCCAGGTTACAACACTAGAGCCTTACCCATTATGCTTAACTCACTAAAACTACAACTTGTGTGTAGGATGCCTATTGTTACCCATGGTTTTCGAAGGGACAGAGTCCCTAGAGATGCTTGAGTGGCACTAGATGGAGCCGAGCATGAAATTGGTGGACCTCCACCCAAGCAACCTCAAAACTTCAATCAGCTTGTCACAACCATTCAAGTGTTTAGTTACCTTTGACTAGTTACTCTGAACCCTAGACCCTCAATGTGACATATGCAAAACCAAAAAAAACCTCTCAAAAGGACAAGGCAAACTAGTCATATTGTCATCCCATTCCCATCCTTAGTCTATACAAGCACTCAAGGCATGGGCGGGGTAATATCTCTAACTTATCTTTTTAGTGTGTTTCCCAAAATATTAATTACTAGATTATCACTTATTAGATAACCAATAGGTTATCCTCACACTGACCACTTCGGGTCCTGGACCCCTACTACAAGCCACTCCCAAAGACATGTACCTATACAACCTCTCGTAAGCACATAAACACAATTGTGTCCCATACCACAACACCCATCATAATCATACTTGGTTCCTTAACAGGAAACCTAAAAATAAGTTGTTTCTCCCAACCCAAGTAAACATGCATGCACCACATAACAAATCTCATAAATGAAATAGTGAATATAAATTTAAAAACTCATCATAATATTCAGAGTGAAGAACATCATAAAGAAATCACAAAAGTAAATCTTTGGTGTACATCCTAGTTGGCTAATCTAAACAATTCACAGGAAAACCAAAATGAAATAACTATATCCATAAATTTTAAAAACCCATCACAAAATAAATATAATGCAATTAAACTAAATGACTAGTATAGACATCTTAAATAAATCTATCTAAAGAAATGTTGATAGATATCCACTACAAAATAATTATAATTTAATTTACTACATCTAAAAATATTTGTATATCCTTTATCTCCATTTATTTAGTTTTTTACTAACTAAACTTTTTATTTTAATTTTTGTTAATGGATGATTTATATCTCCAAATATTATAATTTAAATGGATATTTTATGTAATATTTATTAAATTATTTTTAAAAGTATATTCAATTTATAATAAGATTTAAACTTTTGACATGTAGATGGTTGTCAAATTTAACCTAGAAGAGTAAAAGTTAACATTAACATGCTCACACCATCCCACTCCCCCATTCTGCCATTGTGGAATGCCTATCGGCATTAATTAGAACCAATCTTACACATAACTTTTATTTAAATATAATCTAACAATTATCATAATAACTAAGTTATTAGTTAAATATAAAATCTAACTAATGTTAAATATAACTATGAATATGACTAACTAATATTTAATAATTATAGTTTATTAATATACAATGATCAATTTAATCTATATACATTTATTTATTAATAAATAAATTAATTAATTAAAAAAATTAAAAGGACAAGAAATATATATATATATTCTAAATCATCTATTCTAAGTTTCCTTCACCAAATGGGAAAAAAGAATAATGGACTAAATTATAACTAATATTTCCATGCATACTCTTCCTTTCAAATACGGATTTCCTAAATCAAACACAAATAGTCATACCTGAAAGAAATGACTATTAAATTTAATTTAGAAATAATTTACTTAAGGACAAACATAAAGAACATTAAAACCCTTTATTTATTTGTAGGCGAGTTGATAGGAAAAAGGTACATGTTAAACCAACTCCATAAAAAAGAATATTATAACTAGCGCTTGTACCCCAAGACGGTCCAAGAGTACAGTCGATAGGTGTCCATATCTAGAATCTAAATCAACATGAATTGCAGAGAAGGAAAGAACTAAAATATTAGATTAGACAGTGGGGTAGATATTTTGAAAAATAGGAACTAAATGTGAATGTGACGGGTATTTTGAGACAATCATATATTATGCATGGACCAATATGTGTGTGAAGTGAATATCTAGCTTGTGAATCTTGCAATGAAATACACAGAGATTGACCCACATATAATTCAACCGCCCATTTTGGCCACAACCGCTAAAAACGTACACTTGATTCTCATTCACCACCATTGCATGGTAGCTCTTGTTCAAAGCATCATTCAATCAAAGACCATAAACCCACAAACATAATTATTCAATCAAAGACCAAAAACAAATAATCAGAGAAAGAGTAAAACATCATTCAACTAAAGACCCCAAACCCATCATTCATTATACAATTAAAGACCATTTAAACAACAAACCCATCAATCAAATACTAGAATCCCAAAAATAGTGAAAAGGGCAAAGCAAGGGTTTTAGAGAAAGTGGGAAAACCTATTTGGTGGACCCTCCAAGTGTTAAAGGAATAGAAATGGTTGAGCTCCTGATTATCTTTATCGTGGCCTCCGAAGATGTAAATGACAAGGCCAAGGGCAACCATGGTGATGCCCACCTTGGGAGGTGGCAGAACCCCTTTAACATTCGCCACACTATGCACCCACCTACTCTACCTCCGTGCTCTCATCTCCACCTACTATCAAGACAGTCACATCTACTGTGCTTGTTGCCTACATTGTTGCATTGAACATGTCATTTCTAGTACATTTCACATTGGTGCAACCTGGGGCAAAGAGGAATGAAGTGTATTTCAAGAGCCCCTGAAGAGGGGTTGTATATTTGTATGGAATACCTGCCCAACATGAACAAGATGAATAGACTAAATATTAGCAATTTACCTATGCAATACTCTTATTGATATAAGAAACACTCGAATCTCATACTTCTATATATGTTGGTTAAAAATATAACGTATATAGTCAAGTTTGGAAGGATTTATTGTAGATAAGTCTCCATGATAGTTTCATAAATGGGTACCTTCATAATTGCCAATCATGACTTTGGTGACATTTGCATTGAGCCCAATGACGGCCAAAGAACGAATCTTGTTTGCAGCTAATGGTAATGAGCCATCATTCTTGAGCAGCACTATCTCCTGCCTGGCAGCATCCAAAGTGAGTTCTTGATGCTCTATAGTACAAACATCTTTTGGTCACAAATTTCCATATGGCTGCTTGGTGGGATCCCCATCAAACCAGCTGAGCCTCATCAATGTTGTGAGAGTGTTAGCCAGAGCATTATCAATGGAGGACTCATCCACTTTGCCTGCTTTCACAACTACTTCTATGTCCTTCCCCATGAAAGATCCATAGTCCAAATCTAGCCCTAAATTCATCATATCTAGGCCAATGCAAAAAATATATAATTCTTCTCATATGAATCACAAATTCAGATTGCTCAGGCATATTTTGTAGTGAATTGCATACCAACTTTTGTCATGTCAGCAACTAAATCTTCAGGAGTGGGTGCATAGTGTAGAACCCCTTTAACTAGTCCTCCAGATCGAAGACATACATTGTGTTCAATGTACCTAGAAATTTTCAAGGATAATACCTTGGATGTGGTGATTTTGCCTTTATCCTTGATGGAGAATGCAATGGCGATCATTATCTATTCACTCCACCATGAATTCTGAAAGCATCTTCGTGTCTCACAAAGACCAATGTTTCGTCTGCAACCCTGTTTGGACGTTGTGAGTTAGAGAATCTGCCAACATTGATCGGTAACAAACATTTTGATGACAAATTTCCAGCTTGGAAGCTGCAACGTGAGGAATTCCTGGTGGGCTATCACCCAGGTGAAAGCCTATCGGCTAATTATGTTGACCCTTATAAATTAGTGGCAGCTTTTTCCAAGAAATCAACAAGTCTATCTTATATTATAAGAAATTATGAACACGTACCTCAAATATGTACAAACCCACCAATTTAAATGAATTGCTAAAAGCTATAAGTTTAATCCCAAAAAGGTTTGAATTTAAAAATAATATGTAAAAGCCTTAAGATCCATGTGGAAGACATGGGCCTCGTGTCACGACCAAAAAAAATGCTCCATTTTTTTAAAAATAGGAAAAAAAAACCTCAACATGGTTTGGATAAAATATAACTTAAAGTTTATTTTAATGACATGATCAATAAAATGACTTAGCGAGCAGCAACTATATCTTGTCTTCATATATATTGGGGATTGTGCAGCATTTAAAAATAGTAATAATACAAGAGCAAAATAATAATAATGTTTTCACCAAGGTGCAAGAAGGAATACGGGTGACCTATCGAAAGCACCCCATATCATTAATTTTTGTTATGTTAAAAATATTCATTGGCACTAACCCTTGTGCAAGAATAGTAAAAGTAATAAAGATCCAATAGACAATTAATTTCTTTAGTTTATATGAATTAGCATCCATGTGCATATAAGGAAGGAATAAAAGAAATATATATTTAGTTTTTGCGTTTTTTGTTTTTTTTTAAAAATATCTATCATCCTTTTCTCTTCAAATTTATAATTTCGGATGTCTAATCTTTTTATTAAATGCATATGTATGTATTCTTTTCTTTCTTTCTTTTAAACAAAATAAGAAAAATTCTAAAATAGGTTGTAAATTTGATTCAATTAGATTTTAATCAAACCCTAACTTTGCACATAATGTAATATTGTTGCCCATGACTTGTGGAATGAAACCCAAACCCAGAGCCACTCCTGAATTCTGGAAAACTATCGCGAAGAAGTTTGATTGCACCATTGGGTAGGAAGGGCGCTGAGAAACTAATTTCATTCAATCAGATCTAGAAAATAATCAAGTTAACTAATAGAATTCCAACCACTCAATCAAGCACAAACAAAACAGATCTTTTCTAATGAAATGCCTTTCCAAGATTTCAAACCCTACCTCATGCTAATGCTAAAATCTAACAACCAAATGAAATTCTAACTGCAAGCAAAAATCTTTCAAGCCACAAAAATTCCCTTCTTTTACAAACCTCAGTGTTGCTCCCCAGAACCTGTGTGTGCAATAATGACCATAATGCCCTAAAAACCCTCTAGTATAGAACTCTAATTACCTTTTAGGGTTTTGTCACCACCAATTCTAAATTGCAATTATTTTATTTAATTATTCCTTTCATGCGCAAATAATCCACTTTTAATTGAAAATATTCTTTTATTATTATTCTATTTATTTCTCCACTCTTCACTTAAAGTAATCTCATAAAAAAAACATGTATTTATTATTTAATTAATAAAGATAACTTAAGTGCATTATTAAAATGTCACTAATTTTTAAATCTTCATTAATTAAATAATAATGCTACACCAAAATTAGAGTTTAATAATTTAATAATTAATTTAAAAATCCTTATAATGTAGTTTTCTAAATAACGATTTTAAATTAAATCTTTTAATTTAATTGAAATCCATATAATTCCAATAATTCTAATAAATACAAAATCATCCTATTTTAACATTTTTCTATTTTTTTTAAATCAAATAACATTTGATAAATCAATATCATCAATCGATCCAAGAATTAAACCACATACACACAAAAGACTCATGTGTTTTAAAAAGGATAGATAGTTTGTTACGAGTCCTCCTTGTACGACAAGTATTTAGGCTATGTTTGGGACTAGATGTGATGATTATCTTCCTATTCTCACCATTTGAGTATTGTAATAGGGCACACTCATCCTGGCAATTCAGGGAAGTCGATACCCAGTACCTACATCTTGCATAAAAGAAAAACATGTACATGTATATAGATATAACTAAACTAAACATGCAATGGCAGGGAGTGGTACATCATGTAGATCGTAACTAGTAGGTGACTATGACTCCCTTCCTTAACCACATCAAACACATCAATTTAAAGATATATAAAATAGATGCGTGCACCATACACATGCAAGTATGGGGTAAGTATCATAATAAGTCACACGTCAACATTGAATGATTAGATATAATAATGCATCAGATCATATGATATTATCATGAAAGAAATTACAATTATAATTAGGAATTATTGAAACACCATTAATGGATGATAAATCATAATCATTAAACAATACATGAAAGGAAGTCAATTAAACAATTATTACCAATGTATCGATAATCCAAGTTATGAAATAGTACCATCTAACTGTAAAATAAATATCTTTGCATGAAATAAACCTAAAAGAGTTTGGAAATCATAATAGAAAAGAAAAATATGGGTGGGCATTATAGTCATCTTCATGTCCTTAGCAACATTAGTGCCTTCCTTGTTATTTTTTTATGAGGTAGAGGGTGGTAGCTGGCAATGCATCAGACACACCAATAAATTAGCATCTCCATTGAACTTATCTTCTAGCTCCTCATTCTTCTTAACCAACTTTGCAATGGACTTCTCTAGCCTCTCAATGTCATAGGTCCTCCTTTTTTTGTTTGTTTCTCCCATAGTGCCCCCCTTGTGCTGGTTGTGATCTGCCTCCATTTGTTTAGGCTTCTACCCATCCTCCACCTATAATTTCTACTTTAAATTGAGTGCCTACATTCCCCATTCTCACAAGTGAACTAATTGTACCTTGCTCTGCAACATTATCCCCCTTCTCCAAGTCTAGGGTAATGGTCTCTATTTTGAAGGTATCATAAACCTTAGAAGGAAAAGGGCTATTTGGTTCCTCTTCCATTAAATCCTTGTATTTACCTTTTCTTTTATTATCCTCTTCCTCTTGGTCCCCATAGTTCCTTCTAGTCTCTTCACATTTGGGTAAAGGGCCAAAATTTCTCCCAGACTTATCAATTGAAGCATATTTATTAGATTTAGCCAAGACGAGGTTGGACAAGGGCTTTTTCTCTCTAACACTTTTGCTTGATCTATTAGTTCCCTTCCTAATGATGGTATCAACACTCTTGATATCAAGAACCTTTATTTTCCACATCTTTATCTTCTAAGAAGAGGCAATGCGATTCCTATTACTCTTGGTACAGGTGGAGGGGGAGGAATTTTGACCCATATCACTAATTTTTGGAGGCAAGGGGTTCAGGCTTGGGGTTTGGGGGTGAAGGCCTTTGTAGAATTTAAAGAGGCAAAAAATCAAGGTTTGGTGATACACAAAATAAATTTTTCATTCCTCTTTTCTTATGATCCACACGCAACCTTCGACAAAAAATAAAAGCAGATAGGAAAAATAAATGCATTCCTTATTGGTAAAATGGTTTAGGATGGGAAGGTGATGATAGTTTCATACCTTGAATTTGTCTTCCATGATTATGTATCGGATTATGACACAACAAATCATATCCCTATGCTCTGGGAGCTTTTCATGAGCAAGCCCACCACAAAAATGAGAAAGGGCTTCATCAGAACTAGAAAACTTCCCCATGCCTCAACATCATATCCACCACCCTAGGCTACTTGCTTCAATTTTTACCTTCCAACCCTAGACCAATAGCATTAGCAATTAGCTCTTTAGTGGCCTCAAAGGAGACCCCATTGATGTTAACCCATTAGCTCTTCCATGAGTCCACAAACTGCCAAGTTACCATCTAAACATGGCCTTTAATACTCTTGATGAATAGAATAAGCCTTGATTCTTTCATGTGCATCCATTTTGCCTTATCCTTCCAATATTCTCTCCAATTCTAGGTGATTCAATCCTCATATTATCACCCTCCATAACTTCCTTCTCCACAAGCTCAAAAATTAGGTCTTCCACTCCCTCCTTCAGCTCAACCACCATACCCTTCACCAACTTCAACAAACCCAAAAGAACATAGTGAAGCATTTACAAACTAGACGTGACAACTTGAAAAAGTGAAATATGTTTGCCAGACACTTTATATTAACAAATTATTATTCAAAATTAAATTTATTCCCTAACTACTAGATCATAATGATTCTATAATCCCCCCTTAAAAGTTTTCCTCAAAATCTAGAAAGTGCCTTCTTTAGTGTAGGAGAATATCATCCTAGATCTTGTATTGATTATCAAGCTTTCATTTCCCATCACAAATCATAATTAGAAATTAAAGTTAAAGGTGACCCAAAATGATTTATCAACGCTAGCATTTCCACTAAAGTTAGCACCATCATGGTCCAACCCACCATATTAAATAAAAGCTTAGCAATGTCATCCCTAACAAAACACAAAATGATAGAGGTTGTTCTATTAATATTAATTAAAGTGGACATAATTAGTTAGAAAGAATTATTTTTGAGCTAGAGAATTAATCACCATCATACAATTGTACTCATTTTCCCAAACTTGAACATTAATAGCCTCATGTTTGTACCCCCCAGGCTATCTGCCACTTGATTCCCTTCCCTATAGACATGTTGAAATGGAACTTTATTAATCCTATTTAGGAGAATTTGGGAATCTCTACGAATAGACATGGCATGCCAGTTCATCTTATTATTTCCTTTAGCAACCTCAATTAATAATAAAGAATCTCCTTCCACTATAAAATTTTGAATTATCATATTATGTGCTAGCTCCAACCCCCATAAGAGTCCCAAGGCTTCTGCCAAATTGGTTGAAAATTTCCCACATTTCTTTGAATACCCTATGATACAAACTCCTTCATTCTAAATGATTCATCCTGTAGTAGCACTATCACTCCCCCTTAACCCATCAAATTTCAATTTACACTAGTTTGGGGGATTGGCTTCCATCTAGTAGTCAATTTTTTTTGGATCCTTCAATTATCAACTTTCTCAATTACCTAGGAGATATCCTATAATTCTCCCCAACAACACTCAACATGTGTGGGAGGGTGGGGGGGGGGGGAGGGGATTTCCATTTCCAAGTCAAAGAAAAATCCTTGATCACTCCCGTTGTAATTCAAGTAACCACTTTTAGTTAATATTTTTTTCTCTGAAAATATAGTTATTCCCCTCCTTCCATATCTTCTAGCACACATATGAGGGGATGGCCTTCCAAATCATTTCAATGAGGGGGTGGTGTGAGGGAAATTACTGTCCAAAGATGAATTGGTGCACATCTCTATTAAATACACATGAGATCCCAAGTTGGCCAAGTATTTTCTATCAAACCTATGTAGTATAGGGGCAATGGATTAATAAGAGATGAGGGATGGTTTCTTCCTCCCTGTAGCAGAGCACACATTGCTTTCCCATATGGAAGCCACACCTCTTAAGATTATCAATATTGAGGATACTACTGTACATAACATACCACCCAAAGAAGTAGATTTTGGGGAAAGAGTGCTAATGCTAGAAATATTCTTCCATTTCATGTTCCCCACCTCCCCAATTATTCTATTGTAGGCCAATTTCATGCTAACATCCCCACTTGGCTTTCTTTTCCATATTAGTTTGTCAATCTCTTGGATGCAGGGAATTTGTATATCTTTTAGGAGGGATTTATTGGACTAACCACCAACATTCCAATTTAGGATTCATGACATGGCTTAACTGCCTCCTATGTTCTATAAGTCTAGTGGTTGTATTGGCATTAAAAGGTCGATCTTTTGGTGCAACAACAACTCTAGCTTGTAACAAGTGGTATCAAAGCTTGGTCACAAGTTCAAATCTCCTCGAGTAACACTAAGAGGGGAATTGTTGGACTAACCACCAAGATTCCCCTTCAAGATTCATGGCATGGCTTAACCACCTCCTATGTTCTATAAGTCTAGTGTTTATATCAGGCAATGAAAGGTCGATCTTTAGGTGCAACAGAAACTCTAGCTTGTAATAGGATCTCAACTCCCCATACATTATCTTATCCATAGGGTTAAAAATTTCCATATTAAAATTATTCCACTCCTTGCTATGTAAATATAATTCATCACCTTTTCACCATGGTCAATCACCCCATACTCTTTTAAAATAACAAACTTTGTGTGAATTAAAAGAGCATAACCCATATGTCTTGCAAAAATCCAACCAGAATACCATCTCCAATATTTCATTTAATGTTTCCCTTGATGTGTATACTTGTCTTGGTGATGTTATTCCATATTCTTGATCCAACTAGGAGACCTTCCAGAAAGTAGGCTTGATTGAAAGGTCCACCTCCCAAATACTTGGCTCTCGTGACACAACACCAAGAGGCTAAATTTTGGGCCAATCTCCAACCAATCTTCATCATTAGGGCTTTATTTGGATTCCCAATTCTCCTCATATTCAAACCCCATTATGATTTAGGTCTACACACCTTTTCCCAACTAACTAGTCTCAATTTCATCCTTTCCTCCATTCTCAACCATAGGAAATTCCTCTAGATCTTCTCAAGAATATCTCTAAACCTATTGGAGATTTTGAATAATGACAAAAGGTAATAAGGAATTCCATGTAATGAGGCCAAATGAGTTGAAGTTTACAAACATTACTTAGAACCTTACCCTTTTATTCTCCCAAATTCCTCTACATCCTTTCCACCACAGTATTCTAGAATTTGGGGGTAACTTCCTTGACTGTAAGGGGGAGCCCCAAATAGGTGTTAGGGAGGTTCATAACTTGACATTCCAACACCTTGGTAATTATTTTCCAAAGAGCCAAGTCTATATTGAAGATGTAGAGTGTTCTTTTGTGGTAATTGATATGTTGTCTTGACACATCCACATATCTCTTCAGGGTTTTCTTTTAGGCTTTGGCCTCTCTTATGGAGAAGTGTTCATAAAGGAAGGTATCATCAATGAATTATTGTTATACCTCAGGTATGAGGGTCATAACTAGTTTGACCCCCTTAATTTTTTATTGAGAAAGCATAGTTAAAAGTTTTCTACCAAGAACGTCAATGAACATTATGAATAGATAAGACAAAAATGGGTGTCCCTGCAAGAGGCCCCTCACATACCATAATAATTTTCTTATCCAAGATAGGTTTTATTCTATTCATAAACACCTTGGCGATGATCTAATAGATGGTATTACGAAGGCTCATTAGTATGAAATCTTCCAACCGAGTGGGGTCATGAAATTTTGGTTCAAAACTAATTAAGTTTGGTTTAGCTCTTTAAGAATTGTGTTGGTTTTTACAAAGTCCCTTGTCACGTGAACAAGTTTATACAAGTAGTTATCTCCTAGAACTCCTAAAAAAGTGTTGGAGGAAATCTACCAAGGCCTGAGGCCTTGAAGGTTCCAATAGCGAAGACCACCTTTCTAACTCCAGCCTCAATCACTTTGCTAATGAGCTCTTTCTTTGTTCGTTCATCAACCATCAAGTGTATAATCTCTAGTAAGTCCCTCTTCACCAACGAGTTAACTTGAGGTTGAGGGAGGTTTCATATATCTTGGAAATATTGGGTGGACCATCTTCCAATATCCTCCTCATTAGTAAGCTCAAAATTGCCTGTATTAACAAGCTTGCTTATAGTGTCTCATTGTTTATGCTTTGAGGCCAACCTATGGAAGAAGGTCATATTCCTATCTCCCTCTATAAGCCAATAAATCTTGGATCTTTGTTTCCATTATATTTTCTCTCTTTCAATCACTTGATTCCATCTTTTTTCCTCTACATGGCTAGTCATTGAAAGGTCTCACCCCACTATCTTCACTTGGATTTCTTCTAGGTTAATTTCAATTTCCTTTTTATTCTTATAAATATCTCCGAAGGATGTTTTATTCCAAGAAATCACCTCCTTTTAAATAATTTTAACGTTCCTCACTATGTGGAACATGGCAATCCCCTAGATTCGATTATTCCATCACTTGCTTACACAATCATAGAAAAGCAGGTGCTAGTGCCATGTGATCTCAAAGTGGAAGGGTTTATTCTTATACTAGGTTTTGGTTATCCAAGTAAACATAAGCATATAGTTTTCTAAGACTGATCTCAGGAAACCATGAAGTAAGGTATGAGGAAAAAATCCCAATCCATTATGAGAAGCACCCTATCGAGTCTAACTTGAATAAGGTTACTTCCTAGTAGATTGTTAGACCTGGTAAACTGGACTCCTTGTAACTCCATGTCAATAAGATTATTCCTTCCAATAAAATCCCTCCAAATTCTGCATACTCTCTTAGACATCATCAAGAGCTTACATCTTTTCTAAGGGGTATAAAGGGGTATTTAAATCTCCCACACAAGTTATGCATTTGACTCCTTTCCAACTATTCATGCACATTGATGCTTCCTCTTGGACTTGAAGTCTTCCCACATGGTGTTAGGACTATAGAAATTTAGGAGCACCTAATTATTTATCTCATTAGTAAAGGGAACCACCACAAAATAGAGGTGGCATAGGATCTCCCTACCATCTAATCTATTAGGATTCCACATTTTAGCAATCCATCCTAAAGCACCAGTAACTTCCCTAAAAATATACTTTTCCCCTTGCCACATGTAGTTAGCAATCTTATCAAAATTTTCTTTCTAATTTATTTTAACATCCCAAATAAGTATAATTTCTACCTTATGACCTTGCATCATAGGTAAATTCAATGAAAATTGTTTACTTGGGCTATTTAGGCCTGCTAATATTCCATTAAATGAATTCCATTTCCTAACTCTTTGGATACATTCCAAGGTCTTCTACCTTCCATGAGCAATATCATGGGAAGTTTCCTTTGTTCTTGCTACTCTTTTTGGTGGTCGTCTATCTCTTGTCTTTAACCCCACATTATCTTTAGGTTGGCATCATGCCTTCTTCTTGGGTTTTTGGCAGCCCTCATCCACCATTAGTGGGGAGGCTAGGACTGAGGATAGTGAATCATCCATACATGCGAGGGAAAGCATCAAGGTACCTAATAGAGATGAACAACTCATCCATGTTTCTATCTATATGTCTTCATTCTTTTCATCTTCTGTCTATAACAATACTAGATCTTTTGGGTTCTTTATGGTATGAGATGAAGAGTCCCTCCCTACAACTTTATCCACTCAGAGTTCATCATCCTCCAAATCTTCTCTAATCTCTTCTATGTCTTTCTCTATTATAGGGAAACTCTTCTGTATTAACCAAGGGGGGGTCTAGATATGGCTCATCTCCAAGGAGCAGCCTTGGGCATCATCTGATGCACTCCCTTCCTTGATAACTTCCATCCCTTTGTCACTAATCTGGATCATTCCCAAGGAACCCCTTGGGCATCATCCAATGCACTCCCTTCCTAAGAAGCTTCCTTCTTATAGTCAATTTCTCTCGTATTGGCATAGGGTACCACATGGCCATCTTTCTTATACCTTTGGTAGTATATCTATCAACATTATCATAATTGATAACTTTCCTCCAAGCTGGGCACATTTGGACTTTAAGGAAATACTACTTGGAAGCATAATATTCACCACCACATTCACACAAACCCTAAAAAACCCTAACTAGAACTTGTGAAGGGTGACCACATCCACCTTAATGAAATGACTAAAGGAATCCCCAATCCATTTAAAAAATTTCTCATCCAAAAACTCCAAAGGTAGATCAAGTAGGCTAACCCAGACTAGGGCCATCTATTGAAGATCAACACTATGGTTGAAGCTAGGTTTTCATTTCACTAAAACTAGATTCTTCTTGCCAAATCTTCACATTCCTGCCAAGACCTAATTTCTATCATCTTCATTAAAAAAATTGAATAGGAATAGAGCTCCTATCATTACTGCAACCTCAATTAGACCCTTCAGTTTCCATCTATTAGAAACCCATTTTATCACAATTTTAGTGGTAGTTATGAAAGATAGTAACCTACAGCCAAGGTTTAGACAAAATCCTTTCATGATATTATCCACCACTGAATCTAGCAGAAGAATTTCCATCCCACTATTCCAATGGGATACGAGTGGAAGATCTATAGGTAAGGATTGTAGGTTTGAATGTTCCACTAGCACTCCTTTCCAACTCTACTTTAGGAACACCATATCTGCATTCTTCTCTAGAGTATTCTTGGGCCCAGTATTTTGAAGAAAAACCAAGTCCTCTAATGGATCAGAGGACCCCTCAAAATTCAATCTCCTATCATCCATGTGTACCCCCTTGGAGATAATCAACTAAATGTCAGTGGAGACCACTTGGATAGGGGGGACTAATTTTTCTAATTTTGAAACCGAGATGAGCTATTAGTTCTAGACTGGTCGACAATTGCAAAGTGGTGGGAAAAAAGAACCAATTTTTAAATCAAAATACTACACCGATAAATTTTGTGTGCAAGAAGATGTTTTCATAATAAGTAAATAAATTTTCTAATATACTTTCAATTTGTATAAAATTATTTCTCTAAAATTCTTTGGGATCTAAAAATAACAAAAAATCATGTTTAGAATATTTTATTGTTGATTCAATGTAACTATGTACATGCATATGGTTTGAATTTTTTCGTACCACCATTCTTTTTTCCTTTTTTTTTCACTAAAATTGGATGTGCCTTATGTGATATTAATAGTACTATTATATAACATACTTATTATATTGTTGATTCAACATAGTTATGTACATATATATTTGTTTGATTTCTTTCATGACTATAATGTTGTTCCTCTTTGAAAATACTTCTAGATAATTTGATCTTTCTCACACAAAAAATCATAGGTTTGAGTTCTCTTATGAATATAATGAATTTAAATTTACATTATTATAAAGTAAAAAATACTATATTAAAAAAATTTTGAAATATTCTAGAAAGGGACATCCATAGATCCAAATATAAAGACTTGCCCTTAAGAACAAATAACAAAATAGAAAATATGGATAAAATACTAAGGGCCTATTTGGCAATGGGAATACAATTGGAATAGGCATATGTAAATTCTTAAAATTTTGAATTCTTTGTTTGGATGCACCAAATTAGAATTGGAATATGAAATAAAATAGGAATATGTATTCCAATTTTGGCCCAAAAATGAGGGTTTGCAATTCCACCCAAATAGGTGGAATTGGAATATGTAATCCTATTCCAGTTTTATTTATTTTAGAAAACATAAATTTTTGGGTCCGCAAATTCCCCATCAAATTTTGGCTAAACCAAACAAAGAATAGAAATATGTACCCCCATTTTTTATTCCAAAATAAGTATTCAGAATAGCTATTCCTATTCCCACGGTGAAATGGGCCCTAAGCTACTAAAACAATTCTGAAGAATAAGTTTATTTAATTTTCTTGTTTTAAAAAAACAAAACAATGGTCCTAGATAAGAAACTTAATTTCTCATTGTACCTCTATATCAAATTGTATAGCTTTATAATAAAATATTAAATCAAATCAACTATCCTCATTTAAATATTATCCACGGAGAAAATAACTTTCTTTTCCTTTTCCTGCAGATTGTAATAAAAAGAAGAAAAACAATAAATTATATGAAATATGATAGTGAATTTAGAATTTAAAGTTTTTCTTTTCATTCTAGGTTTCGAAGAGTAGAAATTACTTATTGGTCATCTTAGTTCAATCTCACTTATAAGTATCTAAACATAAGAAACCATAGTGAAATTATTGAAGGGAGAACAAATGAAATTGCATTATTGGAGCTACCAAATGAACTAAACTTATATCCAATTACAGTATATAATAAAATGCAAGTACATTATAAATTTCAGCAAAATGTCCTTATAGACATACTTTACAAGATCAAATTAATGATCTAACATGAGAAAGCATGAAAACAAGAGAAGTGATCTGAGACGTATCTTTTAATAGTTATTTCCTTAGTAAAAAGTGCTTACTCATTTGCGTAGTCATTTCAATATCTTGACATTTATCAGACATTGTTTATAAACTATCTTTTAACTTTAAAGATCAAAATATGATCTATCATCCATATAATAAAACAAAATAATTGAAGGTAGATGTATCTTTTATTATAGAGTTTCTTGATAAAAGGAACAACTTGTTACAATAGAGCAATAGAATATGGCCTCATCTCAATGTGGCATGCATTCTTTGATTTGTACCATATGTAATGACCTAGTAGAAGTCAAGGAGGGATACTTGTTAAGTGTTGGAATATTTAAATGCAGTGTACATTTTCTCCATGGAGCCAAATGCTCACCTACCCCCCTGACGTCTAGAATAGATAGAAACATTAATACAGGTAGGTGAGATTTTTCAAATAAAAAAAAGAGGGGGAAAATGGAATGTGACAAAAGGAATGTTTATTCATTCATTTGTAGAGTTCAAGAAGATCAAGCAGATCAGAAGTTGCAGAGGAGAGCAGAGCAGAAGAAGGAAGAAGAAAAGAAGTTTGTGCCTGTAGTTGCACATGTTTCCCATGTTCTCTCTATAAGTTGTTGTTTGGATTTGTCCTATTAAAGCACTGATTGCTCTAGGCACCATTGTATGCATCCATTAGAGTTGCAAGTTTTAAGTTTATTGAAGTTTGAAGTTTTACCAATTTAGGGTTGTTTTAGGGTTTTTCTGGTTGAAGCCGAATGCTCCCAGATTTTGTAATAGTTTAAATCAAAGATTGAATAGAAGGCAAGCAAGCATACTTGAATCTATTGCTCTTCCCTTGTATGTTTCATTTTGAGTAATTTGTATGAAAGCTTAAAGCTTTGGCTCTCTGGTTTTAATGGTGAAAGCATTCACGTTGGAATTTCTTAAGTTATAATTTTTTAGTTGAACAGAACACTTGGCATCCTCTTTCTCAGTTGGAGCCGAGCTTACTCGGCATCCATTGTAGCTGAGTATTATTTATTTGAGTGTTAAACTAACTCGGCACCTATTTCCTATCACTTGGCACCATCAAGTGCCGAGCAACCTACCACTCGGCACCATCAAGTGCCGAGCAATCTGTCACTCAACAACTTCAAGTGTCGAGTAATACTGGCACTCGACACCTTCATGTGCCGAGCAACTTTTAAGTGCCGAGTAAAATTTTAGGTTTAGGGTTGTGAGTATTAAATTAAATTTTAATATATTTCTCACATGGTATCAGAGCTTTGAGGCCCCACATCCACAGTGAGTTAGGGCATTTGTTTTTCTTGGGATATTTGACATGGTAGGAGATGTAGGAAAGATATGGTAGCAACCACCAACCTTCAATGGGAAAAATTATGATACATGGGCAAAGAAGATGAAAACCATTATGGTTGCAAATGATTTGTGAGAGTTTGTGGTCAATGGATTCAATGATGTGACTGATCCAACTCAGTATGTTGCCCTCACAAATGCACAGAAGACTCATTTGAAAGAGTCAAGGAGGAAGGATGCTAAGGCATTGAGTTTGATTGAAGTAGCAATGATAGAGACAATATTCCCAAAGATTGCAACATCAAATTATGCAAAGGAAGCATGGGATATCCTTGAAATGAACTTCAAGGGGATTGATACAGTCTGCACTGTAAAGCTATAGAATATAAGGAGGAAGTTTGAGAACCTTCAGATGAAGGAAAATGAATCAATTGTAGACTTTAGTTCAAGGACCTCCAATGTGATTAACCAATTGAAGTCAAATGGAGAAGACTATCAAGAGCAGAGGATAGTGCAAAAGATATTGAGGAGTTTACCTCATAAATATGACAATATGGTCATGACAGTAGAAGAGGCAAAATACCTCACTATTTTGGCAATGGATGAGTTGATGGGTACACTTCAAACCCATGAGCATAGGATCAATAGATTTACTTCTTCATCTTCCCAAGAGAAAGCATTCAAAGCTCAAAAAAATCCAAGAGGAAGGGGGAGAGAAAGAAATGGTTCAGGCAAAATCTCTAGAGGTAGAGGCCAAGGTAATGGAGGACAAAGGAATGCTGCAGCAGAAAGGTTAGGAAGAGCAGATGGAGCAAGTAGCTCTCAAAATACCTCAAGAGGAGGTAATAAAAACTACAACTCAAATAAGAGTAATGTAAAATTCTACTACTATCATAAATATGGGCATTATGCAAGTGAATGCTGGAAGAAGCAAAGTGATCAGTCAGGACAAGCAAATGTGGCTGATGTTAACATGGGAAGTGGAAATAATGCCACTGCCTTCATCATGTGTAATGTTGGTGAAGAAGGAAGCCTTGAGGTTTGGTACCTCGACAGTGGATGTAGCAACCACATGAGTGGCAATGAAACTTTCTTTTCATTCATTGACAAGAGTTTCAAATCAGAAATTAAGATGGGTAACAATGGAACCCTACCACTTGTGGGCAAAGGATCTATTATGGTCTGCACCAAGAAAGGTGAGAAGAAAGAAATACAAAATGTGTATTTCGCCCCTGGTATGAAGCTCAATTTGATGAGCATTGGTCAGCTCATTCAAAATGGATACAAGGTGCTGATGGAGAATGACACATGGGTCATTCATGAAAAGGATGGGAGCAAGAACCTACTTGCAGCAGTTCAAATGACAAAGAACATAATGTTTCCCTTGAAGATAGAGATATGTTTCTCATCTCAAGTTTGTGCTGCACTTCACACACAATCAACTCTAAGGAGCGTGATTGAAGAGCCCTCACATCTATGGCACCTTAGGTATTGTCATCTTGGCTATGCTGGTTTAAATTTATTGTCAAATAAAAGAATGTTAGAATGTTTGCCACGCATAGGAAATTCATGTGACAAGTGTGAGGCTTGTATTTTGGGTAAGCAACATAGGCTTCCCTTTAATTTTGGAAGTTCTAGGAGGGCTAGATATCCATTAGAATTAGTGCATACTGACCTAGTTAGTCCTATGCAAGTTACTTCCATTGGGAGGAGTACTTATTTCATGACATTCATTGATGATTTCAATCGTAGGACATGGGTGTATTTCTTAAAGAATAAGTCTGAAGCATTTGATAAATTTGTAGAATTTAAAGCCTAGTCTAAAAGAGAATGTGGACACTATATCAAGGTCCTCAGATTAGATAGAGGAGGGGAGTATACCTCCAATTCTTTTGTAAATTTTTGTAGGAAACATGGCATAAAGAAAGAGCTCACCGTTAGCTACACACCACAGCAGAATGGAGTGGCTGAAAGAAAGAACATGACCATTGTTGAAATGGAAAGGAGCATAATGAAAGAGAAAGGTCTCCCAATTGAATTTTGGGGAGAAGCTATGACAATAGTAGTTTACCTAATTAATAGGTGTCCTACAAAGCCAATTCGTGATAAAATTCCAATGGAGTCATGGTCATGAGGAATATGGATAGTTGAACACCTAAGGGTGTTTGGATGTGTTGCATATGCACATGTGCCTAAAGAGAAAAGGAAAAAATTGGATGACAAAGGTGTGAAGTGCATCTTCACAAGGCACAGCTCAGAATCAAAGGCATACAGATTGTATTACCCATTGAACAACAAGATGACTCTTTCAAGAGATGTGGAATTTCTTGAAAATCAGTCTTGGTATGGTTCAACTGATGAGTCACTGAGCACATCAAGTAAAGTGCCAATTATGAGTGCAGAAGATGCTGATGAACAACAAGAAGAAGGAGCAAATACAAGAAAAGGAAAGCAGGTTTAGTCACTACTGAGCTCCTCTAGGCATGACTGAGTGTTAGTATCGAGTAATAGTGAAGACTGAGCTAGTCAACAATGCAATAGTAGTGAAGATTCTGATCGCACACTCTCCTCCCTGTTACCAAGAAAGACCAAGAGTCTTAGGGAGATATACCAAGATGAAAGGTATGAAGATTATGATGAGAGTGTTAATTTTGCATTATTTTCTCACAGTGATCCAATATATTTTGAAGAAGCTATTAAGGAGAAGAAATGGTGTAAGGCCATGGATGAGGAAATAATGCCATAGAAAGAAATGAGACATGAGAGCTAACTAAATTGCCTCCCAAGAAGCATGTGATTGGAGTGAAATGGGTCTACAAGACCAAATGCAATGTTGAAGGCAAGATTGATAGGCATAAGGCAAGGCTGGTAGTCAAGGGCTACAAACAGTAGTATGGAAGAGACTATGATGAGACATATGCTCTTATTACAAGAATGGAAATCATGTGTGCTGTCATAGCAATTGCAGCCCAACACAAGTGGAAGGTATTTCAAATTGATATGAAGTCCACCTTCCTAAATGGTGTATTGAAAGAAGAAGTATATGTGGAGCAGCCACCTAGTTATGAAGTTGTAGGTGAAGAGAACAAAGTATATAGATTAAAGAGAGCTCTTTATGGGCTCAAGCAAGCTCCAAGGTCATGGTATAGTAGGATTGACTCATATTTGATGAGCAATGGCTTTAGCAAAAGCAATGATGAGCCCACTCTTTACATCAAGGCAGTAGATGGTAATGTATTGATTGTTGTCTTGTATGTAGATGACTTGATTTTTACTGGTAATGACAAGGCTCTAATTGGTGAGTTTAAAGAGGTCAGAAAAAGTGAATTTTAAATGACAGATCTAGGTCTCTTGAAATACTTTCTAGGCATAGAAGTAAAACAAATGCATGATGGCATCTTCATCTCTCAAGAAAAGTATGCAGGGTAGATCTTGGAGAGATTTAAAATGTAGAATAGTAAGGCATCCCCCACACCAACAGCAGTAGGTCTAAAGTTGAGCAAGGAAGACTCTAGCAAGAGAGTGGATCCAACACTATACAAGAGTATGGTTGGAAGTCTAATGTATTTGATTGCAACTCGGCTAGACCTAATGCATGCAGTAAGTCTGACTTCTAGATTTATGGAAACACCAAAGGATTCCCATTGGCAAGTGGGAAAAAGGATCCTAAGGTATGTGAAAGGTACCAAGGGATTTGGAATTTTGTATACTACAAATGATTATTTCAGGTTGGTTGGTTACATAAATAGTGATTGGGATGGAAGTATAGATGATAGGAAGAGCACTTGCAGATACATGTTTCATATGGGATCGGGTGCAATTTAATGGGCATCCAAGAAGCAACCTATTGTTGCTCAATCTACAGTAGAGGCTGAATACATAGTAGCAAATGCAGCAGCATGTCAAGCAATTTGGCTAAGGAGGATCTTGATAGATTTGAATGAAAGGCAAGAGGTTGGAACCACAATTTATTGTGACATCTCATCAATTGCATTGTCTAATAATCTAGTCTTCCATGGGAGAAGCAAACACATAGAGATCAGATATCACTTCATCAGAGAGCAAGTGGAGAATGGGGATATCAAGATGGAATTTTGCAAGTCTGAGCAGCAACTAGCAGACATTTTCACAAAGCCATCAGGCATAGGAAGTTTTATACACCTAAGAGAGTGTCTTGGTGCAGTTGATGTGGATCAGTAGTTATCCTTGCTTGTTTGGCTTAGGACAAAGGGGGAGTGTTGGAATATTTAAATGCAACATACATTTTCTCCCTGGAGCCAAACACTCACCTACCCCTCTGACGTCTAGAACAGATAGAAAAATTAATACGGGTAGGCTAGATTTTTCAAATGAGAAAAAGAGGGGGAAAATGGAATGCGACAAAAGGAATGTTTATTCATTCATTTGTAGAGTTCAAGAAGATCAAGCAGATCAGAAGTTGCAAAGGAGAGCAGAGCAGAAGAAGGAAGAAGAAAAGAAGTTTGTGCCTGCAGTTGCACGTGTTTCCCATGTTCTCTCTGTAAGTTGTTGTTTGGATTTGTCTTGTTGAAGCAGTGATTGCTCTAGGCACCATTGTATGTAGCCATTAGAGTTGCAATTTTAAAGTTTATTGAAGTTTGAAGTTTTACCAATTTAGGGTTGTTTTAAGGTTTTTCTGGTTGAAGCCGAATGCTCCCAAATTTTTTAATAGTTTAAATCAAAGATTGAATAGAAGGAAAGCATGCATACTTGAATCCATTGCTCTTCCCTTGTATGTTGCATTTGATTAATTTGTTTGAAAGCTTAAAGCTTTGGCTCTCTGGTTTTAATGGTGAAAGCATTCACGTTGGAATTTCTTAAGTTATAATTTTTTAATTAAATAGAACACTCAACATCCTCTTTCTTAGTTGGAGCTGAGCTTACTCAGCATCCATTGTAGCTGAGTATTATTTCTTTGAGTTCCAAGCTAACTCGACACCTGTTGCATGTCACTTGGCACCATCAAGTGCTGAGCAACTTGCCACTCAGCATCATCAAGTGCCAAGCAATCTATCACTCGACACCTTCAAGTGCTAAGTAAAACTGGCACTCAACACCTTCATGTGCCGAGCAACTTTTAAGTGCCAAGTAAAATTTTAGGTTTAGGGTTGTGAGTATTAAATTAAATTTTAATATATTTCTCACATTAAGGAATTTAGAGTGAAGAGGAAGTGATTCGTGGATATCCTAAATCTCAAGGAAAAGAGACGAGTGCTACGGAATATAAACATACATGGCAAGCATGGATGCAGGACAATGCGCAATATAGATAAAGGAGGAAATTGTAATAATGGGGGGATAGAAGAGGTAAATGTGGCTGTAAAAAGTTCACATCACATTTATAAATAAGCTCAAAGGAGATAGAACTAGTTTCTGAGTAACAACCCACTTATATTAATGAAACTACAAAGATCTGTTACTACCTTCACTTAAAAAAATTCTAGTTTTGCTTCTGTCCCAGATCTGCAAATACCTGCAAATACAATACAATTTGGTGCAGTTAAAAAAAAAGTCATGCCCCTAAAGCAAATATGAAGAGGAGACAAGGGAATTTTTTTTGGGATCAGAGGCCATGGTGTAAGAACTCTAAGCTTATGGTCATAAACACATAGGAGAGATAGAAAGAAATTATTCTTTAATCTATCATTGGAGAGGATTTAAAAAAGGCTTGTATGGAAATGGGTTACACCTTGGGATATCTTATAAAGCAAAGGAAGAGTAGAACATTCACAAAAATCCATGCTTGTCAGCGAAGAAATAGTAGGAAGCATCTTTTTGAGTATTTCTTAAAATTTCTATTTTGGATCAGAATGCGATTTTCATATTTTGATTCTTAGATAAATTGAAGCATTAGAGATTGCGATACTTCCATGGTAGTAAATAAATTGAATTTATAAAATAATTTTCCTATTTTATTTTTATTTTTTTGTCTTTCCATTGTACATAGTTTGTTGTAGGATTTGGGGAAATCAGCTAGTTGCAGTCTATGTTTGTATTAAGCTTATTTCTAAGGCTACTTTTCCCCCTATTATAGTTCATAAAAATTCCTAAACAATGATGGCACATGTACTAGTAGCAGATCAATTTTCTTTGTTGTTGTTTGGCATGACTGGATATTGGAGGGTCTTAGTGACAGGTTTTGGTGGGTCTTAATGGTGGGTTTGAGGTGAACCTTTTAAAATCACACTTTAAGATCAGAGAGCTCCATAAATATGGAAAATTAGAAAGATTAGCTTTAATGGCCACTCACCTACAAAAATTCACCTAAAAAATTGAAAAATTTAAGCATACAAATTAAAAGTTGTTAGTCATTTCTCTGAGAATTATTGTTAGGTGAATGAATGACATTCTTAAGTTATAAATTGGGCTAGATTAGAAGCAGTAAATACAATGGTTGTCAGGTCTACAATGGTCAATTGTTTTAATTAGTGATATCTGACTAACAGAAAAATAATGTCTCTCGTAGGGCGAGCCATTGGAGGAAATGTTGGTGCACATCAGCTTCTCTACTATTCAATGACATCCTCTTTCTCATTTATACACTGTGTTGTCATTCAAAAATGACAATTATCCAGACTACAAGGGTGGATAGATACTCTTCACTTCATTATAGTATTTGTGTGTTAGATATGATGGGTACCCACCTTTTATCATTCACATATAAAAACAATGTCATTCTCATGAAATTTTATATCAAAAAGCTTTATAAATCTAATCTTGATTTTATTATTCTTTTAGTTTAATTTAACTTAATAATGTTAAATTAAGTTCATTTTGATTTTCTGGTGTGACATTGATTCATGTATATTTTGCTTCAAATCTTAACATTAGATCTATGTTGTCTCTTTGCAGATAGTCACTACTTATCAAGTTAAGAATATAATATTTGTAATTATATTTTATATAATACAAAATGAAACATTCTAATGGAAGTGATCAGATCTAAGACGTATTATCATATATTTAGAATGTAGGGCATCCATAAGTCAAGAGATTTACTATATATTAATCATTATTGACATAGTACACATAACAAAAAGTAACCATATTGCATAGAAGTTTGTTATATTCAAGTTGTTGTTAAGAGGTTTAATAAATGACATTTTTAGCTTTATTTGATCAAATAGAATTTGTCTCTTATTTAGAAATATCTTAAATGTGTTTCTCAAAATTCTAAATTCAATTTTGTGATGTGACATTGATCCCTATACATTTTACTCGAAATCTTCACATTGGACCCATCTTGTCTCGTCCCCTTGTGGGTAGTCATTATTGTAAAATTAATAATATAATATTTAAAATATTCTATTTTATACTTCTATAGAAGGGCACATCCTAATGCATTACAATATGTCCACGAGGTGTTGAGTTTATAGTAAGGATCTAGAACAACTATTTATGAAGAGATCTACAATACATTACATCACTATTTAACTATTGAATCAATCTTTGTACACTTAGCTAAAAAAGGGCATATTAAATGGATGTCTATTTTATTCAAAAAAAAAAATCAGAAGTAGTTAAAAAAAAACCAACTAATAATTTTTTTAATGCACTAATAACATATAAAATATTCATGGTGCAAAATTGACCTAAAATATTGAGTAGTCAATATCCCTATTTAGAGGTCTTTTTCATACAAGCCTTTGAAGTACTCAAACAATGATTAATCATTTTCTTAAATTTGTTGTCACCCCTCTCATCTTTTCATGCATATATGTGTATTTTGAAAGGTGGTCCATTTTCTATTTGGTTTTGCATATTAATAAAATAAGAGAAAACTTTATAAATTCTAAGTAAAATCACAACTTTACTCTTTAGGGCATGCTTTATGGGATAAAATAATAATAGAAGTAGGTTATATTTGATCAAAGTTTTTTCTTTTACCTTGATAAATTTTAACATTTGTAAGGCATTCTTCTATAGTTTATAGGTAATTTTGGATTTTTAAACTCTACTTGCATACTCACATTATGCATTACATATAATTGTTATTGTCTATGAAATTGATTAACTATGTTGTGTTTTAATATTGAGCTCTCTATGTCTTGGTAATGAGAGAAATGAGAGCTTGAAGAAATTATTGCAACTTTGTAATATAAACTAAAGATGGTATATTTTCAAATTAATTGTGTAAAAAATGCAAATTAGAGTTAAACTTATTTATCCAAGAAATAGGTTCTCTCCTAGATGAGGGAAGTCCAAAACTATTGTGGGAGTTGGATGAGGTACACCCTACAATAAAAAATTTAGTATTTTAGTACTTAGTTCTTGATTGTTTGGGTTTGGGGAGAAGAAAGGATATAATCTTCATTAAAAAACCTAAGCTAAGGGGTTGATAGGCTAATAATTTGTCTAGCATCTAAAAATTCGAGCCATTTCTAGTCAGAACTTTATACCTTCATTTTCTTGCAACATGATGTACCACATTCCCCTTATTATTTGAAGGAGATGAGAATCCAAAGTTGTTGTACATAGGGAATGGACATTCATATCTAGTCATCAGAGGTATCTACAAGGATCTCAATTAAGAGAGATATGTACTAAAGAGAGTGCCAACCTTTCAAGTGAAGGACACAATATAGGGAACAATTTATAGATAGGAATATAAAGTTCTTATAATGATGAAAAGAAAAGGCCTCACCCCCTTAAATAATCTTCTTAAAGGGATAGTTATAAGATATTTATATTATGTGCTAGGCTTAACAAATAGAAAATGGTTGAACCCACATAGATAAATTGGATCACGCCTTTAAGAGTTCAACACATGATACAATGATTATAAAAATGAAAAGGTAATAATTTCACAATCCCAAGGATTTATTAAGAGAAAACACACCAAGGTGAGAAAGAATGCACTAGAAAATCAATGCCATAGTAAGCACCCCTAGTTAATAGGCCATTGGTTCTTGTCCTTATTAATATAAATTTACAAATAATTGAAGATTATTTATTCACCTATTGATCTAGAGTTCAATATTTCTAACCTATTTCATTTAGAAAGGATTTGAATTTCTATAGAACAACCTTTCTGTATTGTGACGATCAAGAATAATTATAATTTTCTACAATTGATGACCATGCCAAATAATTGGTATGGGTCACTCAATTCATTATATTTTGGGTGAATTAAAATATCTTGAATGGGTTTCTCAAAATTCTAAATTTAATTTTGTGATGTGACCTTGATCCCTATACATTTTACTTCAAATATTCACATTGGACCCATGTTGTCTTGTCCCCTTGTCGGTAGTCATTGTTGCCAAATTAAAGATATAATATTTAAATACTCTATTTTATATGTGTATAGAAGGGCACATCCTAATTCATTATAATATGTCCAAGAGGTATTGAGTGTATAGTAAGGATCTAGAACAACTATTTATGAAGAGATCTACAATACATTACATCACTATTTAACTATTGAATCAATCTTTCTACACTTGGCCAAAAAAAGGGCATATTAAATGGATGTATATTGTATTCAATTTTTTTTTCAAAAGTATTTATAAAAACCCAACTAATAATTTTTTTAATGCACTACTAGCATATAAAATATTCATCATGAAAAACTAACCTAAACTTTTAAATAGTCAATATCCCTATTTAGAAGTTTTTTTCGTACAAGTCGTTGAACTACTCAAACAATGATTGATCATTTTCTTAAAAAATTTATCAACCCTCTCATTTTTTCATGCATATATATGTATTTTGAGAGGCGTTCCATTTTCTATTTGGTTTTGAATATTAATAAAATGATAGAAAACCCTATCAATTCCAAGTAAAATTACACCTTTACTCTTTAGGGCATGCTTTATGGGATAAAAGAATAATAGTAGGTCATATTTGATCAATATTTTTTTCTTTTACCTTGGTTAATTTTAACATTTTTAAGACATTCTTCTATAGTTTATAGTTAATTTTGGGTTTTTTAAGTCTACTTGCATTCTCACATTATGTATTACATGTAATTTCTATTCTCCATGAAATTGATTAAGTGTGTTGTGTTTTAAAATTGAGTTCTCCATGTCCTATTAATGAAAGTAATGAGAGCTTGAATAAATTATTGCAAGTTTGTGGTAAAAACTAAAGGTGTTTTGTTTTCAAATTAATTGTGTAAAATGTGCTAATCAGAGCTAGAGCTTATTTATCCAAGAAATAGGTTTCCTCCTAAGTGAGGGAAGTCCAAAAGTATTGTAGGAGTTAGGTTAGGTACATGCTACAATACAAAATTTAGTATTTGCGAAATTAGTTCTTCATTGTTTGGGTTTAGGGAGTAGAAAGGGTATGATCTTCAGTAAACAACCCAAGCTAAGGGGATGTGAAACACTAAATCAAAGATTTGGTTGATAGGCTAATAACTTGTCAAGTATATTAAAATTGGAGCCATTTATAGTCAGAGCTTTATACCTTCATTTTATTGCAACATGATGCACCAAAATTCCTTTATTATTGGAAGGAGATGAGAATCCAAAGTTATTGGACATAGGGCATGCAGATTCATATCTAGTCATGGAGACATCTACAAGGGTTTCAATTAAGAGAGATATGTACTAAAGAGAGTGCCAACCTACCTTTCTAGCCAAGAACACAATATATGGAACTATTTATGGATAGGCATATAAAGTTCTTATAATGATGACAAGAAAAGGCCTCAACTCCTTAAATAATCTTCTTAAAAAGATGGTTGAAAAATAAGAAATTTATCTTATGTGCTAGGCTTAACAAATAGAAAATGGTGGCACCCACATAGATAAATTGGGCTATGCCTTTAAGATTTCGGCACATGATACAATGATTAAAAAAAAAAAAGGGTCCTAACTTCACAATCCCAAGGATTTATTAATAGAAAACATGCCAAGGTGAGAAATAATTCCCTAGAAAATCAATGCTATAGTAAGTGCCCCTAGTTAATAGGCCATAGGTTCTTGTCCTTAGTAATACAAATCTACAAATAATGTAGATTATTTATTCACCTATTGATCTAGATTCTAATATTTCTAACCTATTTCATTTAGAAAGGCTCTGAATTTCTATCAAATAAGCTTTCCCTACTGGAATGATCAAGAATAATTATAATTTTTATACAATTGATCACCATGCAAAAAATTAGTATGGAGCCACACTCAATTCATTATATTTTGGGTGAATTTATGCTTCTAATTGTTTAATGATATCATGCTTGCTATTTAAGCTCAAAAACAAAATTGTGGTGACTTGGTCAAAGATGCCATGATTGCACAGGCCAAACTGAATGACATAGAAGGAACACCTATCTAGAAATTTTTTATTAATGGAATTCCTCATAGGAATGAACATCCTTGATTATGTATCAAGGAACCCCATATGTGCATGGTTGTTTGGATGGTACAATTATTAGTGCCCTTTATCAACCTCTTTATTGTAAGTAGCTAGTCATGATCCCTTATTATCCAAAGCCTTATTAAGAAAGGTTAATAATTATGTTGATAGTGTGCCTTTTGTGACCTTGAATTTTAACATCCAATATCATTGTTAATCTATTATTGATCTCTTAATATCCCTTGGGAGTAGGTGAGTAATGGAAAACACCCTTATGCTATTGAGCTTACTAAAAAATGTTATTAGAGTTTGATTGTCATATATTCAAAATATTAAGATATTTTTGTCAATTTAAATAAATTTTTTAATATGCTTTTAATATATACAAAACATATTTTTCTACATTGACTAAATAAATCTTCTTTGTACCACCATTCTTTTTGTTTGGGCATTAAAATTTGATTTACCTTATGAGATGTTGATGATATTATTATATATAGAAAGTTTATTATATTGTTGATTCAAAGGAATTATGTACATATAATTTTGTTTGATTTTTCTTATTATCATGATGTTGCACCCCCTTGAGAAAGACAATATATGAATAGGCACACTTGATGTGCATTGAGTGGTTACAGATAATTAATCTCGAATTGTAGAAAAAAGGGGCATTCATAAGCTCAAGCATAAAGACCTACCCTTCCAAAAAATAACATAATATAAAATATCTAATAGAAATTTAAGATACTAAAGCAATTCTAAAGAAAAAGCTTATTAAAAATAAAATTTTATTAAACAAAAACAATGCTGATTAAAAATTAAAATTTTATTAAACTCATTGTTATTTCTAGGCAGCCAGGATTCTTCTAGAAAACATTTGATTACCAAGCTTCAAGATAACGTAAATCATTGGACTCATAGATGGCTTTCTACTACTATTTAGGTTACTCTTCTTCAATCTACTATTCAAGCTCTTCCTACTTATAGAAGCATGGTTTAGGCTACTCCTGTTTACTTTCTCAAAGAGTTCGAAGCTCTTTCTCAGCAATTTCTTTGGAGTGGTAATTTGTATAGCACTAAATGGAGTTTGATTAGCTAGGATACTATTTGCAAGCCTAGAAAGGAGGGTGGGCTTGGTCTTCAATTAGTTCTCTGAAGTAGTCAAGAATTGGCTGCTAAGCTTTATTCGTGATGGTGCTCTAGACAACAACAACTTTGGGCTCATATTGTCACCCATAAATATTCTCATGGTGTTGATCCTTGCTTTATTTCTGCACTTCCTCTTGTAGGTCATGGCTCTATGGTTTGACATAGTCTGAAGACTGGTGTTGTGTTAGTAAAGAGAGGTCTATTCCAGAATAGCAAGGGAGGCTCTGAGGATTTATTTTAGTTTGATGCTTGGGATGGATTCCCATCCATATTATCCATGTACCCGCATCTTTAGACTATATGCACGATTCTTTTCATGTCGTTGGATGGAATAAAGTGGCCCATTATAAGACTCCTTATATATTGGGACCTGTTTTTGGTTATAGATGGAATCACTCTTCTGATTAGCCTCTTGGAGGCCTAGAGGTGGATTTTCAAGAGCTTTCTAAGTTTTTGGCTTCTAGGGAGTGTTCCTTTTTGCTAGAACCATAAATTTTCGGTTGGGAAGGTACCTTGTCTAGTAAATATCATGTATCTACTGGGTATCAAGAGATAACTAAACAATTATTCAAGCATGCTAAGGTCCCTTGGTGGAAGCAAGTTTGGAATAATGTTTCTTAGTCCAAGTGCAATTTTTTCATGTGGCTAGTGGCACACAACCACTGACTTATGTGGGATAATTTCTATAAACATGGATTTTAGGGCCTCTCTTATTGTGTTTTGTGTGGTAGTGGGAAGCATTCTATCTTCCATTTGTTCTTCCATTGCTCATTTTGTGTGGTAATGGGGAGGATTCTATCTCCCATTTGTTTTTCCATTGCTCCTTTTCTACTCAGTTATGGCACCTTTGGTTGAGTGCTTGGGGTTGTTCTTGTAGGCATGCTTCCTATTTGCCTGATTTTTGCTCCCACTTGGGTGGTGCTCCCTCCAAGTCTTCTCCTCTCCATGCTGCTCAGATTGTTGGCCCATTGTTTATTCTTTGGCATATTTGGCTGGAGAGAAATCATCAAATCTTCCAAGATGTTTAGATTGGTGTTATGCATCTTTGGTGGAAGATCTCACATTATCTTTAGGAAACTATTCAAGTGAAGTGTGTGCTAGATGGGGGTATGGATCTAGTTGATCTTGTTATATGCAATTGCCTCAATTTTCATCTTTAAGATGGAGTTGCAACTAAATGGTATCAAAGAGTGCCAAGGCATCCTCGATAATAGAGGAAATGATAGGTGAATTACGAGGGGCATTGGACTCCTTCTACCCATGGAGTTCTGAAAATTAACACTAATGGTTCTTCTTGGGGGAATTTGTGATATCCCCATTGTGGAAAGTAATTTAAATAATAAATAAATATTTTATATAAAGTAGTATCAATAAATATTATTAAAGTAATAGTATTATATTATAAGTAATATTATATAATAATTATATTATATATGTCGTATTATAATAGTAACATGAAAATATGAATGAAATAATAAATAATGATATAGATATATTTTATAGCAATACTATATTAATAATGTATTATAATATAATATTATATATATATATAGTTGAAATATTATTAAAATACTATATATATTTTTATTTTGGCAAAAGTGGACGAGCCACTAGATATATATATATATATATATATATATATATATATATATATATATATATAAAATAAAACCGGTTCAAAAGCTCAACTAGGAAAGAACCAGAAGGAAAACCCAGCATTGTCGCAATATGTACAAGTAGCTAACTTTGATATATACAACCTCATTGTATTGATGAACAAAACTAATTATCAATGAACAAAACTCATATCATCAAAAATTTGAAATTTTTCAAATTTTACATTTTCATCACACAACAGGCATGGAGGCCTCGAATTCAGTCAAGATTTTAAACAATTTAGATGACACGCTTAAAGTATGGAAAATAGACCAAAGGAAAATAGAAAGAAATCTTTATTCTATCTTTCTACCATATCCTCACTTGAGGCGCTGAAAGTAGGGGTAGATGCTAGACTAGGATTTATGGAGAAGCCCCATCCAAGATTTGAACATGTTAAAGGAGTAGCCTCCCTTTCCAATCTCGGGCCCTCAACAGCATCATCTGAAATGCCAGTTGAAATGCTAGTGGGAGATGGCACACCCCAAACATTTACTTTGGTGACAACAGGTAGCCAAGTAGTTTCTCATGAGACATGGTGGACAAAACTAGGAGCATTAAGAGCCGAAGTCGACTAGCTACCTAGTTCACTAACTGACTAAGTTGGGGGAGCCAAAGGTGTCTTCACAATTTTTTCTCGTACTTCAAAAACTGGAATAGCCAAAATATCAATTAAAGAAAATCCTACTTTCTTCACCTCCTCTATCAGCTAATAACCTAGAGCACGTGCTATGAATTGTAGGGTCTTGGTTAGGAATCAAGGATTATGCTTTTCTAAGGATTTTTGTAGCACTTCAAATTTCATTGTAGCCTCATGATTCTTCATAAACATGGTTCTTGAGAATATTCCACCTACCAGGGCATTTTCAGACCATAGATCATAGCTCTGCATCTCCCTTTTCAACTTGTTTTTAGTCTAGTATTCTGATCGGACCACCTTGATAGCAATAATTTCCAAACTTGATGTTGACTGTAGGAGATCCATGGCATTAGATAGGAATATGGAAACCAAAGTTGAAGGAAATAACACATTTCTTACGGAGAGAGAAAAGAGATCCTCCCCAATATGGTTTGAATCACTTGGTGAATCTTGTAGGAGTGCATAATGAACATAGTGTCTAGGACTGCGTCATGTAGAGGCTGAGAAATTGCATCTTCCTCCATAGCTAGTTGAAGTTTGATTCTAAAGTTTTTAAGAAGAATGTTGCAATGAAATTGGTGACAAGAATCACATTTCACGCATGATTCTTATGAGAGCGACACTTTGGAAACAATTTAGAAGGCAAGAATAGAAAACCATAATGATGAAGATTTGAGAAGAGGTCCATTTATTAACTCAAAATCCAATTGCAATTTGTGAAGGGCAAAGTAAAAAATTGACACCCCCAAAATTTATGAATAAGCAAATTGTTCAACTATTGTATGTGTTTGAATTTAAACCTACCATGTACAAAGTACCACACATCCAAATTGAAGTGAGATCATACTTCAAATGATATGAACCAACAAGATTCTACTCAATGAGGAAGATTTAGCATGATTTTATCATAATCTCACACATGATAGTCTGATTTATAAAGACACCATTTAATGTTCGATACCCAATTTGGATAATGCTTGGTGATCATCGAGTGATGTCAGACTACCCATGAGTGCTTGGTTATAACTATGGTCAAGTAGCTCAGCATGACTTATTTCCTTCTTAGCTCGGGAGTCACTCATATAACTTGGTCACAATACCTATGAGTACTCAATACTAACTATAGCCAAGTAGCTCAACATGATTCACTTCTTTTTGTGACTCAGCAAATGTGGACCACTCGGCACCTATAGTCAATTGCTAGCTCAACATTTCTCAACACATAAGGCATTCTGGTTCGCACATCATCAACTATGACTCAACACATATAGATCACTCAGCACATGTAACCCACTCAGCACTTGAAGTCATTGGCTTGCTCAGTATAAAGATCACTCGGCACATATGACACACTGGGCACCTAAAGACATTGGCTAGCTCAACATTGCATGACACTTGTCGCAATCTAGCTTACATGACATCAACTATGACTTGGCATGTATAGGTCACTGGACACATGTAGCACACTTGGCACCTAGAATCACAAGTTTTCTTGGCATCCTCTATGGCTCGACACATATAAATCACTCGGCACATGTAGCATGCTAGGCACCTGAAGTCACTCGACACCTATAAGAGATTTTGGTTCGGCACATAAATTGTACTTGGCTTCTATAGGTCATTAACCATTAGCTCTTGAAAGTCCTTATAATGCTCCATGAACACAAAAAGATTTAATGTAAAATTTATAATCTCGTTACAACCTAAGTTGGAGAGATAGTCCACCATTCTATTACCCTCTCTGTATGTATGTGAAATTCTAACCTCTTGAAACTGATCAATGATATTCCAAATTTTTTGGAGCACATATTTGAGTTTCCAAGATGACAATTGTCTCTTTATACAAGCTGAGATTATAACTTGAGAGTTACCTTCAATCTACGGTTGATGGAAGCTCCTTGTCTTTGCTAGAATTAGTCCTGAGAGAAATGACTGAGCCTCATCCATATTGTTAGTTCCTATAGGTAGAGGTACCATTGTAATTGCTAGAACATTACCAATGCAGTCTCTAATGCAAGCTCCCGAACTTGATTGTCCTGGATTACCTCTGGAAGCACCATTAATATAAAGTTTGACAAAGCCAAGCATAGGTGGTTGCCATTTGACTGTAGATATATCTAAAGGAGTATGTAGCTTTTACGAAGTTCCAATTCCAAATCGAATGAAAATTGATTTCCATTCTCGAATGATACTTCCATCCCAAGAAGTGATAACTGGATTAAATTTACATCTATTAACACTTGCATTAGTAACTTTTGAGATCATTTTTTCAATAATTTGGAACACTTTCTCTGAGGATGATACTTCTTTTCTAAAAATCCTCTTGTTTCTTTCCCACCAAATAGCCCAAATTACTAATGCAGGTGTACATTTCTAGATTCCTACAAAGAGGGCATTGGGGTAAAGAATTGGCCAAGCCTAAAATATGTTCCAGATGTTATTTTGTAGTGGGGTATAAAAATTTAATTTTTTTAATACAAACATCCATCATTGGTATGAAAATTGAAAACTTGCAAACAAGTGGTCAATTGATACATCTTCCTCACCACATAAAACACACTTGAAAGGAGAGGCAATACTCATCCTAGTAAATCTATCACTTGTTAGAATTCTATGCTTAATTGCTAGCCACACGAAGTAGTCAGCCTTGGGTAGCACTATTTTATTCCAACAGAACATGAATGCTTGAGAAATTGTTTTTGCCGACTCAATTTGATAAGAAGTTTGTAACCTTCCTTGATTGATTAGTTTCCATTTTTAGCCGAAATCCACATTAATCAATCTCCTAAGCATTTGACACAAAAGCCTGTCTATTTGAGAAGATAGAATGAAGTTATTGTTTGCATTGAGAATCTTAAGGGAGTTGGTCTGGATCTTTCCATATTACTTTCCTTGAGAAAATTCAAATTGCATCCATAAAGTGAATAGCAAAGTTACCCCATTCTGCTACTATAACTGAGACAATATTTTGTATAGTTGGCATTGTATTTAATGGAGGATGTCCATTCCACGAGTCACCCTAGAAGTTGATCTTGTCCCCACAATTTAATTCCTAGGAAATGTAATTAAGCATAATATCTCTAGATGCAATCATGAAGTCCCAAATGACTGATCCATTAGGAGGATCCAACATAGAGAATATTTTGTGTGGCTCGTTGTTGTCTAGATATTTCTGTTGCATAATTTGACACCAAACTGATTATGATTTAATGTACATCTGCCAAGCCAGCTTACCACCAAATGCTTTGTTCCTTGTTGTCAAATCATGAATTCCCGCTCCACCTAAAGTAGAATGATATGTCATAGTTTGGAGAGAAATAAGTAGAAGTTTCTTTTCATTAGTCAAATTTCCTAACCATAGAAAACCCTTAATAAGTTTTTGAATTTGTGAAACAACAGAAGATAATGCTTGCATGATAGCCATATAATAAGTCGGTATTGCAAAAAGGATAGACTTAATAAGCAATATTCTACCAGATAAATACTATATGTTATAATATAATTATTAATATAATATATCTTATGATATTAATTAATATAATCAAAGCTTATTAATATAAATATATAATTAATATAATTATATTATTATTATAATATAATTAATATTACAAAAGGACATGACTCTTTCTATTAATAAATATATGGAATATCATGAAATTGATACAAAATAAATGAAAATTTTAAAAATGTCCTAAAACAGAACATTACAAGTGGTATGGGAGAATCTTTCTTGCCATCCTGTGGAAGATACTTAGTGGAAAGTCATCAAAAATGTTCTTGCCAACCTAAGGAGATCATCGCGAAGCTGGAGAACAATGCTCCCTTAGAATTGAGACAGACATTTCCAATTGCCACAAATTTGAAAGATTTCTGAATTCAATAGAGTGCCTCAGTGAATTAAAAAGGATATAAATCAATGGTGACAATAATGTTGGGAGTCGGCCAATAGAATTTTGTCATTTGCAATTATTAAAACACCTTTGCTTGCCAGATTGTCAAGTATCATTACTACCTAACAGTTTTTGCCATTTGACAAATCTGCGGTATCTCAAATTGAATGGTTGCTCGAACTTGAAGAGACTTCTAGTTACTTTTAAGAACTTGGCACTCTTGCAACATCTTGATTTAGGGGGATATACACAACTCATCCTTATCTCAGATGATTTACAAGATATTATAGAACTGGAGTTTTGAACCTTTTTGAGTGCAAAAAAGTAGAAGAGCTGCCTTGTCGCATCACAAATCTTGGTCCGAACTATGCATAGGCCCCTGATTCCTATAATTTGATTATAGGGTTCTTTAATAATGCTTGCCTTTAACCCACAACCAATCAATCTTACAATATGATCATTATTATTACACAAAAAAAAATTCTTGCATTGTGTTTCTACCTCAGGAATGAGTCCATAAAGATTGTTATAGTTGTAGCTTTGAAACAGGTTTTCAGCCTTGCTTTTATTCTTCTGCTAATTCTATTGTTTAAGGTTTGATGACTGAGTCGTCTATTCCTAGTCATCGTGGTTCATATGTTTTCTGCTAAGTAGTTGATGGCATGTGTATTGCTGACTGGATGTAAAAACAGTTAGAAATATTAATTTCTACTAATCATTTGATGTTTCTAGATTATTAGTTTTAGGTTTAGGGTGTGTTGGTTAAAGTATTTTCTACAAGTTTGAGTCGGCTGTAATATTTTCTATAAATTTGTAGATATTTTGTCTTTTCGGCTAATGCTAGATTTCTCTAGAATATTGTATGCTTGCCTATAAAAAGACACTATGTACTCATTTAAAATCATGGTGAATGAAATATATTATATTTTATTATGCAATAACACATTGTGTTGTTCTATATTTTGTGTTTTGATTTTATGTTGTTCTATATTTTGTGTTTTGATTTTTCCTGTACCTCTACCAATGACTTATAATTATACATCATCAATATTGATTGCTTCATTTAGTTCAAAGCATGCTTTCCCTTCATCAAGGGTTTTGAGTTTTTATGTCATTCGTGCTCTTGTGTAATAGAGTAATCATTCATAGCTCATCCTTCTTCCTTTGATATTCAAGTCAGTTCAATTTCTAAAGGAATTATCTTGTTCTGTCACTGTTGTTTTCATGAATGTGGCATCAAATTCATTTCTTAGTGGTTTCTAGTTTGAATTTCGTCTAGTGTATCTTCCTTCACTTATCAGGTCTACTCATATTATTTTATTCAAGCCTGTCGTTAATATATCTTGGAACAAACATCTACAGAGAGATGATGGTTTCCTTTAGTGCTTTCCTTTCAAATAGTATCATGACTACAGGTTGGAGAAAGCAAATATTTCAGGAGTGTGCAGATTATTATCGGGTCTATATGTTTTCTATGATAAATGATAAATAAATGACTGTAGATTATTATTGAGTCTATGTGATTCTGTTAAAGCATATTATTTATTATGAGGATATTATTCAGTGATAAATAAAGGAGTGTAGATTATTATTGAGTCTATGTGATTCTGTTAAAGCATATTATTTATTATGAGGATATTATTCAGTGGGTGTGGAAGTTTTGATCTATATTTATATCTCTGATCATTTTAGATAATTGAGCATTAAAAGGTTTATCTACAGAGAGAAATATTCTGTAATAGAATTTCAAAATCATAATAAAGGATATTTTTAGTGTGTTCGGTTGTATCCCTCATTGAGGAGGGCTTTTCCCAGGGTACTTTGTTGTTCGTTGTGTTATTGTTTTATTTGTCTCAGTCTTAGTTAATTTTTGCATACTTTGGTTTTAATTTTAACATGGTGTGAGAGCCATGTTAACGGATTTTGATCTCAAACCTGAAGTTTTCTCAATCTATGTTTTCTTTTGCTTATGGTCTGAAAGTTGAGGATAGGCTAAAAGGGTCATCAAATTTTGCTTCTAGGAAATCAGGAGTTCTGATTGCTCTTGAAAGGAAAATGATCTTTTAGATTAAAGATCATGATAGACTTTGTCAAAGATCATTTGATTCCATTGATTTCTAAATTGGAATTAGCTAAGGAAATGTTTAAGAGTCTAAAGGATTTGTATGAATTTAATAATAGTAGTAGAGCTCTTGTGCCAAGGCATTAATTGTTGCACATAAAGATGTCTAGAGAAGAATCAATGGTCTCTTATTCCCCGAAAATTATAGAATTAAAATACTAGCTTGGTGCTATTGATACCAAGCTATTGATGAATCTTTTGTTGACAATGATCTTGTAATGCTTGTCATTTTTTCCAATAACTACTATGCCAAAATTTACTTGCAAGTGGGAAACAAGGATTATCTCTTCTAATGAATATTGAATAATTGAATATCTATTATCAATACTTATAATTGATTAGTGATAATGGATTGATTGGATCCCTAAGATGGTAGGGTTATAATTAAATAAGATGATTTCAATTAAGTAATGATTGATTAGAACTATGTTTCCAAATTCTCATATTGAAATCTAAGTGAGATTAGTTTTTAATCGTTATCACAAATAATTTTTTTAAGTAAAATCGATTAAAATATTTACTATCATCATCTTCCAAGATAAGATAAGGCCTGCGGTAGAATGTGTTGGGTGACTCCATTCGAAGGTACTAGGTAAGGCCTACGGTAGAATGTGTTGGGTGACCCCATTTGAAGGTACTAGGTAAGGCCTGCGGTGAGATGGGCATTGGGCTGCATCATCCAAGGGTACTAGGTGAGGCCTATGGTGGAGCAAATACCCCAAGGTACATCATACAAAGACACTATCTTGGAGATGATGATCAGAGAGAGATAACAATATTGAGGGAGAACGGTGAGGCCCATGATAGGGTAACAGGACACCCTATTATAGTTTCTCCTCCTATACTCAAAAAATGATGAGTTTTTTTTGACAAGTCAATGGATTGATATAAGGAAATCCTAAGAAGAAAAAATTAATATATAAATGTGTACTAATGATTTTTTTGTGGTTGTAAGTTCACAATCAAGGAATTACATAATGCATGTCTTTACCTGTCGGCATCGTGTTTTCTTTATATTTTCATCTATCTGCATTGTGTTTGCTTCATGTTTTCATCTATTTGCATTGTGTTTTCTTTGTGTTTCCATCTATCTACATCATGTATGCTTTGTGTTTTCATGCATTCACGTGACTACTCTTGTTCGCCTTGTGTTTTCATTTATTAAGATGTATATTTCATCAATCTTTTAGGCCTTTGTATGCAAATGTGTTTTATATCTAGGAAAGAACTTCTGTATGAAAGATTTTGCTTGGGGACAAGCAAATTCGAGAGGGGAGGACTGTGATATTCCCATTTTGGCAAGTAATTTAAATAATAAATAAATATTTTATATAAATTAATATTAATAAATAATATTAAAATAGTAATATTATATTATAAGTAATATTACATAATAATCATATTATATATGTCGTATTATAATAGTAATATGAAAATACGAGTAAAATAATAAATAATGATAAAAGATATATTTTAATATAGCAATACTATATTAATAATGATTTATAATATAATATAATATATATATTTGATATATTATTAAAATACTATATGTTATAATATAATTATTACTATAATATATCTTATGATATTAATTAATATAATCAAAACTTATTAATATAGTTAGTATAATTATATTATTACTATTATTATTATTATTATATAATTAATATTACGAAAGGAAGTGACTATTTCTATTAATAAATATATAGAATCAAGGCCATTCTTGTATTGGAGGAGTGGCTCATTGTAGTTCTAGAGGTGGTAAATTCTTTTTCTCAATGCATAAGGGTGACTACACTAACAATCTCATGGAGGCTCAAGTCATTTTATATGTTGTGGAACAATGTTCTTTGTGGGGACCCCAAAAGATTATTTATGTGTACTACCAAGTGGTGGTGAACTTGCTTTACTCGCAAGAGCTTGACGATGTTAGTTGGTAGCTGGCCACTATTGTTAATTAGACTCTTCTATTTTGTACATCTCTTAAGTTCATTAGGTTTACTTATATTCCTCTTGAATGGAATAGAGTTATTGATTGTTTGCCAAATGGGCTTCTAGTCATGCCCTAGACTAGAATATTATGGATAGGGGCAATTTCCCTTTGAGATGGTGCAAGAATTTGATGAGCTTGTTGCTTAGGATAGAGCTCCTTATTGAGCTCTCCTTGTTGTGATCTTTTTTTGTCTTAAAATTTTTTTACCCATCTTTTCTCCAAAAAAAACCTATACATGAAAAACTTAAAATGTTGAATTTTATTATAAAAGATAAGTTAAATCAAATAACTTTATTTTCTTGCTGATTGCAATGAGGAGAACAAAAAATAATAATATATGAAATCTAATGTTTGAGTGAATTTAGACTTTAAAGTTTTTTTCTTCATTCTAAATTTCAAAGAGCAAAAGTTACTTATTGATCATCTTAGTTCAATTTCAATGTATCTAAACCTAAGAAACCACTGCAAAATTATTGAAGGGAAAACAAATGAAGTTGTATCACTAGGACTACCATTAAAAATGTAGAAAAGGATAAAATGAACTCCATCAAAGAACATAAAATGCAAATGCCATTAGAAACCTGGCTAACATAATATAGTATCAACATAAGAATACAATTGTTTATTAACTCTCTCTAATGCAACAATTTAGAAAACCAGATGAACAAAACTTTTGTCCAATCATAGTACGTAATAAAATGGAAGTACATAAAAAATTTCAGCGAAATATCTATATAGATAGATTTTTCAACATTCTTGATCAAATCAATAATTTTTCATTAGAAAGCATGAAAACAAGAGAAGTGATCTAAGACATATATTTTAATAGTGAATTTATGAATAAAAAGTGCTTACTGATTAAAATATCTCGACATTTATCAAGCATTGTTTATATATTATCTTCTAATGTTAAATATCAAACTATGATCTATCACAAAAACATAAAACAAAAGAAATGATATTAGACATATCTTTTATTATAAATTTTCTTGATAAAAGGAACTGCTTATTTCAATAGAGCAATAAATATGGCCTCGTCTAAATGTGGCAAGCATTGTTTAATTTATACCATATGGAATGACTGGGTAGAAGCTCAAGAGGGATACCTGTAAAGGAATCTAAGGTCAAGGGTGTGATTCATGGATATCATGAATCTCTAGGAAAAGAGACGGGTACTATGGAATATAAACATGCATGGCAACAATGGAAGGAGGAAAAAGAGAAATATAGATAAAGGAGGAGATTGTAATAATGGGGGTGATGGAAGAGTTAAATGTGGATGCAAAAAGTTCACACCACATTTATAAATTATCTTAGAGGGGATAGTGCCAGTTTGTGAGTAACAAGTTACTTATGTTAATGAAACTATAAAGATCTATTACCACCTTCACTGAAACTTTGAAGAACATATCATCATATGTTTTCATGCTTAAGAGTAGTTCCTATTCTACTTTTCTCCACTAACTATTCCTAGATCTGAAAATACCAAATACAAAATAATGGGCATAAGTGCAAACCATTCCCCTAAAGAAAATATGAAGAGAAGACGTGAAAAAGGACTTTGGAGAACAGGCTTAAGAACTGCAAGCTTATGGTTATAGAAGCTCATGAAAGATGAAGAAGAAGAGTCTATTCTTCATTTAAATTCCTTGTGTGAAGAGGAATTAGGAAAGGCTTGTATGGGAAAGGGTCACTCTATGGGGTCTTTTATAAAGCCAAGGAGGAGTAGATCATCCATGGCTTTTAGCGAAGAAATAGTAGTAAGCATCTTTTCCACAACATGGAACTTCCATCAAGTCTGAGTCATGGGTTGGATGCAGAAATGGTCTGTCCTTCATATGAAAATGGTTTTTACTTGGTATGACATTTTGTTTCCCACTTGCTTCAGTGGACGCTTGGGTGATTTGGAGCCCTAAAATATGAATAATATCATAGAAATTCTTATATTCTGATATTGGAATATTTTGAAATCTTAGAATTTTTTTGTTTTAGTGTGGATTACTTAGTTGTAATGTAAAGTCTGAATAATACAAGAATGATCTTCATATTCTTATACTTTGATAAACTAAAACTCTAGAGAGAATTTCATTCTTCATGAGAACATATAAATTATAGTTCTAAAGTAATGCTCTCATGTAAAGTATTTAAAGCTTTGTTGACATTTTTATTTCTTTTACTTGCACATACTTTAGTGCAGGATTATGATTATTGTTAGGTGAACAAATGACATTCTTGTTGAAATATTTAATGCGTAGCTAGTTTGTCCCTGGAGCCAAATGCCCACCTACCACTCCTGATGACCTGTACAATAGCCAAAAAAATTAATTATGGGTAGGTGAGTTTTCAAATTTTGAAAATGAGGGGGAAAACATTTTTTGGTAGAAGACAAAAGGAATGTTCAGTTCCATTCGACCTATAGAAGCAGTGAGTTCAAGAGATCAAAAGCCACAGAGCAGAGCAAAGAAGAAAGAAGTAAAGGAAGTGATCAGCAGATCAAGTTGCAGAGATAGAAGGAAGTGTTTTTGTGCTTGTAATTGCACGTTCTTAATCTTGTCATTCTGTAAGGTCATATTTTATTGGTTTTTTCCTGTGAAGCAATGATTGCTCCAGGCAATTTAAAGTTTGAAACTTTTACCAATTTGAAGTTTTAGGGTTATTTTAGGGTTTTTTGGTTGAAGCCAAATGCTCCTAGATTTTGTAATAGTTTGAATCAAAGTTGAATAAAAAGCTAGCAAGCATACTTGAATATATTGCTCTTCCCTTATTTGTTGCATTTGAGAAGTTTATTCTTGAATACTTTAAGCTTTGGTTCTCTAGTTTTAATGGTGGAAAAGTTCACGTTATAGTTTTGTCACTCAGTATTGTCTTTGATAGAAGTCATTTTCTATAGTTCAAGTTGAGCTCACTCGACATCTTCTTCTACCGAGCTCCACCCTACAGTGGTGACCGAGTTCAATCAGTAATCACACTACCAAGCTCAGTGGGCATCCATTGGTGCCAAGTTGCCCTTCATGTGCTGAGTTCACTTGGTTCCTTCATGTGTTGAGCTCACTCAGCACCCTCCTGCCACTTGGCTCAATAAAGTGCCAAGAAAAACTAGCACTCAGCAATAGTTTGTGGCAAGTGAAAAATTTAAAAGTTGTGATTTTAATCTCTTCACATGGTATCAAAGCTTTAAGGCCCCACATCCACAGTGAGTTAGGGCATTTGTTTTTTTGGGATATTTGATATGGTAGGAGATGTAGGAAAGATATGGTAGCAGCCACCACCCTTCAATGGACAAAATTATGATACATGGGCAAAGAAGATGAAAGCCATTATGGTTGCAAATGAGTCATGGGATTTTGTGATTAATAGGTTCAATGATGTGATAGACCCAACTCAGTATGCTACTCTCACAAATGCACAGAAGACTCAATTGAAAGAGTCAAGGAGGAAGGATGCTAAGGCATTAAGTTTGATTGAGGAGCAATGACAGAGATAGTTTTTCCCAAAATTGTAGCAACAAATTATGCAAAGGAAGCATGGGATATCCTTGAGATGAACTTCAAGGGGACTGATAAAATCTGTACAGTAAAGCTATAGAATATAAGGAGGGAGTTTGAGAACCTTTAGATGAAAGAAAATGAATCAGTTTTAGATTTCAGTTCAAGGACCTCCAATGTGATTAACCAATTGAAGTCAAATGGAGAAGACTATCAAGAGCAAAGGATAGTGGAAAAGATATTGAGGAGTTTACCTTATAAATATGACAATTTGGTCATGACCATAGAAGAGGCAAAAGACCTCACTTTTTTGACAATGGATGAGTTGATGGGTATTCTTCAAACCCATGAGCATAGGATAAACAGATCTGCATCTTCTTCTTCTCAAGAGTAAGCATTCAAGGCTTAGTCAAATCCAAGAGGAAGAGGGAGAGGAAGAAATGGCTCAAGCAGAGTCTCCAAAAGTAGAGGCCGAGGTAATGGAGGACAAAGAAATGTTGCAACAGAAAGCTCAAGAAGAGTAGATGGAGCAAGTAGCTCACAAAATACTTTAAGAGAAGATTAAAAAAATTACAATTCAAATAGGAGTAATGTAGAATTCTACTTTTTTCATAAATATGGGCATTATGCAAGTGAATGTTGGAAGAATAAAAATGATCAGTTAGGACAAGAAAATGTGGTTGATGTGAACATGGGAAGTGGAAACAATGGCACTACCTTCATCATGTGTAATGTTGGTGAAGAAGGAAGAATTGAATTTTGGTAGGTCGACAGTGGATGTAGGAACCACATGAGTGGTAATGAAACTTTGTTTTCATTTGTTAACAAGAGTTTCAAATTTGAGATTAAAATGGGTAACAATGGAACCCTACTAGTAGTGGGAAAAGGATTTATTATGGTCCGCACAAAGCAAGGTGAGAAGAAGGAAATATAAAATGTGTATTTTTCTCTTGGAATGAAGCACAATTTGATGATCATTGGTCAGCTCATTCAAAATGGATACAAAGTGCTGATGGAGAATGACAGGTGTGTCGTTAATGAAAAGGATGCGAGCAAGAACTTACTTGCAGAAGTTCAAATGACAAAGAACAAAATGTTTTCCTTGAGGATAAAGACATGTTTCTCATCTCAAGTTGATATTGCACCTCCCACACAATCAACTCTAAGGAGTGTGATTGAAGACCCTTTATGGCTATGACACCTTAGGTATGGTCATCTTGGCTATGCTGGTTTAAATTTGTTATCAAATAAAAGAATGGTAGAAGGTTTGCCATGAATAGGAAATTCATGTGACAAGTGTGAGGCTTGTATTTTGGGTAAGCAACATAGGCTTCCCTTTAATTCTAAAAATTCTAGGAGGGCTAGATATCCATTAGAGCTAGTGCATACTGACCTAGTCAGTCCTATGCAAGTTACTTCCATTGCGGGGAGTACTTATTTCATGACAATTATTGATGATTTCAGTTGTAGGACATGGGTTTAATTTTTGAAATCTAAATATGAAGCATTTGATAATTTTCTTGAGTTCAAAGCCTAGGCTGAAAGAGAATGTGGGCACTATATTAAGGTCGTAAGATCATATAGATGATAGGAGTATACCTCCAATTCTTTTGTAAATATTTGCAGGAAACATGGCGTAAAGAAAGAGCTCACAACCAGCTATACACCATAGCAGAATGGAGTGACTGAAAGAAAGAATAGGACCATTGTTGAAATGGCAAGGAGTATGATGAAAGAGAAAGGTCTCCCAACTGAATTTTGGGGAGAGGCTGTGGCAACAACAGTTTACCTAATTAATAGGTGTCCTACAAAGGCAGTTCGTGATAGAATTCCAATGGAAGCATGGTCAAGAGGAAGATGGATAGTTAAACACCTAAGGGTGTTTGGATGTGTTGCATATGCACATCTGCCTAAAGAGCAAAGGCAGAAATCAGATGACAAAGGCGTGAAGTGCATCTTCGTAGGCTACAACTTAGAATCAAGGGCATTTAGATTGTATGACCCATTGAACAATAAGATGATTCTCTCAAGAGATGTGGAATTTCTTAAAAATTGGTCAGGGTATGGACCGACTAATGAATCACCAAGAACCTCAAGTAAAGTGCCAATTATGAGTGAAGAGGATGCTAATGAATAGCAAAAAGAAGGAGCGGATAGAAGAAAAGAAAAGTAGCCTCAATCATTGCCAAGCTTCTCTAGGCATGACCAAGTGTCAGTGCCAAGCGGTAGTGAAGATTGTGATCCCACACTCTCCTCCCTATTACCAAGAAATACCAAGAGTCTTAGGGAGACATACCAAGATGAAAGGTATGACGATCATGATGAGAGTGTTAATTTTGCATTATTATCTCATAGTGATTCAATATATTTTGAAGAAGTTGTTAAGGACAAGAAATGGTGTAAGGCCATGGATGAGGAGATAAATGCTATAGAAAGGAATGAGACATGGGAGCTAACTGAATTGCCTCCCAAGAAGCAAGTGATTGGAGTGAAATGGATCTACAAGACCAAATGCAATGCTAAAGGCAAGATTGATAGGCATAAGGCAAGGCTGGTAGTCAAGGGCTAGAAACAACAGTATGGTAGAGATTATGATGAGACATATGCCTCAGTTGCAAGAATAGAAACCATGGGTGCTATCATAGCAATTGCAGCTCAACACAAATGGAAGGTATTTCAAATGGATGTGAAGTTTACTTTTTTGAATGGTGTATTGAAGGAAGAAGTCTATGTGGAGCAGCCACCTAGTTATGAAGTTGCAGGTGAAGAACACAAAGTATATAGATTGAAGAGAGCTCTTTATGAGCTCAAGCAAGCTCCAAGGGCATGGTACAATAGGATTGACTCATATTTGATGAGGAATGGCTTCAACAAAAGCAATGGTGAGCCTACTCTCTACTTCAAGGCAACAAATGGAAATGTGTTGATTGTTGTCTTGTATGTAGATGATTTAATTTTTACTAGTAATGGCAAGGCTCTAATTGGTGAGTTCAAAGAGGCCATGGAAAATGAGTTTGAAATGACAGAATTAGAATTTTTGAAATACTTTCTAGGCATAGAAGTAAAACAAATGCATGATGGCATTGTCATCTCTCAAGAAAAATATGCAAGGCAGATCTTGGAGAGATTTAAAATGCAGAACAGTAAGGCAGCCCCAACACCAACAACAATAGGTCTAAAGTTGAGCAAGGAAGACTCTAGCAAGAGAGTGGATCCAACACTATACAAGAGTATGGTTGGAATTTTAATGTATTTGACTACAACTCGACTAGATTTGATGCATGAGGTAAGTTTGATTTCTAGATTTATGGAAACAACAAAGGATTCCCATTGGCAAGCGGGAAAGAGGATCCTAAGGTATGTGAAATGTACCAAAGGATTTTGAATTTTTTATACTACATCAAATGAGTTCAAGTTGGTTGGTTATATAGATAGTGATTAGGCTAGAAGTCTAGATGATACAAAGAACACTTTTGGATACATGTTTTATATGGGATAGGGTGCAATTTCTTGGGCATCCAAGAAGTAACGTATTGTTTCTCAATCTACAATAGAGGTTTAATACATAACAGAAAATGCAGCAACATGTCAAGCAATTTGGTTAAGAAGGATCTTGATAGATTTGAATGAAACGCAAGAGGATGAGACCATAATTTATTGTGACAACATCTCATCAATTGCATTGTCCAAAAATCCAGTATTACATGGGAGAAGCAAGCATATTGAGATTAGATATCACTTCATTAGAGAGTTGGTGGAGAATGGGGATATCAAAATGGAGTTTTGCAAGTCTGAGCAATAACAGGCAAACATTTTCACAAAACCATTATGCATTGGAAGTTTTGTACACCTAAGAGAGTGTCTTGGTGTAGTTGATTTGGATCAGCAGTGATCTTTATTTGTTTGGCTCAAGACAAAGGGGGAGTGTTGAAATATTTAATGCATAGTTGGTTTGTTCCTAGAGTGAAATGCCCACCTACCACCCTTGACGACCTACACAATAGCTAGAAAAATTAATTATGGGTAGGTGAGTTTTCAAATTTTGGAAATAAGGGGCAAAGCATTTTTGGGTAGAAGACAAAAGGAATGTTCTATTCCATTCGACCTATACAAGCAATGAGTTGAAGAGATCAGAAGTTGTAGAGCAGAGCAAAAAAGGAAGAAGAAAAGGAAATGATCAGCAGATCAAGCTGCAGATATAGAAGGAAGTATTTTCGTGCATGCAGTTGCATGTGCTTAATCTTGTCATTCTGTAAGTTTTTAGTTTATTGATTTTGTCTTGTGAAGCAATGATTGCTCCAGGCACTATTGTATACAGCCATTAGAGCTGCAAATTTAAAGTTTGAAAGTTTTACCAGTTTGAAGTTTTAGGGTTTTTTGGTTGAAGCCGAATGCTCCTAGATTTTGTAATAGTCTAAATCAAAGTTGAATAGAAAACTAGCAGGCATACTTGAACCTATTGTTCTTCCCTTAATTGTTGCATTTGAGAAGTTTATTGTTGAATACTTCAAGCTTTGGTTCTCTAGTTTTAATGGTGGAAATGTTCACATTATAGTTCTGTCACTTAGTATTGTCTTTGGTAGAAGTCATTTTCTACAATTCAAGCTGAGCTCACTCAGCATCTTCTTCTACTGAGCTCCACCCTGCAGTGGTGACCAAGTTAACTCGGTAATCAGATTGTCGAGCTCACTTGGCATCCATTGGTGCCAAGTTGCCCTTCACATGCCGAGTTCACTCAGTTCCTTCATGTGCTGAGCTCACTTAGCACCCTCCTACCACTCGGCTCATTAAAGTGCTGAGAAAAATTGGCACTCGGCAATAGTTAGTGCCGAGTGAAAATTTTAAAAGTTGCAATTTTAATCTCTTCACAATTCTTAAGGTTTAAATTGGGCTAGATTAAAAGAAGAAAATGTAATGGTTGTTGGGTTTGAAGTGGTCAATTACTTTGATCAGTGATATCTGACAAACAAACAAATAGTGTCTCTTGCAGGACGGGTCATTGGAGGATATGTCAGTGTAGTTTAGCTTCTCTACCATTCAATGACATCATCTTTCTCATTCATACATTTTGTGGTTATTCATAAATAACAATTATTGACACTACGGGGAGAAAGAGACTCCTTACTTCACTACAATGTTTGGATGTTAGATTTAATTGGGTATGCCACCTTTTATTCATATAAAGAAACGATGTTGCTCTCATGACATTCTATATTTTAAATTGATTTTATTATTGGCATATCCTTGTCACCCCATAACTTCTTTTATGGAACTAGGAGTGCCCAATTTTATGATTGTTAAAGTGAAGCACTTCATGATCTTCGAGAAGCATTCCTTTTAATCAAGGATGATTTTATTATGTCAATGGACCTTTCATCAAATCTATAAACTTCAAAGCTAGTCTATTGCCAATTTTGACTAAGCCGATTTTGACTAATCTACTAAATTTCTAGAAACACTTGCCATGTCATCAATGTAGAAAAAATATCGAAAGTCAAAGACACATAAACATGGTCAAAAGACTCAAGACTAGTTATTTTTACATAATAATTTGTGAAGAACAAAAGTTCAACCAAAGATTTCTAAAATAAGAACATTTCAATTTTTCATTTCAAGTTTTCCAAATTATACAAGCCACTAGAATTAACATTATATATCCAATGGTTGATCTAAAAAGTAAAATGTCAATTTTTTTTAGGCATATGATACATCCAATGGTTTAATACATAAGAATTCAGTATTTCATGTTTGGTTGGAATACATCCAAATAAGACCATCTTGGCCTAGTCATCTAGACACCACTCTAAAACTTCAATCATATCTCCTAAGCCTCCAAACACCACATCCACCTACAAATCCTAAGATAGAAGTGTGGCCTAGGTTCTTTTACCCAAACCCCAGGGTGAAGCTCTTCTTGAAATGAAAAGTGCAAAGTCCCTTGCCCAAGAAGCCTAGCGACTAAGTATCGATAGGTCTAAAGAAATAGCAAAACTGTACACCTATCTGCTAAAAATTAACACCCTTGCATGATGAAAAGCCTCAGCTTGAAATAAACTTTAAACAAAACAGCAACTAGAGATTTAATTTAAAGCTTAGAGGAAGAGAAAACAAGATTAATAATAATAATAAATTTTTACTTCTAAATTCTCAGGTAAAACAACATGGGGGATACTAGGCAAAAGGAAAAATCTCTAATTCAATTCTTAGTTGATGACAATGCTACCAATAGCTACAAAAAAAATAGTACTGGAATGATATGTACAAAGAGTTTTTCTTCATTGCAAAGTAAATTAGAATTTTTAAATAAGAACATTATCAAAGAAGAAACATTTAATCTAAATACTGGCCGATGAGCTAAAATTTAAGAGGCATTCCGAAATGAGAAAAAAGAAGAAACTAGTTTGATTTTCATTCTAAAAGTATTCTAGGATCAAGCTCAATAAAAAATTAGAGCTATTAAATATTGTTGTAATGGATACTAATGAACAAAAAAAACTATAATAAAACAAACAACCATTACATGAAACCTCTTAAATAAAATTCCAAATTCTTCAACTCTATTAAGTAAAAGAAACATTATGGTAAAAACCTTAAATTGCCACCTTCTCTCTTGAAGCCTAGTTCATCCTCCTTTAATACCCTCTTCCTTCACCTTTCTTTTACTGTCCCCTCTTCTCTCTTGCATAATCAAATTTCTTCCCTTCTCAGTTTTCCCCCAATTTTAGGTTTAAACTTCAAGTTTATTAAATTATCTATCTCCCTATTATCTAAATGTTTCAACCAACTATTAATGCCCACTCTCATTTTTTTGAGTATTTGAACTCCACATTGATAATAGGTAATTAGGAAAAAGAACCCAATTCAACACTTACTTTGAATTCTAACTCCCTCCATTTGTATGAGTGATGATAACTAGTTTAATAATATATTGAAGTTTCTATTTTGTAGTTGTAGTGTTCTAAAATTTAATTTTCTCTGTAAAAAAAATTTAATAAATTAAAAGACCTTTCATAAACATACATAAGCATAGTTTTTTTAATGGAAAATAATAAAATTCTAACTTTTAACTATGTAGTGTGTGCATCTACATTTTTTTCTCTGAACCCAACCTTATCGAGGAGCTAACCTCCTCTACCTCAACCATAGTCTTGTCTTACATTTCCTACTCAACACACTCAGTGTCAGTTTGACATCAATAGTTTAGTAACCAAAAATCAATAATCAATTTTAAAAAAATACATATTCTTTCAACATTGTGAAAACAACAATTTCGTTCATGATTATAATACTGAAACCAACAACATATAAGGAAACTGAAAAAGACATCAATTTTTTTTTCCAAAAGTAAATACTCATCATTTTCTTTTTTATTCAAATTTATAATAATGAAATATAAATAATAACATCTAATCTGTTTTGAACATGATACTCCAACAAGGAATATATATATATATATATATAAAGTTGTAAATGTGTCACATGTCAAAATAGCATAGATATCTAATCCATACATCTATACCAACTAGCCATAGTGACTGGAGTCTACAAATATCCAAACCAAGTCAAAAGATTCATACAAAGTCAATAAGTCATCTTAAATATAGGTGTCTAAAAGTCAGTTGTAACATACCTCCCTTCCAGAAATAGACATCGACCTGATGTCTTATGAAAATATAACCAATGTTCTCACACCATATATAATACTAAAAACAAAACTTTAAAATATCATAACTAAAAATATCATAATAGAGTCTATGCAAATAAAAGTGGAAATGATTGCATCCTCCCATGCAATAATATCAATAGAGAATTAGTCCCATTGGACCTTGTACTACAAGGTCTCTCTGTCACATACCTTGATGGTATGCTGATCAACGATGTGAGATGGCTCCACTAGTACCACTCTTAGATCCCATACCTATAAAGAATGCCAATAAAGGATGTGAGAAGTATATAGATGATAGCATCTCAAGAAGGAGATGTCAAACACATTATGAATATGAGAAAGAGTGGGCGGAAAAGAAAGTCTATAACCTATGGGGTTGATGACCTCCAAAACATCAAAAGACTCCACATATATAGGTGCAAGCTTTGAATATTTACCAAAAGATATGGAACTCTTATGTGGCCTTACGCTTAGAAAAACCTTGTCCTCCATAACAAACTATCTAAAAGTGTGGCTCTTATCCACATTACTCTTTTCTCAATCTGTTGCTTCCTTCTATATTTCCTTAGTGAGAATCATCTTCTCTTCTATCTCCCTCAACATGTTAGAACCAATGCTTATTCTATCCTCAACTCTATCTTAGTTCATAGGAGTTCAACACTTCCATCCATATAATGTTTCAAAAAGGACCCATTTCTAGAGAAGAATGGTATGACTTGTTGTAGGAAAACTCTAACAATGGAAGATACTCCACCAACTTCTAATACTAATCCATGCATTACATCCATAGAAAATCTTCAAGAACTTGATCAACCCTCTCTGTTTGTCTACCTATGTGAGGGTGATATGTTGTATTTAAGTTCAATCTAGTACCCGAAGATGCATTCAAGGTTTTACCAAACCTTGATGTCACCTAAGTTTCCTTATCCAATATTATTATCTCAAGGACTCCATGCAATCTAAATATTCCCTAAACAAAATTCTTTTCTAAAGCCAAAGATTCGTCCCTTAAACTTCCAGGTATGAAGTGAGATGCCTTATTCAATCTATCTTGATCACAAGTAAGATTACAACATGTTTATACCATGTCATAGGAAACACTTGAAAAAGGTCCATTTTAATAACCTACCACTTATACTTTGGTATGATGCAAAATTCTAGTTGGATTTACATGTTCAACCTTAGCTTGCTAATATTGTAAACATTGTGCTCTAGAAGAAATCACATATCTCTTAAGTCTTGGCCAAAAGTAAAATGACCTAATATCAAAAATGATCTTATTAACCCATACATGTCTTAAAAAAGGAGTGCAATGCATCTCCTCAAAAAAAAAATTCTTCAACCCTACCTGGTTGGGAATATACATGATCCTTCCTTGGTATCTCAATATACCATCCTTATATATAGAGTATCCCTCAAAATGATGATCCATTGGATCACTAAGAAATGTTGATTTGACCGACTCATAGTGATCTTCAACTTGAAGGTTGTACAAAATGTTTTCTTCAAATGTGTACTTCTAGTGGATAAAGCTATAATATTCTCCTTCTTCTCAATGGATTTTCCACCCTATTTTATTAACCCTTTGTATAATCGGTCCCAAAATCATAATCACTTAAGAGATCTAACCAACACCTCTACCTAACATAATTAAGGTTCAGTTGTGTGAAGATGTACCTCAATCCCATATGATCTATCTTAAACTCAAATGGCTTAACCAAAAGGTTGTGTCTCCACATCACAAGTGTGTGTACTATGGAAAATAGCTCCAAATCATGAGGCACATAATTAACCTCATATTCTTTCATTTTTTGTGACTCATAAGCAACCACCTTACCATCTTGCATAAGTGTATGTACTATACCATCACCTAAAGCATAAGTAATAACTGTGATATGACCATTATGATTTTGTATGATCAAGACAAGAGTGGTTGTGATCTTCTAGTTTAGTAGCTGAATTTAGGTTTCTTACAATCATTAGTCCACTCATATCTCTTCCATTTTCTTTGAAGGGATGTAATAGGTGCATCTATGTTGGAGAAACCCTCCACAAACTTCCTATAGTACCCTACTAAACCCATGAAGCTTCTAATTTCACTCACCTAAGGTGTTGGCCTCCCAAGTATGGCTTTAATCTTTGTGGGATCTATTGTAATCCCCTAAGAAGAAATAATATGGCCCAAATAATGGATCTCAATCTAATAAAAGGAACACAAAGATAGCTTGCCATATATTTTTGTTTCCCTAATATGCTAGAAGACTATTCATAAGTATTCTTCATCTTCCTCCATGTTCTTAGAATACATCAATATTTCATCAATAATGTCAACAAACTTATCTAGGCAATCCCTGAATACACTATTCTTCAAGTTCATGAAAGCTACAGTAGTATTGGTTAAACCAAAAGGTAAAACCAAAAACTCATTTTTCCCATTACTTATTTTTATTGCAACTTTATATATATATTCCTCTTTGATCCATAACTGAATATTTCTAGATCTCAAATGAATCTTTGAGAATACATTTTCTCCCTTTATTTAATCAAACAATTCATCTATCCGGGGAAGTGGATGCCTATTCTTAATGGTTACTTTTTCAAGCTTTTGGTAATCTGTACATAACCTTAGGGTGCCATCTATCTTGTTCACAAAGATCATAGGTGCTCCCCATGGTGAGACACTAGGGTGTATGAACCCTTTATTTAGTAGCTCTTGCAATTCCATCTTGATCTCATACATCTCAATTATTGCCAATCTATAGGCAGCCTTTGATTGGGGATCTATTCCAAGCATACCATCTATAGAGAATTCATATTCCCTCTTGGGATAGAAATTAGATAGTTCATCTGGAAACACAGCCTAGAATTCTTGGAAAATGGGAAAATCATTCACACTAGGAATGTCAAGATCCTTCGCATATGTTATGTAGATAATGCACCCAATCCTCTTAGCCTATTTCAATTGTATAGCATATATTTGTCTTTGTTCCAAAGGTCTCTTTAGACCCATACCAATTATAGTTAACCTTGTATCATCTAAACGTTCAATAAACTTCTCCTTGAAGTTTACTATAGCTTTATGTTCAGCTATCCAATTGATGCCTAGGTTAATATCATATAATCCTATTGGAAAAATATAAAGATTAACTTGTCTATGATGTACCTTTATGATGGGGAGAAATTTGATATGTAGGTTGACTTCCTAAATGTACTAGATTGTTCTATAGTTATATACTGACATTTTGTACTCAATATTTAGTCGACTTCGATATTTTGGATGTGAAACTTGTTTCAACATCTAAGTCAAAAGCCATGTATATATTTATTTAATTATTGTTGGCTCGATAGTTGTGTTGTTGACATTTATCTTTGACTTTTCACCTTTTTGAAATTAGTGGAATTTTTTTTATGTGGCAAGTGTATGTAAATGCTATCTTTACATGTTTTTTTAATTACCCATTATCTTCTATTAGATACAACATTTTTTATTGAGATAAATCTTGAATGGACAATGATGTGAACTAGTTTGTGCCAATCCATGTGATTTCTCTGGTATCTATTACAAAACCTATTTCCTAGTGTTTCTCAATTATTTGCAAGATTTTCATATCATGTTGATTTAGTTTCCTCTAAATAGTTCTTTTCCATTCTTATTGGTGTACTTAAATATTCACTAGGTAAACACCTACTTAACCCTACTTAGGTGAATGCATTGCAGAGTAGTTTATTATTAAGACACCTAGGAATTTGCACCTCAATTAAGAACATGGTGTAGGATAATTCCACTCTACATGGTCATAATCATTATCTCAAACCAACTTTAGTGCACTTATTACATTATCATCCCCATCATCACACATACTTCATTGCATAATGGAGGATAATCTACCTTTAGTGGACATGTGATTCCGCCTCATGTAGCTGATGTCTTATCAAATGTCTCTTGTCTCCTTTCATATATAAAAAGGATCATTATATACATTTTAAGTCAATCCATTGGGTGTCAATCAAGTCCATTGTCAATCATACCATTCTTATATTTTATTACAATTGTCTTTCTAATCTCTTGTGGAAGTTATCTTGGTCTTTCATTTGATCATGGGAGTGTTGTAGAGTCACCTAAAACTATAACATGCTATGAGCTCTCAAAGTGTGAAGACCTCTTCTCAAGGAGTGTAATCCTAGTTTGATTCAATTTTTGGTATAGCCTTTGACAATTTAGACATCACAATTTGGAGAATATTTTTGGATTCGTATTTTGTAACCTTCTATTGCACATGAAAATTGGATCCTGATGGTGCAAATTAGAGGTTGGCATCATATAGAGCAGGTCCAAAAGCCCTAAATCAACTTCTATTTCATCCAAATTGGACATCTAAGGCCAAATCATTTGATTTTTGGAGGTGCAACTATGGCAATTAAAAAATAAAAAAATCCAAAGGCAATTTTTAAACAAATATATCTCTGTCATTCAAATTCCTTTTTGAAAGAAATTGTTTTTGTTTTAGGGTACATTTGCACAATCTACACAACAATGAAGGTAATTTTGGATCTGTATTTCTAACATTGTATGGAAATCGCAAAAATCCCAATTTCAAACACTTTCAAGGTTTTTTTTGGGCACATCCATTAAAATTTTAAGGTGTAATTTTTTTTGAAATAAAATAATTTAATCTAGTTTCCAAATCTACAATAAGTTTATAGTGATTTCAAGTGGACATTTCACTTTCAAAAATAGGTCTTTTTCTTGGAAATATTTGCAATTGATGAATACTTGGATTTCATTTTTCTTAATTGAATTAGTAATTTGAAGGAGTTATTAGTCAATTTTAGTCATCATTTGAGTTCATTATGGATTTTTCAAAAGTTCCATTTTTCACTCCCTATAACTATCATAAATGGAAACAAGTAGTTTCCAATGTGTTGGTGAGTATTGGATTTCTTAGAATGATTCATGGATAGGATCTAGAGCTAGCTCAAGATATTGTAGTAAGGAGAAAATGGTTTGATCAAAGGGATAATGCACTTGTCTCTTTGAGATCAACCATCTCTCATGGTTTTCTATATCATATTGCATCTCACAATCATTCTCATGGTGCTGCTTGGACAATAGTGGAAGGAATATTTGGTAAACCTAATAGAATGAGAAAATGCATATTAGAGAATGATCTTATAGGTCCAAGTTGATATGAATTTGACAATATTCAAGACTTTTTCTCTAAATTCAACTCTATTAGATTGGAGCTTTCTAATTGTCACATTACTAAAGATGATGAACATATTATCTATTCTTTCCAAGCTAGGTCATGAATATTCAATATTTGTTTACACATGCTATTATACTATGGATTTTCTTGTTAGTGCACACAAAATGCATTATCTCGATGAATTTTCATCTTAGCTCACAAGGTAACAAGAAAGGTTAGCACACATGGGTCGATTGAAGCCTTCAAATTATCAATCATTAGTTGGAAATGACTCATCTCCATAGGCTTCCAAAGGAGAAGGAAATAAGAAACACAAGGATCCTAAGAAACATAACGAAGGTGACAACTCTTCTTCAAAATATAATATTTAATCCAAGTCCTATTCAAGATAGAAATCATCTCGAAGAAAGAGAAATAAATATTTTTATTATAAAAAGATAGGACATAATGAGCATAAATATTTCTATAAGAAGATTGATGAACTCACTAACATTATTCAAAAGAACAATATCAAGTTTCCCTCATCAGTGTCTCCTCGTTCTACACATCATGCATCTTCTACATCTACATCATCATCTAAAGGTAAAGGACAAGCACTCATTGCTTAAATCCAACATGTGAGAAAGTTAAATGTCTTCTTGATTCAGGTACATCACATCATTTGGAATCTTCTATGGATATGTTTTCCTCTATTAAGCATTGTACTTCTCCACCTATAAATGGGTAATAATATATACATGAAGTTTTGTGGAGAGGTTCCTATGGGAAACAAGAAATTTAATGATGTTCTTTGTATACCATCCTTGACCACTAATCTCCTTTCCTTTAAAAAAATTACTCATGGGACATAAGGTAAAATTTTTGAGTTCACTTATGATTATGTCTACATTAGGGACATGGAGACTAGGGATGTCATAGCTATAGGGGTTGTTGATCATACGTTCCACTTGTATTCTTTTATGCATTTTGATGATAATGATGATGATGTTCATAATGTGCATAACCCTTTATCAAGGGTGAATTATTCATGTGAGGGGAATACTGGACACTCAAGTAATTCTCTTCTTGAGGAAGTGTCAAACTTCCTACTCCTCCACCTCTTTCTTCTTTAATCATGAGTTCTACTATTTAGCGGGATGATCTATGTGCTTCAAATCTTATAGTGTGGGATGAATTCTTGGATGCTCTTTCCGATGTGTCTCATAATGTGCATTTGGTTATTACATTTGAGGGGGTTTCTCTTGGAGATTATTCTTTACCTTCTTTAGATATTGGATTTCCCAACTCTTCAAGTTCACTTTTTTTTCACATCTCATAGGTCAGTTAGATAGTGTGATGAAATATTTGAGCTTGGAGACACCTATTTAGTCTTTAAAGATGAGAGACCTTCTTCCTTATACTTCCTTTTGCACATGAAGTAGCTTCTTCATCATTTGATGTATTTATATCTTCCTAAGGGGAGACATGTTTCTTGTAGGCATTGGATTATCTATTGTTTGCAAGTACTCTTCATCTATAGTGGAGCTTCTTTATTATGGGGGGATATCATGTCTCCTTATTTCGTACCTATAGGGGGATCATTATTTGTATATACATGATGTATGTAGTTCTTGGGGTGTCTTGAGTACTCCATCCATGCATTTTACTTTTTATCTCTTTTCTTGGAGGAGGAGTTTCCCCATGAGGTTTTCTCTTTATCCACTTTATGATAGATTGTATTTCATGTACTTATTTTCCTATTGTACATGGGTACCTAAAATGGCCTAATAGCCATGACCCATCTTGCATTGTGAGTTTAAGTGCATTCCCCTAAGTTTCACATTGGTCGAGGGGGGGGGCGGGGGGGCAGGGGGTGTGATGGTGTAAAAAAATATCACTAATTAAAATTACTTAAGATTCCTTAGGCTAATGCATTGCATACTAGTTTGTCATGGAGACACCTAGGATATTGCACCTTAATTAAGAACATGGTGTAGGAGAATTCCACTCTAGGTGGGCATAGTTGTTATTAGAATCCACCTTTAGAGTACTTATTAAATTATTATCCTCAACATCAAACACACTTCATTTCATAATGGAGGATGATCCACCTTTGGTGAACATGTGATTCCACCTTATGTAGGAGATAGCTTATCTTCTCCTTATCTTTTTCTCTTATCTCCTTTTTGATATAAGGAGGCCCATTATATGTACATTTTAAATCAATCTATTGGATTTCAATCAAGTCCATTATCAATAATAAAAATCTTGCATCTTATTGCAATTGTCTTGCCAATCTCTTATGGAATTTATCTTGGTCTTTCATTTGATCTTGGGGGTGTTGTAGAGTCACCTAGAACTTTAACAATTCCCTTAGAGGTAGTTAAACATTTAATTCTATACATTTCTTTATTAGACTATTTTTTTTCCTTTTTTTTGTTTTATGGTCATGTTATTCCTTTTATTTCCTCCAACAAGTCCTTTTTTGAATCTACTCAAGGACTGGTTGAATTTTCTTTTTAAATTTTTTTAAAATTGTTTAAATCTTTTAATAGTTCCCACTCAAAAAATAAAATGGTGGTGTTCAACTATTTTAATTTTCATATATTTTATTTCAGTAGTTTTGAATTTTAGTTGGATGTAGAAATTAGTTTTAGCTCCTATGCTAACAAATTCACATGTTTTTGATAAAGGAGGAAGGGAAAGGGCCATAAACCCAAAGTTAAAGTTATAAAAGCCATAGCCTAGGGTCATTATAGTCGAGCAACTAGCTAGAAAGACTAGAACAAACACACATAAAATTTACAAAACTTATCAAAAACAACCAAAACTACCCCTACCAATACCAATCACCAAAGAAACAACATGCTAATTGAAGATTACAGCCACTAAACAATATAAGAACAACAAGTAATCATAGGTATCTATCCAAAAATTATATCAATCAATTAACTATCTACTAATAACAATGTTTTAATAATATAAATTCTTATATTTGATAACTTTATAGAAACCAAGAAACTCAGTGGTCTTAAAGAAATGAAAGTTTATAACAGCCTAAGGTACATTAAACTGAAAACTAATAAAATTTTTACCACATGTACAAGAGGTGATACTAAAACTAATGCATAAAGAAACACTAAGATTTTTTAATTTCTTTCCACTCTTTGAGTAGTATGTAGAACTCTCCTCACCAATCAATGATTTCCCTGGTCTCCTAAAGTTTATCCTTTTCCTTGCCTGGCTAGTCCACCTCTTTGGTCTTAAACTCCCTTTCCTGTCACCAACCCCATAACCATTATGTCCATCATCTCCCTCTTGATACCACATATATTTTTAGCAAAGACAGCCATCTCAAGGTTGGTGATGGTATCCTTGTAAAAATTATCTAGGGAGTCAATTTTTGCCTAAATAGCCTCTGATTTATCATTAAGGTTTTCCTCAAGCTCTTTAAGCTTAACCAGGATGTTCTCCTTTTCCCTATTTCTTTCCTTGTCTTCCTCAGTGTTGACTTTATCTTCCTAGATTTTCTCCTCGGTAGCAACCTCCTAGGCATTGTTATTTTTTGTAGCTCCCCTAGAGGTTAACTTCTAAAATTGTCTCCTAATTAGTCATGTCCACATCCTCTTCCTCCTCATGAGAGCTGACCTCTTCTTGATTGATGTACTCTACATCCTCTATTTCCTCATTTTTAGTTTCAAGGAATTTTAGTTACTCGATTCCCCCATAAGTGCTCTTCTTATTCTACTTCTGCTTATTTTTCTTCTTCTTCTCTCTTATTCTTTCTAGCCTCCTTTCAATAGAAGTGGCTTTAGTTTGACCACCCTTACCCTCCTTGCCCCTTTCCTTACTTTCTATTGGAAATATAATTGAAAAGCTCATTGTTGTTGAAGTTCAAAGAGGGAGATTGTTGTAAAAGAATGTTTTCAATCATTTTTTTTTCATAGATGTCAAACCTGCTATTTGTAGGGATGATATTTGCTTATAAGATCCAATTACTATGACTTAGTTGATTGATGAAGATGATTTTATTAACAAGATGTACGAAAAGAAATTAAGGGAAAGGTTGAGTTATGATGATGTAATGAAGTGCAAGGATTAGTTAAGACAATGGTTAGGTAATGTATTGATGACATACTCAAAGATATAGAGGTTGGCCACACTTAGAAACATTAGAGGAAGAAGTTGTAACAAGGTTGATTGCAGATCTTAGACTAAAATCTTTAGTGGGTGCTGAGCAAGTTAGTTGAAGCCGAGAAAATTCTTAGTAGGACTTGAGTAAAATGAAATTCTAGTCTATGCCAAGTGATATTCAAGTACCGAGTGAAGATAAAGTGTTGAGCATCAGAAAAATTTTAGTTGGTGCCAAGTGATCTTCAGGTGTCGAGCATTAGGAAAAAAATAGTTGATGCTGAGTAACATAGTATGTGTCAAGCACTAATATTTCAATAGTGTCGAGCTACTGCATTATTTCAAATGATGAAGATTCACCAAATCTAAGACGACACAATGGTTACATTGAATATTTTGAATGAGTTGGAAGATAAGGATAATGAGTTGTTGGTACAGAATCCTATGTAAGTCATTTTTGGGCGAATTCTAAAGGATTATTCAAGAAGTTTCTAGAGGAAATAGAATATGGGTTAGATGCAATGAATCCTACCTAATCTATTTGAATTGAAATTAAAGAAAGGAAGAATTGAGCAGGAAAAGGAACTCCAAGACTTCTATTTAAGGAGTCATAGACCAAGAATCAAAGAGTTGCTAATACTGTTGCTACTAAAGAGCCAAAATCTATGAAGTGGTTAGAAGGGTGTCAAGGAGGTGACATTGAGGTGAAGGAAGAGCATAAAGGCTTTGCTTCTTTAAGTGGTCATGAAGAGATGATTGCACTAGTACATTGAGTATGAAGACTCAAGGGGACAAATCTTGAAAGGAGGGAAAGCTATCAAGAGTTGCAGAGATTGAAGGCCAGGCAAGGGTATGAGTTGAGAAGTGATCTAAAATCTAAAAGATAAGTTGTATGTTGTAGTCAGGTCAATATTTTCTAATACTCTCAAGTAATTGTATTAGATTTGAAAATCCTATGGACTTAGATTGGCCTAACGGCCATTTGTAAATCCTTTAACAGGGTGGCATTCCAAGTGAATGTTCTAAAGTCCTTTAACCAGGCCCACTTCTAATAGGGTGATTAAATACTCTAACAAGGTCACATTTAATAGTGTGCTATAAGTGAAAATTGAGTAGCGTGTTATTAATGGGTTTTCCCAAATTGGTTTTCCACATAAATCATTATGTCATGTGTTGATTTCTTGTGTGTTATACTTGCATGTTGATTTATAGTAACTTGCTAATTAGATAAGTTAAAGCTTGGATGAATGAATGGTTGAATGAGTTCACTACATTTAGTGAAAAGTTTGAATAGGACATTTGGACCTTGAATAAATGATTCAACCCCCACCCCCCCTCTCAGTTATTCTAAAGCAATTCTACCAATTGGTATTAGGTCCATCTACTGATTTAGTTTCAAGGTACTAGAAGTAGGAAGATCAAGATGTCCAAGAGGGAAGCTCCCAAGCTCAACAAGGATAACTTTGCTACATGGCAAAGTTTGATGAAATTGCACCTTGGACCAATAGGTGACTATGCATAGACCTCAATTGGAATAGAACATGTAACTCCAAAAGGACCTCTTACTATAGATGATTTGAATAAAAAGAAGAAGCATAACCAAGAAATGTTGGAGATCGCCTCTGCACTCAGCTATGTAGAATATGATCACGTCAAAGATTGTGACACTACATTCAAAATGTGGAAAACCTTGTTAGAAATTTGTGGAAGAGATCAGAATGTCTAGAGAGCAAAGAGAGAAAGCCTAAGAGGAAAGTTTGATGACATGAAGATGGAGGAAGGAGAAAATGCTACTAAGTATGCTACAAGAATGAAAGAAGTGGTGAGTGCAATAAGAAGTCTAGGTGGACAATTAGAAGAAGAAATAGCTATCATAAAATACTTAAGAACTCTACTCCCTATCTATGCCATAAGAGTTTCAGTCATCCAAGAGCTGAGGTATGTACAAGGGAACACACTAACCTTTTAAGGAATAGTTGGAAGACTTACTGCCTTTGAGCTATCCAATTTTGACAACTATAGACCTGAGAACCTTGAAGCTGCTTTCAAGGCCAAGATGACAATGAAAGACATTAAGGAGGAGACATCAAGAAAAAAGAGAAGAAAAGGGAAACATGCTCCCTATCATATGTTTCAATTGTAATGAAGTTGGTCATATTGCTGCAAGATGTACATAGAAGAAGAATTACAAAGAAGGAAGCAAGTATAGGAACAAGAAAGAAGATGATAGCAAGGACTACAAGGAGAAAGGAAAAAGATGTTACATTGTTGAAGAAGATTCTGATGAGAATGATGATGAAGTAGTCTATGTAGCCATAAAGAATGAATCAAACAAAGATGAAAATGAAGCAACAACATTGGTTACCTATGTGAACAAGAATGACAAGTGGATCATAGATAGTGGATGCTCACATCACATGACATGAGACAAAAATAAGTTCATTACCTTTACTCAATATGATGGAAATAGTTTTAGATTTGGTAATGATGCCCCATGTCAAATCAAAAGAAAAGGCTCTATCAAACTTACAGAGAAAATTTCATGTGATAATGCATACTATGTTGAAGGATTGAATTACAACTCATTGAGTGTATCTCAGTTAGGCAATGTAGGTTGCAAAGTTGAATTTGAAAAGAAAACTATGAAGATCTATGACACTAATGGAAATTTGATAGGAAAGGGTGAACAATCTAGGAGTAATTTATTTTATCTTGATATGGAAGATGTATCTGTCTTGTTGTTAGACTCGATGATGTGTGGTTGTGGCATAAAAAGTTGTGTCATGTTAATTTTGATAATCTGATTAGCATTAGCAAGAAAAAGAAAGTTAGAGGATTGCCCAAGTTGAAGAAACCTGAAAACATAATGTGCAAATAATGTCAACTAGGTAAGATGACTAAGTCTAGTTTCAAAAGAAAAACATACACTTCCAATGAAGTACTAGAGTTAGTTCATACAAACTTATGTGGACCAATAGAAGTGCAAAGCTCCCTAAGAAACAGATACATAATACTATTTATAGATGATTATTCTAGGATGATGAGTACTATGTTTTTAAAGAAAAATCTAATGCATTCCAAATGTTCAAGTGGTATTTGGCTAGAGTTGAGAAGGAAATAGGAAGGAACCTAAAATGCCTAAGGTTAGACAGAGGAGGTGAGTTCACATCAAGAAAATTTGAAATATTTTGCAATGAAAAAGGTATCAAAAGGAAAATGTTAGCACCAAGAACTACACCACAGAATGGTATTTCTAAAAGGAGGAATAGGTTAGTGATTGATTGTTCTAGAACCTTAATATGGAGAAGTATGTTGCACAAGGTACTGGAGAGAAGCTGTAAGTACTGCAGTCTACACAATGAATAGATTTCAAGTCAAGAAAGGTACTAATGCAACACCTTTTGAATTGTAGTATGGTCATTCACATAATGTTAAACATTTCAAAGTCTTTGGTTGTAAATGCTATATTCTTAAAAACACTAGAAATGAAAAGTTTGATGCTAAGAGTGATGAAGGCATATTTCTTGGATACTCCACTAGAAGTAAAACATATAACTGTTTGAATGTTAACACTAAAAAAGTTGTGGAAAGTGCAAATGTAAATTTTGATGAGCATTCAGAAGTTCAAGTTGATGAGTCAAAGAAAACAAAGGATTATAGATCATTTGTATAGTTCTATGAAGGAATGATAGTTAAAGACAATATTACAAATCAAATTGGGAATCAGCTATAAATTTTAGCATCTATTGAGTCTCAGCCTATGAATGCTAAGCTACAATCAGAAGTTGAGCTGCAGAATGTAGAAAATGCACATTCTAGTTCTAAAAATAGTATGCAAGAAAGGAATGATGAAATGATAGATGAAGAAGAATCAAATAACTTTGAAGATGAAGGATCAAACAAGGAAAGAAATATTGAACCTAGATTAGCCAAGTATGTGAGAAGACATCACATTGTAGATCAAATCATTGGTGACAAGGATGCTAGACCAATGACAAGGAATAGACTCAAGAATGAATCGTGTCTGCCAAGCAAGGTTGAACCAAAAACGGTAAAGGATGCATTACAAGATGATGACTGGTATAAAGCCATGAAAGAAGAGATGGATCATATTGTGAAGAAAAAAGCGTGGTCTCTAGTTCCCAGACCAACTGATAAGAATTTGATTGGTACAAAATGGGTGTTTAGAAACAAACTTGATGAGAATGGTGAGATAACAAGAAACAAAGCTAGACTAGTTTGCAAAGGCTATGTACAAGAACAAGGATTGGATTATGGGGAAACATTTGCCCCTATTGCAAGAATGAAAGCAGTAAGAACATTACTTGCATATGCTGCATACAAAGGTTTCAAAATCTACTAGATGGATGTAAAGTATGCTTTTCTAAATGGTATACTGGAAGAGGAAGTCTACATAGAACAAAAAGAGGGCTTTTATGATGATAATAATAAGGATATGGTCTACAAGCTGCATAAAGCACTTTATGGATTGAAGCACGCACCTAGAGCATCCTATGAGAGGTTGCACAAATATCTTGTGAAGATAGGATTTGAAAGAAAAAATGACAACAACATTTTGTACATCAAAGCTGAAGAAGGTAAAGATATTTTGATTTCAAAAATCTTTGTTGATGATATAATATTTGGAGGAAAAGATATTATTTGCAAAGATTTTGCTAATCAAATGAAGCATGAATTTGAGATGTCAATGTTTGGAGAAATCAAATTCTTTGTTGGATTACAAGTATATCAGTTGAAGCATGACATATTTGTGACTCAATCCAAATACATCAAGGAAGTACTCAAAACATTTGGGCCAAAAGACTCAAAACTAGTCAGCACACCAATGGCAACTAGACATAAGCTATCCAATAATGATGAATATGCTGAAGTAAATCAGAAATTGTATTGGTCAATGATTGGAAAGCTATAATATGTTGTACATAGTAGACTAGACATTGCATTAGCTATTAGAATAGTGGCTAAATTTTTTGCAAATCCAAGAGAAAATCACTTAATGTTAGTGAAAAGAATACTAAGATTCCTAAAAGGAATTGATGACTTCGGTTTGTAGTACAAGAGGAATGAGAAGTTTGAACTGAGAGCCTACATTGATGTAGATTAGGGAGGAAACATTAATGATAGAAAAAGCACCAGTGGAGGAGCACTTTTCTTAGGAAAAAGGTTGATTACATGGACTAGCAAAAAACAAAGTTGAATATGTGGCAGCTGCTATAAGTTGCACCAATATTGTATGGATCAAACATTTACTGCAAGGTATGAAGGAAGAATTAAATGAGCCTATGATACTCTATTGTGATAATACAAGTGCTATTAACATATCAAAGAACCCTGTAATGCATGCCAAAACCAAGCATATTGCAATCAAGTATCACTATGTAAGAGAGTTGGTGGAAGACAAACAAGTTAAGATGGAATGTATTAGCCCAAAAGAATAGATTGCTGACATCTTCACAAAAGCACTACCTAAGGATTCTTTTGAGTATCTTAGATGTAAGTTAGGGATGATACCCCTAGCTAAGCCTACTTGAAGCAAAAGCAAGTATGCCCTGCATCAAATGAGTTGAATATTGAAGATATTACACATTGATGTAGAATATTTTGCCTAAAGTAATAAAAATGCTAAAATTTCAAATCAGTCACAAGCAAGGTGACAGAGGGAGACATTAAATGAACATGTAAGAGCTACATTTACATATTAAGATGCTAATATGTCTTTGGCATTATTATCAAAGAGGGAGAAGTAAACAACTGATCAACAACTATTGAAGATAAAATATTAGAAAAGAAAGGAGAAGTAGACAATTGGAATAAAGATAGAGGGAGATTTCAAAGGTTGATCACAACAGTCGAAGATGAACAATACAAAGGGAGAAAAAAAAGAACAAGGATGCAACAACAAAGAGGCAGAAATAGAAGTGAAGCAATCAGAATAGTAGAAGGAGATGTGAAGCTACAATTTACTTTTCTAACCTAGCTAGCATTTGGTTGAATGGTTTAGTCTAATGGTTGATCCATTTGGTTTTCCATCAATGCCAAAGAGGGATATTTTTGGAAACATGATTGAAACACTCATTGTTGTTGAAGATCAAAGAGGGAGATTGTTGGAAATATGATTGAAACACTCATTGTTGTTGAAGATCAAAGACGAAGATTTTTGTAAAAGAATGTTTTCAATCATTGTTTTGTCATTGATTTCAAACCTACTATTTGTAGGTATTATATTTGCTTATAAGATCCAAGTACTATCACTTCGTTGATTGATGTAGAGGATTTGATCAACAAGATGTAACAAAACCACCTAAGAGAAAGGTTGAGTTATGATGATTTAATGAAGTCCAAGGATTAGTTAAGACAATGGTTAAGTAATGTATCGATGACATACTCAAAGATATAGAGGTTGGCCACACTTAGAAACATTGGAGGAAGAAGTTGTAACAAGGTTGATTGCAAAGCTTAGACTAAAATCTTTAGTGGGTGCCAAGCAAGTTTGTTGAAACTGAGAAAATTCTTAGTAATAGTCGAGTAATAGGAAATTCTAGTGTGTGCCAAGTGATCTTCAAGTTCCAAGTGAAGATCAGGTCCCAAGCATCAAAAAAAATTTAGTCGGTGCTGAGTGATCTTCAAGTGTCAAGCATCAGGAAAAACACAGTTGATGCTGAGTAACACAATATGTGTCGAGCACTAGTATTTCAATAGTGTCGAGCTACTGCATTATTTCAAATGACGAAGATTCACCAAATCTAAGTTGACACAATGGTTGCATTGAATTTTTTGAATGAGTTGGAAGATAAGGATGATGAGTTGTTGGCATAGAATCCTATGTAAGTCATTTTTGGGGAAATTCTAAAGGATTATTCAAGAAGTTTCTGGAGGAAAAAAAATATGGGTTAGATGCAATGAATCCTACCTAATCCATGCGAATTGAAATTGAACAAAGGAAGAATTGAGTAGGAAAATGAACTCCAAGACTTCTATTTAAGGATTCATAGACCAAGAAGCAAAGAGCTACTGATACTATTTGTATTGAAGAGCCAAAATCTGTGAAGTGTTTAGAAGAGTGTCAAGGAGGTGACATCGAGGTGAAGGAAGAGCATAAAGGCTCCCATTCTTTAAGTTTTCGTGAAGAGATGATTGCACTAGTATATTGAGTATGAAGACTCAAGGGACAAATCTTGACAGGAGGGAAAGCTATCAAGAGTTACAGAGATTGAAGGCCTAGCAAGGGTATGAGTTGAGAAGTGATCTGAAATCTACAAGATAAGTTGTATGTTGTAGTCAGGTCGAGATTTTTTAATACTCTCTAGCAATTTTATTAGATATGAAAATCCTATGGACTTAGGTTGGCCTAATAGCCATTTCTAAATCCTTTAACATGGTGGCATTCCAAGTGAATGTTCTAAAGTCCTTTAACTAGGCCCACTTCTAATAGGGTGGTTAAATCCTCTAACAAGGTCACATTTAACAATGTGTTGTAAGCCTTTAATAGGGCAGGCCTTTTATAGGGCATCACTTAATAAGAGTGAAAATTAAATAGCATGTTACTAGTGGTTTTTCTCAAATTGGGTTTCCATGTAAATCACTGTGTCATGTGTTAATTTCTTGTGTGTTATACTTGCATGTTGATTTATAGTAACTTGCTGATCAGATAAGTTAAAGCTTGGATGAATGAATGGTCGAATGAGTTCACTACATTTAGTGAAAAGTTTGAATGTGACATTTGGACCTTGAATAACTGATTCACCCCACCCCCCTTCTCAGTTATTCTAAAGCAATTCTAACACTTTCTCCATCAATTTTTTGATTATCAACATCTATGATGTATTTGTTAGTTTTTTTCTTTTTGGGGGTAGGGTGTTGGCTACTCTAAACATATTTTTTCTTTCTAGATGGGGATTCCAATAGAAAGCTTTCCTCAAGGAAAATTTAGGGCTAGGGACCGACTACTTAAGGGCTTGCTTGGCTCTTTTTGGGTCCCAAAATTAGGGTTCTATTTCATAGGATTCAAAATAGGAGAGGGGATTCACATGTTATTAATATAGATGTTAGATTTTAATATACCTAGATAATAAAATTTTAAATTCAATTCGTTCAATCAATTCCTTTTTTTTATATTTCTTAAAAAAAAATTTAAACTTTACTATAAATTCAATTTGTATGTGTAAAAATTCTATGTGTGTATATGTATATGTATGTATGTATATATGTACTTGTGTATATATGTATGCATATATACATGTATGTGTATATACATATATAGATACATATATATGTCTGTGTATATATATGTATATATATGTATGTGTGTGTGCATGCATGCACATATATGTATACATGTTAAATTTTTTTAAATATTTTTTAAATTAATATATGTGTGTGTCTATTTATACACAAAAACATATATATATATATATATATATATAGGTGTGTGTGTGTGTGTGTGTGTGTGTGTGTGTGCATATTTTATATCATTTTATATTAGATAGTTGTTCATTTCATTTATTATTGGATATTTTCTTCAAATTTTAATTAAGATTTCTTTAAAGTATTTAGCTATTATAATTTAACACATTTTATCTAGAAAATCAATTAGAAAATTAGGATTTGCTTACCTTCTTGCCTTCTTAGTTACATGCTTGCTTACTTAGAAAGTTACCACTAATTAAGTGTTTACTAAATGATGTGTTCTCTAACATTTTTTAATCTTTCCTATATCTTGTGATCTTTCCATTTAAATTTCTTTTATTTTAAAAATATTTGAAGATATATTTTCAGAATTTAATTTTTAGTTTTTTTATGATTTTAATTTTTTTATTAATTTAATTCTTAAAATATTTTTAATAAAATAAAAGACTTATAATGACCATTTTTTAAAAAATGATATTTATTAATAATAATTGTTGCTTCAATTATATGATATATATACATTTTATTAAAATAAATTAAATAAGTTTATTTCTTTCATATTACATTATTATATGTTTTATTTTTAATAGAATTTTTAAAAATTATGATTACATCTATAAAAAAAAATTTAATTGATCTAAAAGATATATAATGATATATTATAATATTAAAAGTATGTTTACTATATATAATCAGAGAACACAAGCATAATGTAGATATTTTTATATGTAATATGTATTCGATAAAGAGGAATATATGAAATAGAATACAAGTGTAGTCTTTATTGATGGTGGGATGTGAGTGGAAGAAAACTACACATTGGATCAGAACAATATTATAGTCAATTTGTAGAAGAATGAAGTTATGTCTCCTTTTCAGGTTCATCAGGATTAATATCTTCAAATGAATTGTAATACTCATAATGGCCATTTTGGTTGTAAAATAAATTTAGGATTTTGATTTAGGATTGAAGAATGTAGATGTTATTCAAGTTTCCTAGAGACCATTTACGGAATCTCTTAATATTTATAGGTCCAAGCCCATTTTACAAAAAAATATAGCTTTATAGATACGATTACAACTTAAAGATCATATTTATGTCTATCTCCATTACCAATAATAAAAAAGCATGGGCACGCCAAAGAGTGGCTTAAATGCAAATCAGAGTTGATTGTTCTTCAGACCTCATGGTGCAAATAGATTAATCTCATTATTTTTAATACTTTGGTTCATTCATTGAAGGAGAAGATACTACTATAACATTCACAAAAACATTGTACAATGCGTCATTGGCTCACTTACAACTCTGTTGCAGTCAGAATCAAGGTCACTGCCACCACCTAAATCAGTTTACTCCTTCAATGAGATTTTCTCTAATCTTGCCATGATGTCCATCTCTTTTCCATCTTATCAACACCAACAAGTTTCCATTCTAACTGCAACATTCACTCCTCTCATCACTAGTGACAATATCGGGCTTATGTTCCAACTTACCTTGTTGCAGATTTACACCCCTCAAGGGCCTAACAGTGGGGTTTCACATGTGACCATGCCATCCACCTTTTCTATGCTACTCTAGTTTACTCACCCCAGACTTGTATTCAGTTGTATCAATTTATGAATAGAAATCAAGTAAGCAGGAATACTAATCGATCTAGTTGTTTTAGTTCATTGTTGTCTCCTTTATATTTATTATGCATGACACTTTATATTTGAGAAGTTTAGAGTTGCATCTTCTATATTATCATTTTTGTATTTTAATGGTGGAGTAAATGAGGTAGAAAGTTTTTTATTGACCCACTCGATTCCCTCATTAACCAAGCTCTCCTTTTGACAATTTGGTCAATATAATTATTGTTGTTTCTACCAAGTTATAGCTGATCCTATCAAGGTGCTTATCAAGATTACTCAGTTTCTACTCTTATCAAGTTCACTTGATACGTTCATTGCTTAGTAGACTGTATCACTCACTCCATTCATCGATTGAGTGTACTCAGTCATAATACTTCCCATGTGTTAACATAAGCTTTAACTCCCTTTGGAGACCAATTTGCTTGACATCCACAACTACCGAGAAACCTCCACTTGGGTCCTTAACTTGTTAAGCTCACTCAACACCCACTCCTTATCACTTAACATCCATTATTTTCCAAGTAAAATTTTAAGTTGTGAAGTTATATTTCTTACATGGTATCAAATCTTTGAGGCCCCACATCCTCATGAGTTTGGGCATTTTTTTTCTAAGTATTTGACATGGAAGGAGATGTAGGAAAGACATGGCAGCAAACACTATCCTTTAATACATAAAATTATGATACATGGGCAAAAAAGATGAGAACTATTATGGTTGCTAATAATTTGTGGTATTTTTTGATGAATGGATTTAGTGATGTAATCAACCTAACACAGTATATTTCCCTCAAAAATCCTCAAAAGACTTAGTTGAAGGAATCAAGAAGAAAGGATGAAAAAGACTTAAGTCTAATTGAGGCAGCAACAATAGAAACAATTTTTCCCAAGTTTGTAGTAGAAAATAATTCAAAAGAAGCATGGGATATCCTTGAGACAAACTTCAATGGAACTAATAAGGTCAGATTAGTAAAGCTACATATGATCAGAAGGGAGTTTGAGAACATTCGAATGAAGGACAATGAACCTATTGCAAAATTTTGATCAAGAATCTCTACATTGATAAACCAACTCAAATTAAATGGAGAAGAGTATGAAGAGAAGAGGATAGTGCAAAAGATATTGAGGAGTTTACCTTAGAAATATGACAATCTTGTGATGACCATTGAGAAAGAAAAGTACCTTATCACATTGACCATGGATGAGTTGATGGGAACTCCTCAAACCCATGAGTATCAAATTAATAGATAAGAAAGAACTTCCCAAGAGTAATCTTTCAAGGCTCAAGACAATTCAAGAGGTAGGGGAGAGGAAGAAGTGGCTCTAGTAGATGCTCAAGAAGTAGAGGTCATAGCATAAATGGTCAAAGGAATGTTGGTACAAAAAGATTAGGATGAACAAGCAATCAAGAGGGAGCAAGAACCTCTGAAAATAACATTAGAGGAGGTAAGAAGAATTACAACTCCAACAAAAGCAATGTAGAATGGTACTACTATCACAAGTTTGGGCATTATGACTTGGGCCCTAGTTAGGTGTTGGGGAGGTTCATAACTTGGCATTACAACACCTTGGTAATTCTTTATATAAGAGCTAGGTCTGTATTAAAGAAGTAGAGATTGATTTTGTAGTAATTGATATGTTGTCCTGACACATCCACATATCTCTTCAGAGTTTTCTTCTCGGCCTTAGCCTCTTTTATGGAGGATATTCCATAAAGGAAGGTATCATCAATGAATTTGTAATATCTTGAGCATGCAAGTCATAACTAGTTTGATCCCCTTAATTTTTTGTCAAGCAAGCACAGTCAGGAGCTTTCTAACAAGAACCTCAATGACCATTATGAATAGATAAGATGACAATGGGTCTCCCTACAAGAGGCCCCTCTCACACCATTAGAATTTTTTTTATCCAAGATAGGTTTCATTTTATTCAACACCACCTTGGAGATGATGGTATAGATGGTATTGCAAAGGCTAATTGATCTATAATCTTCCAACCATGTTGGGTCATCAACTTTTGGATCCAAAGCTAAGAAAGTTTGGTCTAGGGGGTAAGTGCACCAAGTTATGGTGCCAAAAGGGGGTATAAGTGGACATCTTTTTTTCTAAAATCATAAATTCCTAAACTTCAACAAGAATTTGAAGATAGTTAGGCTCAAAATTTTAAGATATGACAAAAAGAAAAGTAGTAGTCCTTTGAATCTAGTTTCTAAACTACTAATTTTTTTTCAAAATGGTTTAGTTTTAGTTCCTCAAAAAAGGGGGCCATAGAAAGTGGTACTATTTATTTCAATAAAACATATCATAGTACAAAATGTGCCCCCCCTAAAATTACTTAAATTCTTTAATCGCTTTGGTCAAAAGTTACTTAACACTATGTAGTTTATCCTAGATTTTTTGGGTAATTTTATAATGTGCATTTTTTTAATGAATTTTTTTAACTAGACACATCCCAAAAATGTGAAATATCTATTTTCTTCCCCTAGAAATGATTTAAAACTAATCTAAAATCAAAAGTTCTTTTTTTTCAAAGTGTGTAGAATGGAGTCTAGCTTATAAAAAACTAAGTTGTTGCAAAATTCGATCAACAAGCTATAATCTACATCCTAATTAGTACATGTTGGTGTTTGACGAAAAGGACACACATTCAAAAGAAATTATAGATCAAAGCCTTGAAATATTTCAAATAAAAAATAAATTATATGGTTATATAGCTAACACAGAGACCTACAATGTCATGTAACCTATTTTTATCGATGCTCAACCATGAGGAATCTTGAAGGAGAGCACACAAGAAAAATCTATCATTTTTTGTATGTTTGCAGCAAAACATCTCTCTGACTAGTTTACAAACTCCAAACCTTTGGGTTGGATCCCCAAGGCAAAACCAAGCCTTAGGATTGGTAGAATGCAAAGTTTTAAATAGCATGTGCACCCTATAACATGCACTATTTAGAGCTTTCTAAATTTGAGTCTTGTTGGTAAATAGATTTGTCATAGTTGAATTTTCCCAATGGAGGGTGTGGCAAAAAGTTCACAATAGTTGGAGAGGCCCTTGGTATGTGGCCTTCCTTTGCATTTAGAGGGGTAGCTCCCTCATATGATATAATTTTTAAAGGATTTTCAAACAAAGAATCTAAAAACTTCAAAGATCAAGAGAAATTCGTTTAGGACGAATGCACCACATGCCCTTACAACCTTCTTCGATAAACAAGATTGATAACAAAAGTGATCAAGGACTAAGCTTGAAAACAACCAATATTACCAACCACATTCATTAACATTCATAAACACTTGCATAGTACCATGAGACTATTTACTACAATAGATAACAATTTTGATTTTAGAATAAGAAACCTAAAGCATATCTCATTTCATTTTCTTGCACCAAGAAGACAAAAGAGATTTTCAATTTCAAAGATAAAAAGTGTACATACTTTCCAAAATTTATCTCTCAATCAAAATTTCAGCATAGTGTTCCCTTATTTTTAAAACCAAAAAGTCCCCTTTTACAAAGCCAAAAGGTGTCCTTATATAGACATAGAGGTTAATAACTACTTCTTCATGGTTAGTAACCACCTCCAAAATACATGATTTTGGGAGGTTAATTACCCTCAATAAAATTAACCTATACAAGGAAGACTTTCAAAACAAAACTTTTACCTAGAATTCCTAAGAATGTATACATATTCAATCATCAATCTTCTAGCTAATAAATATATCTATCTCGACACAATTGATCTATCCCGAAATGCCCTATAAGCATCTAGGATGATCATAATTGATTCATAGTTTGAAATGAACACATTTTCCATCCTGAGTTTGGCTGTGAAGTATCTATATTGAATTTCTTCTGACTCTTGTTGATAGGCTAAAATGTTACAATCTCCGAGAGTCACTGCAACTAGGTTGAGCTTCATCATAGTTTCAGCATCTGATACACGGTTCTCTATTTCTGAATGAATCTAAACACTGAAGGAATCAAGGAGAAACTGATAATCAACATGCTGAAGGTCGCTTACTAGCAACCCACCTGTGATAGTAGAGATTAATTCATCTGTACCTTTTGTTTTCAGCTATTCCAAAGAAGCTATTAGCTTTTCAAACTCAGCGATCCCTTTGCTGATATTTATCACCTTCCAACCAAAACTTTTACTCCAGATACGTGTTTCGTTGTCACTTGGATCAGCAATAATTTTCTCAAGAAGTAAGATGCTTGTATCTAGCTTGGCCATTTTTTGGAATGCTATCATAGACCTCACTCAATCATTTTATGTTTCATCTTTATATTCACCACACTTTCATTATGAACATTTTATCAAACATATTCCATGTTATCTTTTGATGTCTCAAGTATATGATTTTAGAAGACATTCTATCAAACAGTTTACATGTTGTTCATAAAATTACCCATCCTTAGATTGATCCCATATCAGGCTTCATAATCAAATGCTTATTTGAATGCTTTGCAGAATATTCAGCCTGTTGAGGCATGAAGAGATCACTGTAATGAAAAATTAGATGTCTCTAGAGGTAGATCATGTGGTCTTTTCTCTATTGTGCATTTGATGCCAAGGCAAAAGATTTTGGCTCAATCACAACTGACTGCAATTGTAGGATGGCACTTCATAAATCTGAACTGGTCCATTGTTCACTGTGTGGATTATCTTCAATATATTTGTAGATGGAGGTTGTTTCATCACAAATAGGGAAGAATTTTAATTCATCGGAGCTTTCATTGGATTGGCTGCAACAATATGACTTTTTTTAAAGAAAACACTTTCAGGTTGACCGTATGAACTCTTCAAATCAGCAAAGCTTGTCTCCAAAAATGTAGTACCCCTATTTCTCCTATTCCAGCCATCATGATATTCATGAACTAGGATGTTGCTACCATTTGATCTCTCCTTAGAGCCCTTTAGCTGCATGCTAGGAAGTTCCCACTTCAAACTCTTGCCTATGCTGGGTTTGCACTTTCCTTGATCTATATCAGATATTTTGTAGATAGACTTATCCAATGGCCTAGTCTGAGGACTCTCTCAAGTTTCATAGTCTGGAAGTGAGAGAAAACTTTCAAATTCCTTGACCAAATGCTTTACTCTTCCCCCACCTTGCTCTGGTATGGAACTAATTGCTCTAGCAAGCAGCTCATTCACATATTTGACTTCTCATAGAAGAATTTTAAATAGTTTAGAGAAATTTTCAAACAAGTTAATAAACATCTCGAAGAGGTTAAGAAACACAAATTTTTGGAGTGGTTAATTAACCTACTCCAAAATGTGCTATCATTAACCTATTTGAGAGGTTAAGAAATATGTGTTTTTGGAAGTTATCATTAACCTTTTCAGAGGTTAAGAAAAATGTATTTTTGGATGTTATCATTAACCTTTTGAGAGGTTAATGGTTAATGATAGACTTGAAAACATGTAGTTTGGGTCTCTCCATTGACCTGTAATAACTTGGAGCTTAGAAGCCAGATTTTAAAAATTTCCAGTGCTGTGCAAAGCTAGGAATGATCCGAAGACATGAAGATTTATAAACTCACAAAAATTTAGAGGTAAAATGGCAAGTTTAAAGCTTAAAACAAAGTAAGTTTCAAAAATTAACTGTGGCTTATAAAATTGAAACAATTGTATAACCGAGCAACAACTAGCTCTAATTGAGGACAAGGACTAACAAGGACAAAGCTCGAATCCAGAATAATTAGAACAATGCTTTATCCATGGGGCTATAGAGTCATCTGAGGAACCAATTTACAAAGAGGGAACAAACACCAAAAATGAGACAATAGAAAGAAAAATTAAAGCATCACAAACTCCTAACTAGACTATATACAAGGCAGGTTTTCCTAGCTCCAGTGACTCAAGGTATAATCATGCTTGCAAATCCATTCACAGGGTGGGGAAAATAAATACCATGGTGCACCAACATGTGGCAATTCTTAAGCTTCCATGGGTTCGAATATAAGTGTGCTACATGAATACTAACTTTGAAGTTCATAGCACACCCCACATCTCTGGATGACATGACATATCCAAATAACCAGGCTTCATCAAAAATCTCAAACTTTAAAATAAATCCTGCTTCCTGTTGCATGTCATTGATAACTTCATTTTGAAAGAGTTGAAGTATAAGATTCTCAAGTCTTTGAATACATTTATGATCTTCCCCTCTATTTGGCAAGCCCTCTAATTGGATTTCTAGTGATTGATCATCATGAAGTCTTGAACTTGTTTCTGACACTAGATACTCTTGCTTTTCCATGGGCATGGTCATGGCTGAATCATTTTTAAAATTACTCCAACTAGGATGCACATCCATGTTATATTTAATTTTCTCACGATCCATTTATTCTTCCTTATCTTCCAAAAGATTATCTTGAAGTCTTAGGTACTGCGAAGTTATACTGATGTCATGGTCAACATGGTTGGTTATCAGTTCAATTTCACTTCCATTAATATCAAAATTCTCCTTGTGAAGATCTTTCTATTGTATTTCCTTAATATAATCTATGACATGAAGCAACTTATGGAGTTATAGCCATCAAACCTTGTCTTCGAATACCAACTTGAGGATCATCAACAGAAATGCCTTTCTCTATGAATAGAGGATTTAAGTAAACATTTCCTTCATAGAGAAATTTACCATCCAAAGAATTTGAGCACAATCTTGGAGTAAATACATCATAAAATTTTTCTTCACTAGATTCCTCCATGAGATCCTCTGCTAACTCATTACTTTCTTCATCATGGTTATTCTTCTTATAGAAGTTCTTTGGCATAGAATTTCCTATTTGATGAAAAGACTCAAAAAGAGGATTTCCTCAAACTTTGAATGATCCATAGGAATTTAATTTCACTTTTATTGGAATAGAGGAAATTGTCTTCATATTCATATAGCTTTCATCTTCAATATGTTCAATGATATCTATCCCCTCTTGAATCATCATTTCCTCTCCAAGACATCTTTCATGAAGTGTGAAAGTTGGCATGCATGATAAAGAATTAAGGTTACACGGTTCATCTTCTTCCCCTGGAAGCTGAATTTTAACTTTTTCATCAATGGATCATTTAATCACAAGTTCATCAATATCACCAAATGTAAAGGTCTCCATTTCCTTAGGGAAAGAAGATATTTGTAGAAGTTCATTGGTGCTCTTATCTCCATTAATGATAGTAGTTTTGAATTGTTCTATGACATCTAAAGTATTGATATCATCAATAGATTCATCATCATGAATGGTATTTTCTCCACATAGGAAGTCATCATCTGAAGCATCGAGGCACTAAGTAGGAATAAAAGTAGTATGAAATTCACCTTGATCCACATTTTTCTCATCTTCAATCATTTTTTGTGTAGTTTCTCAAGATTTTGATAATTCTTTTTCTTTCCCATTAGGATTGAGATGATTGAATGATTTCTCCCAGATTTTAAAATCTTCATAGTCATGCCTTGATACATTAGCAAACCCTTCTTCTCCTATAGATTCTCTTCCTTGACTATCTCCTTCATTACACATAGGATCCTCGTCTTCTTTTATGTATGAAGATTTAGATGAATCCTTTGTAACATTTGGATCGGGAGATGTTCTACTATCAAGAAAATAATTATTGCATGCGTCTTCTTTCTCAAGTTCTCTCAATGTTTGAAGTAAAAAAGGATGTACTTTGTTAGGATCCAAGGATGCATTGCCATAGAAGCTTTTTAAAAATTCAACCTGATTGGGATCAAAGGAAGTATGACTTTGATGAGAAATAGGTGCAAGCATGGGGACACCTTTTTGACCACCACTATCCATTTTTGATTCACAAGAAACACTGTTCTTATCAAGTTCTTCCTTATTCTTGCATGTGGAACTTCCTTCTGAAAATGATTTGGGTTTGTAAGAGAAAAATTGATTATCTTTATTGTCTTCTTCATCTATCTTTTGCAAAGTTCAAAGCAAAGATCGATGAATCCCTCCGGGATCTAGTTTTCGTCCACCATAGAAACTCTTCAAGAAGCTTGGTTTCTTAGGATCAATCTAATTTTGTTGAGATACAGGTTCATGAGAGACATTTTTAGTATTCCTCATTGTTGGTTTAGATGAAGCACATTCTTCAGCAAAGACTTCTTTATCTTTGTATGCTGAATCTTTTTCCAAAAAGAATTCTTGATCATGAAAAATAAAACCATAATCCTTTCCATTCTCTTTTTTGAAAAACTTGAAGTAAGTGGGGATGAACCATTTTAGGGTCCAGCCTCCTGCCGCCATAGAAATTCTTCAAGAATTCAACTTGCAAAGGCTCATCAAGAATCTGTTTCTTGGGATGTGAAAAGTATTCATCATCACTATCGCTATCACTGTCGCTTTCGACTTTTCCCTTGTACCAAACCTTGATTCTAAATTTCTACCTTCAAATGGAGTTGCTGATAGTCAATCTTTAAAAATAGAGTCGCCAACCTTCATTCTAGGGAAGGTACCTTTTGTCAACCATGTTATTGATTATTGTTCACTTGATTTTGGATGTGACCAAGATTTTTCCTGTTTCTTCCCAGAATAGCAACTATTCTTTCGATCACCACAATGTTTAGACCAATAGGGGCTCTTCACAAGATTTCCCCAAATTCTTCTTCTTCTTCTTTATAACTTGGTTCTCCTCATGGTATTGCTAAGTAGTTCATCTACACCTCCAAGCTAAAGTGTTCAAATCTAAAATAATATCTTCTTATGTGTCCTGGAAGCCAAGATTTGGTTGTAGAACTGGAAACACTTTCTCATGTGGCAATACCACTTTACTTCATTACAGGCGACTGAATAGTCTTTCTCATTCGATTCCCTAGTAGAGTCACCAAAAATCTGTTGGTAAACAGATTTTTCGCAATAGAATTTGCCAAATGGAGGGTGTGGCAAATCATTCACAATAGTTGGAGAGGCCCTTGGTATGAGGCCTTCCTCTGCATTTAGAGGGGTAGCTCCCTTGTACGATATAATTTTTAAAGGATTTTCAAATAAAGAATCTAAAAACTTGAAAGATCAGGAGAAAGTCATTCAGGACGAATGCACCACATGCCCTTACAACCTTCTTTGGTAAACAAGATTGATAACAAAGGTGATCAAAGACTACGCTTGAAAACAACCAGTATTACTAAGCATATTCATTAACATTCATAAACACCCACACAGTACCATGACAATGTTTACTACAACAGATAACAATTTTAATTTTAGAATAAGAAACCCAAAGCATATCTCATTCCATTTCCTTTCACCAAGAAGACAAAAGAGATTTTCAATTTTAGAGATAAAAAGTGTACATACTTTCCAAAATTTATCTCTCAATCAAAATTTCAGCATAGTGTTCCCTTATTTTTAAAACCAAAAAGTCCCCTTTTACAAAGCCAAAAGGTGTCCTTCTATAGACATAGAGGTTAATAACTATGTCTTCATGGTTAATAACCACCTCCAAAATATGTGATTTTGGGAGGTTAATTACCCTCAAGAAAATTTACCTATACAAGGAAGACTTTCAAAACAAAACTTTCAGCTAGAATTCCTAAGAATGTATACATATTCAATCATCAATCTTCTAGCTAATAACTCTATCTATCAGGACACAATTGATCTATCCTCAAAAGCCCTCTAAGCATCTAGGATAATCATCATTGATTCATAGTTCAGAATGAACACATTTTCCATCCTGAGTTTGGCTGTGAAGTATCTATCTTGAATTTCTTCTTACTCTTGTTGATGGGCTGAAATGTTACAATCTCCTAGAGTCACTGCAACTAGGCTAAGCTTCATCATAGTTTCAGCATCTGATACACAATTCTCTATTTTTGAATGAATCTGAACACTGAAGGAATCAAGGAGAAACTGGCAATCAACATGCTAAAGGTCACTTACTAGCACCCTACCTGTGATAGTAGAGATTAATTCATTTGTACCTTTTGTTTTCAGCTGTTCCAAAGAAGCTATTAGCTTTTCAAACTCGGTGATCCCTTTTCTGATGTTTATCACCTTCCAACCAACACTTTTAATCTAGATATGTGTTTTTTTGTCACTTGGATCAGCAATAATTTTCTCAAGAAGTAAGATGCTTGTATCTAGCTTGGCCATTTTGTGGAATGCTATCACAGACCTCATTCAATCATTTTATGTTTCATCTTTATATTCACCACACTTTCATTATGAACATTTGATCAAACATAGTCCATGTTATCTTTTGATGTCTCAAGTATACGATTTTAGAAGACATTTTGTCAAACAGTTTACATGTTGTTCATAAAATTACCCATCCTTAGATTGATCCCATATCAGGCTTCATAATCAAATGCTTATTTGAATGCTTTGTAGAATATTCAGTGTATTGAGGCATGAAGAGATGACTATAATGAAAAATTAGGTGTCTCTAGAGGTAGATCATGTGGTCTTTTCTCTATTGTGCATTTGATACCAAGGCAAAAGATTTGGTTCAATCACAATTGACTGCAATTGTAGGATGGCACTTCATAAATCTAAACTGGTCCATTTTTCACTGTGTGGATTATCTTCAATATATTTGTAGATGGAGGTTGGTTCTTCACAAACAGGGAAGAATTTGAATTCATCGAAGCTTTCATTGGATGGGCTACAACAATACGACTTTTTTTAAAGAAAACACTTTCAGGTTGAGCATATGAACTCTTCAAATCAGCAAAGCTTGTCTCCAAAAATGTAGTACCCCTATTTCTCTTATTCTAGCCATCGTGGTATTCATGAACTGGGATGTTGCTACCATTTGATCTCTCCTTAGAGCCCTTTAGTTGCATGCTAGGAAGTGCCCACTTCAAACTCCTGCCTATGTTGGGTTCGCACTTTCCTTGATCTGTATCAGATTTTTGTAGATAGACTTATCCAATGGCCTAGTCTAAGGACTCTTTGGAGTTTCATAGTTTGCAAGTGAGAGAAAACTTTCAAATTCCTTGACCAAATTCTTTATTCTTCCCCAACCTTGCTCTGGTATGGAACCGATTGCTCCAACAAGCAACTCATTCACATATTTGACTTCTCATAGAATAATTTTAAATAGGTTAGAGAAATTTTCAAACAAGTTAATAACTATCTTGAAGAGGTTAAGAAACACACATTTTTGGAGAGGTTAATTAACCTACTCCAAAATGTGTTATCATTAACCTGTTTGAGAGGTTAAGAAATATGTGTTTTTGAAAGTTATCATTAACCTTTTCAGAAGTTAAGAAAACTGTATTTTTGGATGTTATCATTAACCTTTTGAGAGGTTAATGGTTAATGATAGACTTGAAAATACATATTTTGGGTCTCTCCGTTAACCTGCAATAACTTGGAGCTCAGAAGCCGGATTTTAAAAATTCCAAGTGCTGTGTAGAGCTAGGAACCAGCCGAAGACATGAAGATTTATAAACTCACAAAAATTTAGAGGTAAAATGGCCAATTTAAAGCTTAAAAATAGGTAAGTTTCAAAAATTAACTTTAGCTTATAAAATTAAAACAATTGTATAACCGAGCAACAAGTCTTAATAGTGTGTGCACACTTTAGTGCACACCCACTATTAAGACCTAAATAGTGTATAAAAAGGGAAGAAGAGAGGCTGAGTGAGAGCAAGAGGGAGAGAGAGAGTGTGAGAGAGGGGGAGATGGGTTTTTGTGTGTGTGTGAGAGAGAGAGAGAGAGAGGGAGAGAGAGAGAGAGTAGGGGATGGGGGAGAGAGGAAATGTGAGAGAGAATAGGGGTGAGAAAGAGAGAGTATGGGATTGGAGAGAGAGATTGAGAGTAGGGGATGGGAAAGAGAGAGAGAGAGAGAGAGAGAGAGAGAGAGAGAGAGAGAGAGAGAGAGAGAGAGAGAGAGAGAGAGAGAGTAGGGGTGGTAGAGAGAGTATAGGATGGGAGAGAGAGACTAAGAGTAGAGGATGGTAGAGAGAGAGTAGGCAATGAGAGAGGGAGCAAGAGAGGGAGAGAGAGGAAGATGGGAGTGTGTGTGAGAGAGAAAGTAGGGGATGGGAGAGAGAGGAAGTCTGAGATAGAGTAGGGGTGACAAAGAGAGAGTACAGATGGAGGAGAGAGAGAGAGAGAGAGAGAGAGAGAGAGAGAGAGAGAGAGATTGGAAGTAAGGGATGGGGGAAAGAGAGAGAGTAAGCAGTGGGAGACAAAGTGGGAGAGGGAGAGAAAGAGAGAGAGAAGGATGGGAGTGCAAGTGAGAGAGAGAGAGAGAGAGAGAGAGTAGGGTATGGGAGAGAGGAGAGATAGAGGGGGGATGGGTGTGTGTGTGTGTGTGTGTGTGTGAAAGAGAGAGAGTAGGTTGAGATAAAGAGAGAGAGTAGGTAGTGGGAGAGGGAGAGGGAGAGGGAGAGAGGGGGATGGGAGTGTGTAAGAGAGAGAGTATGAGAGAGAATAGGAGAGAGAGAGTAGAGAGGTAGAGAGAGAGTAGGTGGTGGGAGAGGGAGAGGGAGAGGGAGAGAAAGGGGGTGATGGGAGTGTGTGTGAGAGATCTAGAGAGAGAGAGAGCAGGGGTGATGGGAGTGTGTGTGAGAGATCTAGAGAGAGAGAGTAGGGGTGATGGGAGTGTGTGTCTATGAAAGAGAGAGTAGGGGATGGGAGAGAGATAGTGAGAGAGAGAGAGAGTAGGTGGTGGGAGAGGGAGTGTGAGAGGGAGAGAGAGAGAGGAGATGGGAGTGTGTGTAAGAGAGAGAGTAGGGGATGGGAGAGAGAGACTAGGGTGTAACATAGAGAGAGTATGAGATGGGAGAGAGAGAGAGTGAGAGTAGGCAATGGGAGAGAGTGTGAGAGTGAGATAGAGAGTAGGGGATGGTAGAGAGAGAGTAGGGGGTGGGAGAGACAGAGTAAGAGTAGGGGGTGGGAGAGAGAGAGAGTAGGCAGTGGGAGAGGCAGAGAGAGAGAGAGAGAGAGAGGAGGAGGAGGAGGATGAGAGTGCATGAGAGAGAGAGAGAGTAGGGGATGGGAGAGAGAGTAGGAGATCAGAGAGGAGAGAGGGGGATGGGAGTGTGTGTGTGTGTGTGTGTGTGTATGTGTGTGTGTGTGTGTGAAAGAGAGAGAGTAGGTGATGGGAGAGGGGGGAGAGAGAGAGAGTAGGGGATGGGAGAGAGAGAGAGTAGGCAGTGGGAGAGGGAGTGGGAGAGGGAGAGAGAGTGGGGATAAAAATGTGTGTAAGACAGAGAGAGTAGAGGATGGAAGAGAGTGTTAAAATGTGAGAGAGAGTAGGGGGTGGCAGAGAGAGTAGAGAGGGAGTGAGTGAGAGTGAGATAGAGAGAGAGTGAGAGTGAGAGAGAGAGTAGGCAGTGGGACAGGGAGAGTGAGTGAGAGACATAGTAGGGGATGGGAGAGGAGAGAGAGAGAGGGGGGATAGGCTTGCGAGAGAGAGTAGGGGATGGGAGAGAGAGTAGGTGGTGGGAGAGGGAGTGGGAGAGGGAGAGAGGGAGGGGGGATGGGAGTGTGTGTAAGAGAGAGAGAGAGTAGCGGATGGGAGAGAGTGTGAGAGTGTGAGAGAGAGTAAGGGTGGTAGAGAGAGTAGGAGATGGTAGAGAGGGACTGAGAGTAGGGGATGGGAGAGAGAGAGATAGTAGGCAGTGAGAGAGGGAGTGGGAGAGGGAGAGAGAGGGGAATGGGAGTGTGTGGCTATGTGAAAGACAAAGAGTAGGTGATGAGAGAGAGAGAGAGAGAGAGTAGGTGGTGGGAGAGAGAGTGGGAGAGGGAGAGGGAGAGGGGATCAGAGTGTGTGTAAGAGAGAGTAGGGGATGGGAGAGAGTGTGAGAGTGTGAGAGTGTAAGAGAGAGTAGGGGTGGCAGAGGGAGTAGGGGAAGGGAGAGAGAGTAGGCAGTGGGAGAGGGAGTGGGAGAGAGAGGGGGGAACATGAATGTGTGTAAGAGAGAGAGAGAGAGAGAGAGAGAGAGAGAGAGAGAGAGTAGGGGATGGTAGAGAGTATGAGAGTGTAATAGAGAATAGGGGATGGGAGAGCGAGAGAGAGAGTAGGAGATGGGAGAGAGAGAGTATGTGGTGGGAGAGGGAGTGGGAAAGGGAGGGAGAGGGGGATGGGAGTGTGTGTAAGAGAGAGTAGCAGATGGGAGAGAGAGTAGGGGTGGCAGAGCTAGAGTAGGGGATAGGAGAGAGAGAGTCAGAGTATGAGATGCAAGAGATAGAGTAGAGAGGGAGAGAGAGTAGGGGATGGGAGAGAGAGAGAGAGTAGGGGATGGGAGAGAGAGAGTAGGTAGTGGGAGAGAGAGAGGGGGAATTTGAATGTGAGTGTGTGTGAGAGAGAGTGTAAGAGAGAGTAGGGAGCAGCAGAGAGAGTATAAGATGGGGGAGGGAAAGTGAGAGTAAGGATGGGAGAGAATGTGAGAGAGAGTAGGGGATGGGAGAGAGTGTGAGAGAGAGTAGGGGGTGGAAAAGAGAGTATGGGATGGGGGAGAGAGAGTGAGAGTAGGGGATGGGAGAGAGAGAGAGAGAGTGAGAGTAGGGGATGGGAGAGAGAGTAGAGAGAGAGGCAATGAGAGAGAGATAGTAGGTAGTGGGAGAGGGAGTGGGAGAGGGAGAGAGAGGGGGATGGGAGTGTGTGTGAGATATCTAGAGAGTAGGGGATGGGAGAGGAGAGAGAGGTGGGATGGGAGTGTGTTCCTATGAAAGAGAGAGAGTAGGGGATGGAAGAGGGGATGGAAGAGGGGAGAGAGAGAGAGAGAGAGAGAGAGAAGGGGATGGGAGAGAGAGAGTAGGTAGTGGGAGAGAGAGAAGGGGGAATGTGAATGTGTGTGTGTGTGAGAGAGAGAGTAGGGAATGGGAGAGAGTGAGAGAGAGAGAGAGTAGGGGGTTGTAGAGAGAGTATAGGATGGGGGAGAGAGAGTGAGAGTAGGGGATGGGAGAGAGTGTGAGAGAGAGTAGGGGATCTGTGAGAGAGAGTGAGAGTAGTGGATGGGAGAGAGTGTGAGAGAGAGTAGGGGGTGAAAAAGAGAGTACGAGATGGGGGGGAGAGAGTGAGAGTAGGGGATGGGAGAGAGTGTCTGAGAGAGAGTGAGAGTAAGGGATGGTAGAGAGAGTAGAGAGGGAGAGCATAAGAGAGAGAGAGAGATAGTAGGCAGTGGGAGAGGGAGTGGGAGAGGGAGAGAGAGCGGGATGGGAGTGTGTGTGAGATATCTAGAGAGTAGGGGATGAGAGAGGAGATAGAGGTAGGATGGGAGTGTGTGCCTATGAAAGAAAGAGAGTAGGGGATGGGAGAGGGAGGAGAGAGAGTAGCCCAAGAGAGAGAGAGAGTAATGAATGGAAGAGAGAGATTAGGTGGTGGGAGAGGGAGAAAGGGGAGATGGGAGTGTTTGTAAGAGAGAGAGTAGGGGATGGGAGAGAGTGTGAAAGAGAGTAGGGGGTGGCAGAGAGAGAGAGAATGGGATGGGAGAGAGAGTGAGAGTAGGGGATGGGAGAGAGTGTGAAAGAGTAGGGGATGGGAGAGAGGGAGTGAGTAGGGGATGGGAGAGAGAATAGAGAGGGAGAGAGAGAGTGAGAAAGAGATAGTAGGGGGTGGGAGAGGGAGTGGGAGAGGGAGAGAGAGAGGGGGGGATGGGAGTGTGTGTGAGAGATCTAGAGAGTAGGGGATGGGAGAGCAGAGAGAGGAAGGATGACTGTGTGTGTCTGTGAAAGAGAGAGAGAGAGTAGGAAATGGGAGAGGGGAGAGAGAGTAGTTCAAAGGAGAGAGATTAGCAGATGGGAGGGAGAGAGAGTAGGTGGTGGGAGAGGGAGTGGTAGAAGGACAGAGAGAGGGGGGATGGGAGTGAGTGAGAGAGAAAGAGTAGGAGATGGGAGAGAGTGTGAGAGTGTAAGAGAGTAGTGGGTGGCAAAGAGAGAGAGAACATGATGGGAGAGAGAGAGAGAGTGAGAGTAGGGAATGGGAGAGAGAGAGAGAGAGAGAGAGAGAGAGAGAGAGAGAAGGCAATGGGAGAGGGAAAGTGAGAGAGAGAGAGAGAGAGAGGAGGAAGAGAGTGTGTGAGTGAGAGAGAGTAGGGGATGGGAGAGGGGGAAGAGAGAGAGTATCCAGAGAGAGAGTGTGTAGGGGATGAGAAAGAGAGTAGGCAGTGGGAGGGAGAGTAGGAGAGGGAGAGCAAAAGAGAATAAGGGATGGGAGAGGAGAGAGAGAGCAAGAGAGAGAGTAGGAGGTGGGAGAGGAGAGAGAGTGAGAGAGAGTAGGGGATGGGAGACTTGAGAGACAGTGAGAGAGAGTAGGGGATGGGAGAGAGAGAGAGGAGGCGGTGGAAGAGGGAGTAGGAGAGGGAGAGCAAGAGAGAGAGAGAGAGTAGGGGATGGGAAAGGAGAGAGAGTGAGAGAGAGAGAGAGAGAGTAGGGGATGGTAGACCTAAGAGAGTGAGAGAGAGTAGGGGATGCAAGAGAGAGAAAGTGAGAGAGTAGGTGGTGGGAGAGGAAGTAGGAGAGGGAGAGCGAGAGAGAGAGTAGGGGATGGGAGAGAGAGAGTAGGTAGTGGGAGAGGGAGAGAGGGGGGATGGGAGTGAGAGAGAGGGAGAGAGTAGTGGGTTGGAGAGGAGAGAGGGTGAGAGAGAGTAGGGGATGGGAGAGAGAGGGTAGGCAGTGGGAGAAGGAGAGTGAGAGAGAGTAGGGGATGGGAGAGGGGAGAGAGAGTAGGCGGTGGGAGAGAGAGATAGAGGGGGGATGGAGTGTGTGAGATAGAGAGAGTAGGGGATGGGAGAGGAGAGAGAGTGAGAGTAGGGGATGGGAGAGGAGAGAGAGAGTGAGAGAGTAGGGGATAGGAGAGGATAGAGAGTGAAAGAGTAGGGGATGGGAGAGAGAGAGTGAGAGAGTAGGTGATGGGAGAGGGAGTAGAAGAGGGAGAGAAAGAGAGAGTATGGGATGGGAGAGGAGAGAGTGAGTGAGAGAGTAAGAGATGGGACAGGAGAGAGAAGAGAGAGTAGGGAGAGAGAGAGAGAGAGTAGGGGATGGGGAATGGTGGGATAGGGAGAGATTTATTCTCACACAGTGCGTACATGCTATAGTACATACAGACTATGTGAAATCACAAAAAAATGGTCATAAAGCAAGTTTGGGTCCCTTTTGATCCATATTCTACTTTTTGTTTGTTGTGCATTCTATTGCTCTGACAAAAAAATGGGTTTCAAGATGTTGGAAGTTAGAAAACACTATTTTAAGACTTTTTGAAGCTAGCAAACACCAAATTCAATCATTGGATATGCTATTTGAATTCTTTATGAATATTCTTTCTATAGAAAAGGTTAACTTGCAGTCCTTTTTAAATATTGTTTGTTGATATATAGAGACAAATTTAATTATAATTTGACATGTTGTTTAATATATAACGAATTCATTGAAATTTGTATGTTTGAATGAATTGTTATTTAGAAATGGTTGGAAATTTGGCAAGTTGTTTGATATATATTGTGTATTCATTGAAATAATTGTAATTTTCATATGTATTTGAATGATTTGTAATTTAAAAATTGTAAGTAATTTAGATGTTTGAATAATTTGATGTATAGAAATCATCATCATGCCATGGAAGAAACTAAAAACTCAAACAAAGGAAGAGAGGGAGGCAGCTTTAGTAATTAAAAGAGATAAAATGAAAGTACTACATGAACAAAGAAAATTTCAAAGCAATAATGAAGAATTGACTTTTGAAGAGGAACAAGAACCACCAATACAAAGAAACAAAGAGGAAGAATTGAAAAGACAAAGAGAATGAATAAGACTATTATGCTCAAGAAGACAATTGAATTGTGAAGCTACACCATCTTCCAATTTTGGGAGTCACATCATCCTCTCATGTTGAAGAGATGCTAATTTGTAGATCCAACTATGTACACACTCCATCATGTCATGTTGAAGGTACAACATCAACATATCAAGTAAGCGATATTCCATCTTTTACATCTTATTGCCAAGGCACATCATCTTGGGTTCAAGGTATGCAAAACACTCAAACCTTATGTTGATGTTCAAAATGTTAAGGGAATGGAAGAGATTATAAAACCTTCTAGAATTTTTTTTAGAAGACCAAAATATTTTATTGATATTGATACTAATATTTTGAAATCAATACCTGACAAGATTAACAAGAATACTAGTCAAAGAAAAGTTAATCATATGTGGAGATTATTCTTTGAAAAATTAAATATTACAGGTCAGTGCCAATTATTTTTTGAAATGATGAGGAATTTGAAGTTTAGGCCTATCATGAAGATTCTTTATCTAAGAATGATAGGTGATTCAAATGAGAAAAGCATTGTAAAGAATCTAATGAGTGCTTATGACAAAGTTGGTTTAAAATCATGCACCAAAGATAGTAATATCACAAGACAAGTACTTACATCAACAATAGTAAGTACCCAAATGAAGAAAGCTCGACTCATGATAAAGACAAGAAAAACATTGAAAATTGGTAGAGGTACTCTAAGAAGAGCCATGTTAAGGTGTGAGAGATTGGAAGATCCAACAAAAAATGAGTTATGGACATTTAGCGGTAGACTATAGTGAAAGAATAAAGGAATTAGTGAAGCTTTGAAATCATTGATTGAATATTTTTGGAAGAATAACACACATGTTTCCCCTAATCAAAGAGATGTTTTAAGAAGGAGGATTGGTAGCCAAAATTGTGATCCACATATGAAACATTTTTTGGACTCAACTCAAACACAATTTTTTACAAAATTTATTGGTATGTATCAAATTTGAATAAATTAAAGATTTTTTGAGATGGGTAAACCTTTTTATGTGAAGATAAATTGCACACACACAACTTCTTGTTGTAGGATACATATTGAATCTTCTAACCATTTGGATGTTTTTAATCATATATGTGTGGTTTTGCATTCTAATATTTGTTTTGCAAGATTGTGATATGAATGAGCCACCAAGATCTTCAAGGGAATTCATATCCAACATTTTATGTGAAATACTGGGCAACCAATAATTTTGCAAGACATCATGCTTGGATGGACCATGCTTATTTTGTCGTTCTTTGCAACTTTTATCAACTTGTGAACATATGGATAGTACACATGCAATTGGAAATGAAATAGTAGATTACAAAAAAATTTAAGATAGTGACATATGCTCTAAAAGATGGGAAACTAGGTAAGAGATGTGATTTAGTCATTAAAAAGATTCTAGTGTATATGTTCATGAAGATTTTTTGTGAAAAGATTATTTATGAGTATGCAAGGCATACACATTGAACTCAATGGTTGGGTTTGCAATTCAAGTTGTGCAAGGATAGATTTCCACTAGATACCATTATTTTGGTTGTAGCCTTTGCAGAGAACTACACACTACAACCACAAAACGAGGTGCAAGCAAAGTATTATACTTCTCAACAAGTTTTCATATTTGTTCACATAACATTTATTCATTCACCTACAAGTATATAAGATGACAAGAAGATTTTGAGAGAGTACCATTTTTACATTGGCGATGATCAATCATATTCTATGGAGTTTGTACATGGTTGTTTTCAACTATTTTATGGAGATTTGGCTAACAAGGGCATAACATATCATCAACACATTATTTGGTCAGACAATTGTGCATCTCAATTAAAGAATACATAGATGTTTTATTGGTTGAGTAGGATGGAAAGGTTGTGTAGAATTCAATATATGTGAAATTTCATAGAGGTTGTTCATGGAAAGGGAGAGCATGATGGTGCAAGCACATGCATCAAAAGAGCCTTAGCTTGTGAAGAACTAAAGTACAAAGATGGAGCAATATTGACAAATTAAAAATCCATCATCCAATGGTGTAATGCTACAATGGATCCAGGTAAGGATGGTGAGTCTATGATTCATAGATATTTTTGGTTGATAGATAATACTAACATTGCACCATATCAAGATTGTTGCACACTAATAGGATCAAGTGAGTTGCACTATTTTAGAAGCTCTGATGCAGGTTCATGGAGTATCCACAAATAAAAAATGGCATGTTATTGTCCATCATGTGCAGAGGAAAATTGGGATGACTGTGAGTTGATTGAGTGGGTCGACAAATGGGATATATGAGTTTTGGACCCAATTGACACCTATCATCTCCCACAAGCACTGGAAATGGTAGAGATGGATTTGTCTATTGACTTTGATCACTTGTCTAATCTAGTGCAACTTGGTTATATATATATATATATATATATATATATATATATATATATATCTTTGTAATTTCAATATGTAACTTTATAACTTTTACCTAAGTATTTTTTGAATTAATGACTGTATTTTGTACATTTGTCATTGCAGGCCTTGTTTTTGTTTTTATTGCACTTGAAGAGAATGAAGAAGGGACAAATTATTATTTGTGTCATTGTGTCCAAGCCAAACAAAAATTCAGTTATAGATGGTGAAGGTTTAGAGTACCATACCGGTGCAGTGGTTGTAACTGACACATGGCTTAGACGATATCTTATAAAGAACCCTAATTCGTGTTTATTCAAGGATTCAAAAATAGAGAGGAAGATTATTCATTATTCGAACCTTGTTGTTGCATCAAATTTTCACTTGATAAAATATGGTGGAAACCACATAATAAGATTCTTTGGAAGGTTCGTGAGTCAGACCATGAGAAAATACTTGACACATCAAAATGTAGAGCAGATCTAATTGGTTCATTAGATTGAATAGGGAGAGAGGGAGAGAGAGAAAGAGTGGTCATTTGGATCCAAATACAATGCTACAACCTCTCCCCCGAGACTGTCCACATGAAAAGGTGGGTATTGCTATTATGTATAAGTGATGAGATAAGTTTAAATCACAAATTTTATGTTTTGATTTGTTTAGAATTTAGATACATTATTTGAATTTATATTAGATTCTTTAATAGGACCCATTTTTAGATTAGCCATTTGATTATGTCAAAGTTTAGAATTTATTGTTTAGATCAAAATGTAATGAAAGAACATGAAAATTTTTAGAATGTGGATGTTGTGTGATGTAAAGTCATGATTGTGTGCATGTAACTAGAAACTTGAAATTGGCAAAAGCAAGGATATAATGGGAGAAGTTTCCAAGGCTCATCAAGCCATTCAACAAGCCGCTTGATCATTGCTAGAAGCTCAAACAAATAATTCTTTGAATTTGGAACATTGTTACCAATGATGATATTATGACTAAGATGCTTTTATCTTTTATTTGTTTTGTCATCTGTAATTATTTCAGATAAACTCCAAAACAAATTTATTTTGAATCATAAACTTATAAAGCCCATCTTATAATGCTAGATTGAATTTTGATGTGTTATCATCTAAGATATATATAAATGTATGAGAATTTTAAACTAACTAAAGTTATTGGGATAAGTGGTATTGTAATAGATAGTTTTAAGATTCACTTGAAGAATATAAAGGGGCATGAGTGATGCAGGTCATTAGACAAAACATTATCTTCACTGGAAATGGAATTAGGAGCAGAAGAGTTGTGAGTGGAATGAAGATGAATGGAGTAGAGAAAGAAAATAAATTTTTTGCCAAAAAAGTATTTTTTGTGGTGGGAATCAACACTGCTTTTAGCAATAGAAAATGACATAATTCTATTTGACATACTTCGATGTCACAAGGTCAACAACTATACTCAATTAAAACACTTGTAATAATTGTAATTTTTTTAAATTTGAATATTACTATGTCTTGTTTGAATCCCATGAATAAAATGGGAAATGGGAGATGAGAATGGTAGGGACAAAGCTAAAGAAGTTGGAGGAGGAGAAGGGAATAGTGATAAGGTTTGTGATTGGGCACAATGCTACACCAAGTGGCATTTTGGATCATGCAATTGATGAAGAAGATGCATAGCATAGTGACTTCCTTAGACTCAAACATGTTGAAGGCTACCATCAGCTCTCAGCAAAGACCAAGATCTATATCTCTATAACACTCACTAAATAGGATGTTGATTTCTATGTTAAAGTTGATGATGGTGTGCATGTCAATCTAGGTACATTATCATCATTCATGGTTTCATCTAAATAGTATATTTTATGTTATAACTTGTTTAGATAGTTCATGTATTTTTTTTTTTGGTAGAACTTTTTTTTTTTTTTTTTCATTTGAGATGGGTAATTCTACATAAAAAGCTAGTGTCATTTTATATGTTGTTTAAAGTTGATATCTATCTTAAAAATCTAACATTTTTTATATTTGTGTAATATTTTAATCCCAAGATAATTGTGAATACATTGAGTCTTCAAGAAATAGGTAAAATGTATTTGAAAAGGTGATAAGTTGGCCTTGTCCTTTGGAAAGTTTGGAAGTTTGCCAAGGAAAACTAAATTTTGACCTACTAGAATTTCTAGGCCTAAGTTAGGGATATTGATCCTTTGAAGGTTTTTGGGCCTTGAAAGTGCATGAATCCTAGTGGTTTAGTCCTAGAAATGCTGAATCAAGTCTACGTTTGAAGTCTTGAAATCTTTTCACTTGTTTTTCCTTAATTGGCCTAGTTGAGGGCAAGTGTCCCTAAAGCCATATTTTCATCCAAGTTTTCCAAGAGCCCTAAGAAAAGGGAATGACCTTAAGATCATTTTGAAAAGGCTAGTAACCAAGACATCATCTTGAAGTAGGTTTGGGTACCCTTGGAGGTTTAAGAACCAAGTGGCAAAAGTAGCCTGTGTGCTGTGCATCAATAAGGGTCATTAGACCTAGGTGTGATAGCTAGGGTGTAGGAAGTCACAATGCATTTTGAAGAGTCACTAATTGGCCTAAAATTCAAGGCATACCTTACCATAGGGCAATGAGAAACTTAAGGGATAAGTCTGTAGCTTAGGGAAGGGTCCCTAGCATGGAATTGCTAAGGAATAGCCCATTTAACATGTTGGAAGTGTTAGAAAGTATATTGCATGTAGTAGAAGTTTGAATTATATAGGTAGTGATAGAAAAGAGTAAAGAAAATATGAAGCAAGTGAATTGAACAATGCACATATTGTTTCATCAATACACAAAGCTATTGTCCCAGCATTTTAAGGCCTCAAAACTCCCTATTATGGTCTGTAACTTGGTAATCAACATATTTGGGTCATTCCTCGACATCTCCAATTGGTCTCATGTTTTAGCATGTGTTTAAATGCTACCTCCTTTATAAATGTGGCCTAATTAGCCCTTGTGTATAAATGTTATCCACATGGGTTTTGTCAATTTTCTTGCTAATGGGATCTCTCCACTTTGGAATTTGATAGTACATCAGAAATAGGAAGTAATCTTAGTCTTAGTCTTTTATTTTCATGCTAAGTGTACAAGTTACAGACCTAAGTCTCATTCCTTAGGCTACTAGGAATCCAAGAGGTTAATGAAGGAACTATGTCATTTTCTCAGTTTGGGTCTTCAATTCTAGTCGATATGCATACTTTGATGTAAGAACATCATTTTTTGAGTCTGAGTTCTTGGTTCCAAGTCTAGTGTAGGTTTCTTGTATTAAGCAATATTTGTTGTCAAGGTACAAGGGTGGGTTCTTGAGCCTTGTTTGGGCTATCAAACCTTGTTAGGTTGTTCTTATAGGTTGTACTCTCCCAATATACCTTGTTAGTACCCTACCATTTGCATCACGTATGCCCTTTTTGTATATCTTTGAATGCCCTTGCATTATCCTCATAGTTACTAGTGTATAGGTTGATATTTGAATCTCAACATGTGAATAGTTTCTCTTAGTTCTCATATGTAGTTAAGGTCCTTGACATCAATTAAAAGTCATAAGTTTCATGCACTAACAAAATGTAATTGGATCTCATAAACTTGATTGCAACTTTTCGCATGCCTAAGTGGTTGGCAAGCCTTAAGACCTAACCAATAAGTCATCCTTCTATGTTGATAGGCATGTATTGTAATCAACTCTCTAGGAATTGATTGCAAGCTCTTTAAGCATCTTCATATGTCATTGGGTTAAGTCTTGCATCCATACAATCTAGTCTTGAAAACCTAACTGCATATCACCCTCTTTTAACACAATCATAATTAAGTATTTGAGACTTGACTACATATCAACATGTATTGAACTTACAACTTGTAATGTAGCTCTAGGACCCAATTACATATTGTACCTCTTCTACACTTGCAATCAAGTCTTTAGGGTATGATTACATATCTTCTTTATAGACACTTTTAGGAAAAGTGATGCAGAGCAAGATGGGCCTTCCAATTTCTATGAGAAAATACTCTAAACAATGTGTTTTCCCAAAGGTTTTCGAATGCAACCTTAAGGCTTAAGTTTCCCAAATCCAGTAAATGACTTATCCAAAGATTTCTTAGTAATATAATGCTTTTAAATACCCTAATACACCCCAAATAACCATTTTACCAAATACCAAGAGCCTATCCTTATGGTAAACCAATCATCCCAACCTACTAGGCCTACAAGCCCTAATTAGCCCTCAAATGTTGTCCTCTTGCATTTTTTCTCACATTTTTGGATAACATCAAGAAAATAAATTGAAGATTAGGATACCCATTTGGAATCTCTATAACATATCAAAAGATGAGGTATAGTTATTGTTACAATATGGACCATCTTTTAGACATAAAAACCTCTCCATTTACAAAGGAACTATATGTAATAATTATCCCCCAACCATAAAAATTGGTAAAGTATCTTAATATGATCCAAAAGTTATGAATATTCAATTTTATTGAACCTATCAACTCTCTATATTTTCTTTTTATGAAACCCTCACCAAACAAGGCCAAAAACTAGGGCCTCTTCAAATTTGACCAAGAAATCACTTCCAGGACCTGTTAGTTGATCTTACACCATGTTTATGATTATTAATTTGACTCTTTTACATAAAAACATGGCCTCCTTTAGGAAGATCTCCCGCTACTAGACATATGTCATCAAATTCAATGCGTTTTCATGTACCGAAGCACTCCAAACTTGTCCAATTGGATGATCATTGGTGTAGGGCACCAAGGAAAATAGATAGGTTTCATCCTAGTTTTGAATTAGGAACAAGGTTGAAAAATTATGTAATAAGACCCAAGATATAAGGTCAATTGGACTCTAGGTGCCATTATAAGCTAGAGTGCCAAATTGAACCAAGGGGTAAAAAATGAGTAGTATAGGTGATTTTTCAAGAAAAAAGGGATTTTAATATTTCTTAAAAGGTTATAAATGTTTTTAGGGTCATTGGGTTAAGTTTTAGGTGTCTAGGAGTTAAGATGTCAAAAATTGCAAAAAATTACAAAAGTTGTCAAACAAAATTGCAAAAATGCTAACAACTTTGCAATTTTGTTGAAAAACCAAGTGTATGTTACAACCACCATTTTAAATGTGGTTATATCCATTGGAATGGAATCATATATGTATGAGATGACTATAAAGGCCTCAATCGATGATGGTTATATAGATTTGATGTCTTTTGAAGCAATAAAAACCTGATTATCTACCATTTTTCCTATGTTTTGCTATTGCATAGATGTGTACAAATTGGAACATGTAAAAATTTGATATGGATGGATATGTTTTTGAAGTATCTTTCATTTTCATTTGGTTTTATGATCTATTTATGTGTGTATGATATTGCCATTTTACTGAGGGCTTCTTGGGTAAGCCTATAAATTGACTAGATTGCACTTATGGCCTTCTAACTTGCAATCCAACAATGGGATCTTGATTTCATTTGGTATGAAGAAAGTTAGGGGTGTATTATTACATATGATAGAGTTTCAAGGGCATAAAATTTGGTTTACTATTTTTTCTTGCAGGCCCTAGGCTGAACATCATCATGTGTTCAGCTTGGTTTTGAAGAGAAATTGGTGTAAAACTCTCAAACTTTCTGTAACGACCCCAGTGAAGGTTGGAATGGATTGTTGGCATAGTGAGGAATATCCCCAAGTGGCTGTTCTAATTCTATGACTCCATGTCTTGACACTTTCGTTGGAAAGCCAACCTAATTAGGCCTATTAAGATTATGCACCTAGTTGTTGTTTGGGTATGTTGGAGTAGGATCAGCCCATGAGTCTTTGGAATCTTCAAGAGTCTAGAAAAGGGTGTCCAAAAAGGTTTTTTTTTTGCCACATTTTTTGGGGAGTTTGGGAGTTAACCTTGGAAAACTAAAAATAGACCTACTAGGATTTCTAGGCCTAGATTTGGGCAATAGGTCTATTGGTGGTGTGGAAACCCTAAAAGTGGATGAATTATAGTGGAATAGGAATAAGTATGACAAAAAAAAGTCTATGTTTGAACCCCTCAAAGAATTTTTCCTAATTTATCCTATTTGGCCTAGTTGAGGGCCAGTGTCCCTAAAGCCTTATTTTGGCCCAAGTTTGCGAAGAACCCTAGGGAGATGGTAAGACCTTTGAGAAGTGGAGTCCACTTGAAGAGATAGAGGTTAGCATTGGGTAAAGGCTAGAAACCTTGTTTGGCATCTTGCAGTGGGTTGGGTGATACGAGGCACTTAAGAAGGTTTTGGTGGATTAAGGTTGTAGACTCTACACCAATCATATGCATCCTTTGACTATTCCCTACATTAGTATGCATAATTACATATGATACGTGTTAATAATCCATCATCAAGTCATAGTTAGAATAGAAAGGGGATGGTTACATCATTTTGCTTGAAGGAAACTAGTGTAGGGCACCAAGGCAAATGGATAGTGGTCCTAGTTTTGGATTTGGAACATTAATAAGAATGTTTTAATAAGACCAAAATGTAATGTCAATTGGGCTCTAGGTGCCATTATAAGCCAAAGTGCCAAATTGTACAAATGGGTCAAAAAAAAGGAATTTTGGTGGTTTTTCAATGCAAATAGGATTTTTGTGATCCTTAGAAGGTTTTAACAGTCCTTAGGGTAATTTGGTCAAGTCATAGCTTTTCCAAATTCGTTTGTATTCTTGTATATCAAATAGACCTAACAAAGGAGACATAAACATTGTTTTGTTCACACCTCTTAAGTACCGAACTTGGTTCACACCTATCTTTAGAGTATAGAGTGGAACTTAATGTTCATTTGTAAACTAAAAAAACTATTTATATTATTTAATTCTAGTATACCATATAATTTTTCTAGGTCTCTATATTGAAAAGAAATGTTGACTGCAATTATAGTTGCATGTCTTCGGTTTAAATCTCCCTTGCATGATATTTTTAGGAAAAGAATATTGAGGGATGCAATCCAAGATGCAATAGATGTGCTTCCTAAACACTATAAATAGTGGGATATGATAGGTTATTATATCATCTAAAATGACTTACATGATTAAAAAATAATCTTGCCACAAATTTTCATGAAATCTATAGATGCATTACATAGGCCCATATCAAAACATACACTTTTCACTTTATTAGATTACGTGGTTAATGGAAGAAAAGTTTTAGGATCTCATATGCATAACATTCTCTTCAATTTTTGCTAGAAGTCATTGATATACATCCATGAATTAAATCTGTAATGATGAGAGGTCAAACTATTAGCAAATTTATTTATAATCATGCAAGTGTGTTCAATATGATACCTTCTTTCATAGATAGTAATGAATGTTATCCAAAATGACAAAGTTTTCTACCCACTTCTTTGCATTCCAAACTCCTTGGTCATAGAAGAGAAAATAAATATTAAAAGAATACACGAAATTTCCACAATCTATATTGATGATTTCTTAATATTTTTGAATTTGACCATATGGAGATTTTTTATTACAAGGCCAAATCTAAAAAAACAGTAAGAAACAATGAATTTTTTTTAATAGAGAAAGTTTAGATAGGTTTTCTAATCATTTAACGTATATTTATATAATCTGTGAGATCTTTATTCATATGAGCAAGAATTGCACAAATGTAGAAGTCTCTAATTAGAGTTTTGAGACTAGTTGGTGGGGAAAATGGTGTCAATTATTCATATGACACAATTTATACAACCAAGGGGATCATCAAGTCTAAAATACAGAATAGTCTAAAGATATACATGCTAATATACACCATTATAATGGTAAATAGGATTAGTAGATGCAATGTTCCCTCCATGATCTTAGATACTATCCCAACCTAGTGGTTTTTACAAAGTTCATAGAGACATACAAAGGTATCAAAGGGCCTCTTCAAATACATCACGAGATTTCTTATAATTTAATGGAATGATAGACAACAATTGTAGATTTGTCATCATACTAATAGGAAAAAGCGTCAACCTCCAATTTACGTGTTATACCAATTTTGAAACTGATAAGCTGATAGATGCTTGAAACTTGGTTTTTATTTTGGTTTTCATGTTTTTTCTTACCAACTTAGGCTAGAGTAAACAACCCTTGGATGAGAAGCCCATGGTTTTCAAAGAAAAACACCATTTTGTATGCTTAAGGCACTTTATGCAATTTATAAGAAAAAGTTGCTCATTAGGAAAATTCAAGATTTTTAATGTTTTTGTTCAAGAAATTATAGGAATGAGTCATTTTTAGTTGGTTTTAGGTATGTTGGAACCTTTTCCAAGTCCTAGAAGTGGAATCAAATGAAAAATGTAAAAATTGCACATTTTGTGCAAAGTTGCATTGTTGAAAGTTGTAAAAGTTGCTCAAATTTGTAACTTAGTGGGAAAAGGGTTGTGCAATCGAATTGTCTATTCCATTAGCTTTGGGTAGCTAGGTAAACCATAGCTCCAGCTTTTCCCATCTCGTTGAGCACTTGAACGTTCTTAGGCACACTAAACCAAAATGTCCCTAAGGGTCACTAAATGTCATGGGACAACAATCTTTGACAGGGCATATCTCAGAGCTCGTGTAAGGTATCGATGCAATTCTAGGTCCTATATGAGCATGTTTTGGAGACCCACAATAAAATCTCTCACTTTTTAGAGCCCTTCCCCCATTTTTATTTTACGTCGCCATCTTGTGTGATGCTAAAACTCGTAGTGTTGGCCAGTACAAAGTTGCCAACTGCCAAATCCCCCTCACCGTTCATCGTGGGATCAAACTATCTATTCCATTAGCTCTAGGTGTCCAGGTAAACCCTAGTCCCAAGCTTATCCTCTACTGTTGAGCGCTCAAACATTCTAGGGAATGCCAAATTGAAACGTCACTGAGGGTCACTAAATGCCATAGGGCAATGTTCTTTAACAAGGAATATCTCAGAGCTTGTGTGAGGTATGGATGTGATTCTAAGTTTTATTGAATGGTGTTGTGGAGACCTACAATAACCTCTCTCACTTTTAAGAGATCTTACTCCATTTTTGATTTTGTGATGCCATCTCAGGTGATGTTGAAACTCATAATGTTGGTCAGTACAAAGTTGCCAATTGCCAAATCTCCCTCGCCCTTAATCATGGGATCAAACTATTTATTTCATTAGCTCTAAGTGGCTGAGTAAACCCTAGCCCCAAGCTTGTCTCATCCCATTGAGCACTTGAACATTCTCGGGCATGTTGAACTAAAACATCACTAAGGATCACTAAATGCCATAGGGCAGCAATTTTTGATAGGGCATACTTTGAAGCTCATGTGAGGTCTAGATGTGATTCTAGGTCTTATAGGACCATGTTGTAAAGACCTACAATAACCTCTCTCACTTTTTGGAGATCTTACTCCGTTTTGATCTTGCGAGGCCATCTCAGGTGATGCTAAAACTCGTAGTGTTGGCCAGTACAAAGCTGCCAACCGCCAAATTTCCCTCACTATTCATCATGGGATTGAACTATCTATTCCATTAATTATGGGTGGAAAAGTAAACCCTAGCCCTAAGCTCATCCTATCCTGCTGAGCACTTGAACATTCTTGGCACACCAAATTGAAACGTCCCTAAGAGTCACTAAATGCCATAAGGTAGTGATCTTTGACATGGCATATCTTGGAGCTCGTGTGAGGTATGGATAGAATTATAGGTCTTATAGGACCATGTTGCAGAGACCTACAATAACCTCTCTCACTTTTTGGAGATCTTACTCAATTTTAATTTTGTGATGCCATCTCAGGTGAGGCTAAAACTCATAGTGTTGGCTAGTACAAAGTTTCCAACTGCCAAATCTCCCTCACCATTTATCATGGGATCAAACTATCTATTCTATTAGCTCTGAGTGGCTAGGTAAACCCTAGTCCCAAGATCAACCCATCCCATTGAGTTCTCAAATGTTCTCAAGCTTGCCAAACCAAAATGTCCCTAAGGGTCACTAAATGCCATAGGGTAGCGATCTTTGACGAGGCATATCTTAGAGCTCATGTGAGGTATGGATGCAATTCTAGGTCCTATAGGACCACATTGTAGAGACCTACAATAACCTCTCTCACTTTTTGGAGATCTTACTCCATTTTGATTTTGTGATGCCATCTCAAGTGATGCTGAAACTCGTAGTGTTGGCCAGTACAAAGTTTCCAATGTCCCTAAGGGTCACTATATGCCATAGGGTAGCAATCTTTGATGAGGCATATCTTGAAGCTCATGCAATGTATGGATGTGATTCTAGGTCCTATATGACCATGTTGTAGAGACCTATAATAACCTCTCTTACTTTTTGGAGATCTTACTCTGTTTAGATTTTGTGATGCCATCTCAAGCAATGCAAAAACTCATAGTGTTGGCGAATACAAAGTTGCCAACTACCAAATCTCCCTCACTGTTCATTATGGGATTGAACTATCTATTCCATTAGCTTTGGGTGGCTAGGTAAACCCTAGCCCCAAGCTTGTCCCATCCCGTTGAGTGCTCGAACATTTTTGGTCACACCAAACCAAAATGTCCCTAAGGATCACTAAATACCATATGGCAATGATCTTTGACGGGGCATATCTCGAAGCTCGTGTGAGGTATGGATGCAATTCTAGGTCCTATACAACCATGTTGTAGATGAGTATTATAACATCTCTCTCTTTTTGGTGATCTTACACTGTTTTAATTTTGTGATGCCATCTCGGGTGATGCTGAAACTTGTAGTGTTGGCTAGTACAAAGTTGCCAACTGCCAAATCTCTTTAACCTTTCATCATGGGATCAAATTGTCTATTCCATTAGCTTTGGCTGGCTAGGTAAATACTAGCCCCAAGCTCATCCTATCCTGTTAAGAACTCAAACTTTCTCAGGCATGCCAAACTGAATCATCCCTAAGAGTCACTAAATGCCATAACGTAGCAATCTTTGACTATGGAAATTGGATATATCATCTCATCCAATGATGGAGACTCATGATAGAAGGTAAAGGTTTGATCATACACATAATTTTGAACATGTTTTTTTTTATGGTAATAAGGTAATCCTTGTTTTTAAGGTCAAGGAACTTGAGGTCACCTATAAAACCAAATTACCTTAGTCTTAACGATTTTCCTTTTTTTGTTGTTTTTTTCAATAAGTTGATTCAATAAGTGTTTTGAGAGTCATTACACCTTATATAGTTGCATGTTATCATTGAATGGAGTTAGTGGAAGATTTTAATGATCTTCTTGGTTGTCTTAATAGTCATTTCATGGGTTTGAAACATAACCACTTCCCTTTGTGAAGAGTTGTTTGAAAATCAACAAATTACATGTTGTTGCAAAGAAAATACAGTCATAGGATGTTGGAAGATTGTTTTCACTCATAGGATGTTGAAGAATCTCTTGGAAGGTGGTGCAGGAGCACCCTTTCAAGGCTCCCACCATATCATTTTTGGTGTGATGAACTTCTCTGAAGAAGTATTTGAATAAAATAAAGGCATTTAGCTCATGCTTGTGTGTCCAAGCTAGGATGGGTCTTAAAGTTTCCTCTTTGGTCTCTGTTGAGAATGGTACCTTGACTTTGGTTTGGTATCCTTCTTAGCTCTTTGTTGGGGAAAGGTTTATTTAGGAGTTTTTATTAGATTTTAGGCATGGGTGTGCATTAAAAGAACCTTCCAAGGTGGACTACTTGTTTAAAAGACCAAAGTGCAAAAATAATGCAATCTTATGTAAATCTGCCACCTTATGGAATGGATGTTATTATGAATTTGGGAATTCTTAGGTAAAGAAAGATAGTGAAATTTTCAATCACAAGGATGTTCTAGGAAGGCATAGCATGTTCTTGAAATGTGAGTCAAAATAATACTACTCGAGTAATAAAAATTGCTGCAAAATTGCTTCCAATATTTAAAAGTTGCTAAGCAACTTTTTCCAATTGTTGCTAAAAGACCTGCTTTGTAAAGAATCTTTGAAAAATCCCTAAAACCTATCTCTAACCTGAGAAGCAACCTATTTATTCTTGGAGGAACCCTAATCAAGGGTTGGCAACTCATTTCTTGTACAAACCCATACTATTGGAATGTATGAAGCTGACTGTGATTGTTTTGGCATAGATTTTACTGGCTTTTAATCTTGTTTGGAGGCAAATCACATGACTATTATCATTTTGTTTCTTTTTGTAGTTGTCTTCTTGTTTTTATTCCATTTTTCATGCATTAGTTATAGTTTGTGACCAATTTTTGAAAGGTTTTGTAAATTTCTTCAAAGATACTTGTTTGCTACCAGTTTTGGAGTTATATATCATGAAAGGGCTATAAGTCTTGTCTGCACCATGGAAATTCCATGGTCTTCTAAATTTCAAGGCTATAGACCCTAATGCATTATATTGTGCAAGAAAGGGCCCTAAAAGAGAGTGAAAACAATTCCTTGACCAAGCCCTAGGCGAGCTAGGCAATGCCCAACTAGGGACTGTCAGCAAAGAAAGAGCTCTTGAGAGCAAAGCTTGAAGAATGAAGACTTTATCTTCTAAGAGATTAAAGAGGGGTATGAGGAGGGTCTAAATTTTTTAAGAGGAGTCTTGATGAAGTGTGGAAGGTGTCTTAAAAGTGGGGATAGCAGGCAGCCAAGAAAACCCTACCAAACACTCAATTTTGTTATTTTTGTTGTACGTCTTGTAGGCACCCTGAGACCCTAAAAATCAATGAGCATGGGTCCTACGTATCAATTACTCCTCAGGCCAAATATGTTGAAACTCTAAGAAAAAGGAGCTATTGGCTCTAGAAATTTGGGTGGAGGCCTAATTAAGAGCTCTCCTTGTAGCCCTTTTGTGAAGAAATCTTGAAATCGAGTACAAACCCATTGTTGTTATCCATTCAAGCATAGTATAAGTGTACCTGGTACTTGGGTACAAGGGTAAAAGTACTAGGGGTGTGGGTATAAGTACCCATGCAACCTCATAATATAATATTATAACCAATAATGTCATACATGAATGAACATATAATATATTATGATAACCAATAATGTCATACATGAACGAACATATAATATATTATGTTAACCAATATTGTCATACATGAAGGAACATATAATATATTATGATAACCAATAATGTCATATATGAACAAACATATAATATAAAATGATAACCAATAATGTCATACATTAACAAACACATAATATATTATGATAACCAATAATGTCATAAGTCTAATAATGTCATGCATCAAATAAATGTCATACATCAAATATAAAATGTCATATATACATCAAATGTATATCAAATATGTCCACTAACATAAAATCCAAAAAATATGTCCATTGATGCCTATATATGTGTGTCTATCAACTTTATCTTCTTCCCACGAGGGGAAGGAAACAAACCTATAGAGGTCTTTAGTCGTCATGTGGAGGGAGATGATGGGGATGATGGAGTCTTTCTCATAGGCTCGCTAATCCTCTTGCTTAGGCTCTTCTCTAACTTGAGCTGATACAAAAAAAGTAGATATGAATCAATAATTAAAATAAATTGAAATCAAATATATGTACACACAAAATTAAATATTTCCTACCACCATCAAATAGTTGCTCTACAAGTCCACCGCAAAAGCTCGTGAATGATCAAGTGTAACAAGACCCTACAACAATTCAATTAATATAATCACTTATAAATAACATTAGAAATTTTGATACTAACTATTATAAACATTAAATAAAACCAAGAAAATTCTTTCATACCTTAGTCAATGGCTCTGAGCTAGCCATAGCTGCAACCACTCCACGATCGATGGACTACCGAAGATGAGGAGGAGTCTCAGATGTCAAAAGCTCCATGTCATAAAATACATGTTACATGTAACATGAAACATGAAACAAATATAATCAAATGAATTAAATTAACATGAAAAAAATGTACCTCTATGAAGCTCGTATGATGTCTAGGCTGGAAGTCCCTAGTGAATGTCGATAGTCCTATAGAGAACTAATGCACATGCATAAAAAATTTTGTCCACCCTTCATATGATTACTTAATAAATATATGTATTAATTTAAATGATTAAATTGATACATACCTCTAGACTCGTCGATGGGATGAAAAATGTGGTTGGGGGATCACTACTAGGGCTGCCAATACTCTAACCCTAAATTTTGAACAATGTCAATACATGCTAATTAATTAGTCATTCATTATATATATGAAATATGATCAAATTAGTTTATTATAATTGTAATTTACCTATGTGTCAATGCCAAATGTCTCATTTAGGAACCGATCAGTGACTAGCCCATCATCCACACTATCTCCAGCATGATTTCCAAATGTGCATAAGGATCTACATGATGTGTGCATGTGATCACGACACATAGAAGGTTCCTCATTAACTAATGGACTCATGTAATGAATTAGTGTCTATGTCAAAGCATTAATAGTCCCTAAAGTGTTGGCCTCTACATGTTCTTTCACAACTAAAGGAATAGTCACATGCTCACCCTATGGCTTGACAACAGGTGCCCTAACTACATTAGGGTCATAAGATACCCTCAGCCTCTCAAATGATGAATTCCCACCTCTACCCTAAGATTCTAATATATCAAAATAATTGGGGATCTCCCCAAGGACAAACTCACAATACAATTTCTTTAAGAAATACATTGGGACCTCATGCTTATTGCAGGGAGGGGCATCAAAAACCATCCACCATCTATTCCAAAAATTATTTATAATACCATAATGTATGCACCAATGGATGGGGAACCATTTAGTTGTCTCTCTAACAGTATTTTTTTCACCAAGATTTCTAAACAATGCACAAATTCTACCTTTTGATATTTTTTTTTTTTACATCTTGATATGATAATTTGTTTCCATAATGTCTTTTTTGTTCATCCCTCTTAACCCACCAAATATCCAACTGACCACTAACAGAAGCTTTGTGGGTCATAATTGACTCGAGGAAGAATGCCAATTGAGCTCTCATTGGATTGGTTCATCCACAAGATTTCAACCTACCAATGAGTGCTTTTAATTCATTTTTTCCTCTTTCTATTTCATTTATTATGTTGTTTTGTGTGCTAGGAGGAAGTCTTCCAATCAATGCAAGTTGCAAAATTTCTTGTTCTTTTTGTGGAGGATTTTGATTCTCATTTTTTGGAGGGTTTTCATTTGGATCTTGTTGAGGGTTTTGGTTTTGATCTTGTTGGGGATTTTTCGGTTCATTGTTCACATTTTCTGATAAGAAACCAATTGAAATCTAAATAAATAAATAAATTTAAAGAAAAATTGAAGAAAACCTACAAAAAAATGCAAAAAAAAGCATAGACAACATACAGCGTAATCTCAATCTCAAACTTCAATGACAAGGAGGCATTTTGAGGAGGTAGGTGGTGAAAATCTCCAATTCTTTCAACTCATGTAATGAGTGAAAATGAAATGGGCTGCGAATTTGCAACCCATTTATAAAATTTTGTTGACTTACAAAGCCTGTACACACTATAGCACGTACACACTATAGCGCATACATGCTATGGCTTGGGATACCCAATCCATAGCACATATGTGCTATAGTGTGTACACGCTATACCATGTACACACTTTCTAGAACTAGGAAAAAAAGGGTGTAATATTTTTTGGCACCACAACTTGGTGCACTTACCCCTAGCTCTTTAATAATTATGTCGATTGTGAAAAAATCCCTTGCCACGTGAATAAGATCATACTTAATAATCTCCTAGCACAATTTTAAAAAATATGGGGGAATCTATTGGGCCTTGAGGCCTTGAAGGCTCCCATAGAAAAGACCAAATTTCTTACTCCATCCTCAATCACTTTGCTAATGAGCACTTTCTTTGTTTATGCATTAACCATTGGGTGTATAATCTCCAGTAAGTCCCTCTCCACCAATAGGTTAACTTAAGATTAAGGGTGGTTGCATATATCTTGGAAATATCAAGTGGACCATCTTCTAATATCCTCCTCATTAGTAAGCTCAACATTGTATTTATTTACAAGCTTTCTAGGTGTGTGCAAGGTGATGATGTACCAAAAACTGGTGACCTAAAAATTATGTAGCTCTAAAATGCCTCAACACATTTCAAAATCTATTCCAATTTTTTCCCCACCCATATTAATACAAAACCCAAAATCTAATACCTTTATAAGGCCTATTATATCTTTGGATAGCAACGCTACATGGGCAATTTTAAAAATGTCCCAAAAACATGTTCTTTGCATGTTCTTATGTGTGTTTTACTTCAAGCATGTACCTAACAACTTTTTTTCATCCAAATTTGATGAAACAAAAAAGGTTTCTAAAGAATATTATTAGCTTTTCATAAATGGGTATGTGTAGGATCATGATCAACCAAACTATGCCCTTAAGTGGCAATGAAAAACCAACAAATTAGGGTTATGTTAACTTGACACATAATTTTAAAGTAGTTATGGGCATTATATCAAAAAATTGTAACAAAATAATTTGTAGGAAATTGATTGTAGTTTCTAAACTACTAGGTCTTATCTAGAGAAATAAATATTTTGTTTCTCAAAAGTTTAGATTTTAATGTAGTACTAACAAAAATTTAGGACAAAAATAAAAAGTAGGTGTATGTCTAACCACTTTAATCAAAAATCAAATCATAATATTTTCAAAAATAATTATAGATATAAAAAGTAGACTCATGCATGGATTTGATGCATGTTTTTTGGCATTTTAATTCTAAATAAATAATTAAATATGAATTTTCCACTATAACTTTTCTAGAATAAAATAACTCCCATGTTTGACCACCTTAACTAATCGAAAACTTTACAAAATTATTTTTTCCTTTTTTTCTTATACTAGGCAAAGCATAGAATGTGATGAAACTTTTGGATTTCAAAAAATTTATACCATTTGAAAGTTATAGCTACTTTTCAATTAGTATGTCAATCAATAGTTTACAAACATCTTCATTAAAATAAACTAATAAATACTTATCAAACTCAGAATTTGACAACAAATATATCGATGGAATCCTGAGAGCGTTATCAAAAAACCCTTTTCGTTTCATTGAATTTTGATGAAGAAAATATTGCTAGATGGATACTCTAATTCTAAATGTCAGTGAAACCTATCTCAAACATGTTTTTTGAGTTAATAAAAAAGGTTTGGTAAATACCAAGCCTAATCGAGTACCTGGTTTGAAATCATGTACCCAAAATTTGGAGGGAAATCAAAATTTGGGAAGTGTGGGCAATCAATAATCATTATTATTATTCACTATTATTAGTATATATTATTATTAAATATAATATAGTAATATATATGATAATTATTATTACTAAATATATATAGTAATATTATATTATTATTATTATTAAATTTAATATAGGAATATATATGATTATTATTATTACATAATATAGTTAAATGCATCGAAAGGGGTCATAGGTTATCCTGCATCCCCTTTCAACCCATTCGATCAAACCAAATAGGTCCCTAGGGGTCCTAGGACCCATAGAGACATATTTTGTCATGAAATCTGTTGAAAGGGGTCATAGGTTATCCTATGATCCCTTTCAACCCATTTGATCAAACCAAATAGGTCCCTAGGGGTCCTAAGATCCCAACGAACATATTTTGTTATGAAATATGTCAAAAGGGGTCAAGGTTATCCTATGACTCCTTTCAACCCATTCAAACTAACTAAATAGGTTTGTAGGGGTCCTAGGACCCCTAGAGACATATTTTGTGATGAAATGCATCAAAGGTGTCATAGGTTTGTAATAGAGACAAGTTTGTAATAAAGACTAAAGATGTTATGTTTTCACATTAATTGTGTAAAAAATGCAAATCATAGTTAAAGCTTATTTATCCAAGAAATAGGCTCCCTCCTAGATAAGGGAAGTCCAAAAGTATCATGAAGTCCAAAAGTATCATAGGAGCTAGATGAGGTACACCTTACAATACAAAATTTAGTGTTTTAGAAGTTAGTTCTTCATTTTTTACATTTGGGGAGAAGAAAGGATATGATATTCAATAAAAAACCTAAGTTAAGGGGAGGTGAAACACTAAATCAAAGATTTTGTTGATAGGGTAATAATTTTTTATGTATCTAAAAGTTCAAGCCATTTATAGTTAGAGCATTATACCTTCATTTTCTTGCAACATTATCCACCACATTTCCTTTATTAGTGGAAGGAAATGAGAATCCAAAGTTGTTGGACATAGGGTATGCACATTCAAATCTAGTCATGGGAGGCATCTACAAGGATCTCTATTAAGAGACATATGTACTAAAGAGAGTGCTAACCTTTGTAGCCAAGCACACAGTATAGGGAACTATTTATAGATAGACATATAAATTTCTTATAATGAGGACAAGAGAAGGCCTAACCTCCTTAAATAATATTCTTAAAGAGATGGTTGTAAAATACGAAATTTATCTTATGTGCTAGGCTTAAGAAATAGAAAATTGGTGCACCCACATAGATAAATTGGACCATGCCTTTAAGATTTCAGCACATCATACAATTATTAAAAAAATGAAAAGGTACTAGGTTCACAATCCCAATGATTTATTAAGAGAAAATATGCCAAGGTGAGAAAGAATGCCCTAGAAAATTAATGCTACAGTAAGTGCCCCTAGTTAATAGGCCATAGGTTCTTGTCCTTAGTAATATAAATCTACAAATAATGTAGACTATTTATTCACCTATTGATCTAGAGTCCAATATTTGTAACCTATTTCAGTTAGAATTGCTCTAAATTTCTTTAGAACAACCTTGCCCTATTGACATGATCAAGAATAATTATAATTTTGTTACAATTCATCAACATTCCAAAAAATTGGTATGGGTCATTGAATTCGTTATATTTTGGGTGAATTTATACTTCTAATTATTTAATAATATCATGCTTGCTAGTCAAGATCAAAAACAAAATTGTGGTGACTTGGTCAAAGATACCATGATTGGACATGCCAAATTGAATGGCATAGAAGGAACAACTATCTAGAAAGTTGTTAGTCATGGAATTCCTCACAGGAACGAACATCCTTGAGTATGTATCAAGGAGCCCAATATGCACATGGTTGTTTGGATGGTACAATTATTAGTATCCTTGATCAACCTCTTTACTATAAGTGGGTAGTCATGATCCCTTATTATCCAAAGCCTTATTAAGAAAGGCTAATAATTATGTTGATAGTGTGCCCCTTGTGACTTTGAATTGTAACATCCAATACCATCGTTAATCTATTGTCGATCTCTTAATATCCCTTGGGTAGTAGGTGAGTAATGGAAATTATCCTTATGTTATTGATCTTAATAAAAAATATTGTTAGAGTTTGATTGTCATATATTGAAAATATTAAGATGTTTTTGTGAATTTAAATAAATTTTCTAATATACTTTCAATATATACAAAACTTATTTTGCTACATTGACTAAAAAATTTCTATTGTACCACCAAATTTTTTGTTTGGGCATATAAATTGGATTTGTCTTCTGAGATCTTGATAGTATTATTATATAGCAAGTTTATTATATTGTTGATTCAAAGTAACTATGTACATGTATGTTTATTTGATTTATTTCATGATCTTGATAGTATTATTATATAACAAGTTTATTATATTGTTGATTCAAAGTAACTATGTAAATGTATGTTTATTTGATTTATTTCATGATCATGATGTTGTGGCTCCTTGAGAAAGACAATATATGAATATGCACACTTGATGTGCATTGAGTGATTACACATAATTAATCTTGAATCGTAGTAAAATGGGGCATCCATAAGAATTCAATTGCTTATTAATTCTCTCTGATACGAAAAAATTAGACAATCAAATAAACAAAACTTTTGTCCAATCATAGTACATAATAAAATGGAAGTACATAACAAATTTTCAGCGAAATATCTGTGTAGAGATTTTTCAACATTCTTGATCAAATTGATGATTTGTCATCAGAAAGCATGAAAAGAAGAGAAGTGATTTGAGACATAACTTTTAATAGTGAATTAATGAATAAAAAGTGCTTACTCATTAAAATATCTTGACATTTATCAAACATTGTTGATAGATTATCTTCTAACGTTAAAGATCTAACTATGATCTATCACCAAAACATAAAACAAAAGAATTGATGGTAGAAATATCTTTTATTATAAGTTTTCTTGATAAAAAGAGCAATAGAGCAATAAATATTGCCTCGTCTAAATGTGGCAGGCGTTGTATAATTTATGCCATATGGAATGACTGAGTAGAAGCTCAGGTATCCTGTTAAGGAATCTAAAGTCAAGAAGGTGTGATTCATCGATATCATGAATCTCTAGGAAAAGAGACGGGTGCTATGGAATATAAACATGCATGGCAACCACGGAAGGAGGACAAAGAGAAATATAGATAAAAGAGGAGATTGTAATAATGGGGTTGATGGAAGAGGTAAATATGGAGGAAAAAAGTTCACATCACATTTATAAATAAGCTCAGAGGGGATAGCGCCAGTTTGTGTGTAACAACCCGCTTATGTTAATGAAACTACAAAGATCTGTTACCACCTTCTCTGAATCTTTGAAGAACATATCATCATATGTTTTCATACCTGAAAAGAGTTCCCGATCTGCAAACACCAAATACAAAACAATGGGTACAAGTGCAAACTATTCCCCTAAAGCAAATATGAAGTGAAGACAGGAAAAAAGACTTTGGAGAACAGGCTTAAGAACTGCAAGCTTATGGTCATAGAAGCTCATGAAAGATAATGAAAGATGAAGAAGAAGACATTATTCTTCATTCACTCCATGGGGTAGATCATCCATGGCTTTCAGCGAATAAATGGTAGGAAGCATCTTTTCCACAACATGAAACATTTTCTCCACAACTTGGATTCAGAAATGTTCTGTCCTTCGCATGAAAATGATCTGTCCTTGGTATGACGTTTTGTTATCGGAATAATATGAAACCCTAAAATATGAATAATAACAAAGAAATTCTTATATTCTGATATTAGAATATTTTGTAATCTTAGATTTTTTTTTGTTTTAGTCTGGATCACTTCGATGTAATGTAAAGTCCGAATAATACAAGAATGATTTTCATAATCTTATACTTCGATAAACTGAAACTCTAGAGAGATTCTGATACTTCCACGGTAAAATATAAATTGAAGTTCTAAAGCAATGCTCTCATGTAAAGTATTTAAAGCTCTGTTGACATTTTTGTTTCTTTTTGACACATTCTTTAGTGCAGGATTATGACTATTGTTAGGTGAACGAATGACATTCTTAACGTTTAAATTGGGCTGGATTAGAAGAAGAAAATGCAACGGTTGCTAGGGTCTCCAGTGGTCAATTACTTTGATCAGTGATATCTGACAAACAAAAAAACAGTGTCTCCCGCAGGAAATGTCGGTGCAGTTCAGCTTCTCTACCATTCAATGACATCATCTTTATCATTTATACACTGTGTGGTCATTCATACATAACAATTATCCACACTGCGGGGAGAAAGATGCTCCCCACTTTACTACAGCGTTTGGATGTCAGATTTAATTGGGTATCCCACCTTTTATTCATATACGGAAACAATGTCGCTCTCATGATATTCTATATTTAAAATTGATTTTATCATTGTGCATATCCTTGGTGACCCTGTAACTTCTTTCATGGAACCGGGAGTGCCCAATTTTATTCTTGACAAAGTGATTCACTTGATGATCTTCGAGAAACATTCATTTTAATCAACGATGATTTTATTATGTCTATGGACCATTCATCAAATTAAAAACTTCTAAACTAAGTTGACTGCCAATTTTGACTAATCTCATGTACCTGAATTTCTAAAAACACTTACCATGTCATCAATGTAGCAAAAATATTGCAAGTCAAAGACATAATGGTTAAGAGAAAATCAAGACTAGTTAACCATGGAGGAAATTCTGTAGTTAAGTGCACTCAGGCTGGAGTAGTACTGGGATGGGTGACCTCCTGGGAAGTCTCAATGCTTCACCCCTATGAGCATCATCTAGATCCAAAGAGTGCTAAATGTTCCATTTATTCTCACGAGAGATGGATTCATGCTGAATCACTACTCATGAAACATTGGTCAATGAGTTTGACTCAAAATCACAAAGTTAAATCCTGATAGCAATATCACAAGACTAGTTATTTTCACATAATAGTTTGTGAAAAACAAAAGTTCAACCAAAGATTTCTAAAATAAGAACATTCTGATTTTGCATTTCAACTTTTCCAAACTATACAAGCAACTATGAGTCGAATTAACATAATAGACCCAATGATTAGTCTAAAAAGTAAAATGTCAACTATCTGTTGAGCATATGATACATCCAATGGTTTAATACATAAGAATTCAGTGTTTCATGTATCATCAAAATATTTCCAAATAAGACCATCTTGGTCCAGTCATCTATGCACCAAACTAAAATGAAAAGCGTAAAGAACCTTGCTTGAGAAGCCTAGCAACTAAAAACTAACACCCCTACATGATGAAAAGCCTCTGTTTGAATTAAATAGTAAACAAAGGAGTGAGTAGAGATTTAATTTAAAGCTTAGAGGAAAAGAAAACAAAAGAAAAATAAATAAATAAAATAGGTGATGACTTCTAAATTCTCAAGCAAATCAACATGGGGGATACTAGGCAAAAGGAAAAATCTCTAACTCAAATCTTGGTTGATGAAAAAGCTACCGATAGCTGAAAAAAAAAAAGCCCTGGAATGATATGTAGAAAGATCTTTTCTTCATTGCAAAGTAAATTAGAATATTAAATAAGAACATAAAAAAGAAGAAACATTTAATCTAAAGAATGGTCCAGGAGCTAAAATTTAAGAGGCATTCTAAAATGAGAACAAATAAGGCAGTGATTTGATTTTCATTCTAAAAGTAATCTAGTGATTTGATTTTTGTTCTAAAAGTAATCTAGGATCAAGCTTAATAAATAATCAGAGCTATTAAATATTGTTGTAAGGGATACTAATACACAAAAAAAACTACAATAAAACACACAACTATTACACGAAACCTCTTAAATAAAATTTCAAATTCTACAACTCCATTAAGTAAAAGAAACATTATGGTAAAACCCTTAAATCACCTTCTTCTCTTCTTGAAGCCTAGTTCTTCCTCCTTAAATTCCCTCCTTCCCCCATCTTTTACCGTCCCCTTTCTCTCTTCTATAATCAAATTTCATCTTTTACCATCCCCTTTCTCTCTTCTATAATCAAATTTCTTCTCGTTCCCCCAATTTCAGGTTTTTAAGCTTCAAGTTTATTATAGTATCTATCTCCTTGTCATCCAATTGATGGGTGAGTTACCTAAATGTTTCAACCAACTATTAATGGTTACTCTCATTTTGTTCAAGATCTCAACTCCACATTGCTAGTAGGTGATAAAAAAAAAAAAATATTCCCTTTCAACTTTTACTTTGAATTCCAACTACCTCAATTTGCATGAGTGATGATAACTAGTTTAACAATATCTTGAATTTTCTATTTTGTAATTGCAATGTTCGAATATTTAATTTTATCTCTAAATAAATCTAATAAATTAAAATATCTTTCACAAACATACATAAGTATAGCTTTTTATAGAAAAATATAAAATGCTAACTTTTAACTATGTAATGTGTGCATTTGCATTTTTCCTTTCGAACCAATCTTTATTGAGGAGCTAACGTTCTCTGCCTCAACCACATAGTAGTAGGTTAGTAACCAAAAATCCATAATCAATTTTTAAAAAATGCATATTCCTTAAACATTGTAAAAACAATAATTTACTTCATGATTATAATACTGAAACCAACAACATATAATCAAACTAAAAAAGACATCAATTTATTTTCTAAAAGTAAATACTTATCATTTTGTTTTTTATTGAAATTTATAGTAATCAAATATAAATATTAACATCTCTTCTATTTTAAACATGATACTCCATCAAGGAATATATATATATATATATATATATATATATATATATATATATAATTGTAACTTTATCACAAGTCAAAATAACATAGATATCTAATCCATACATCTAAACCAGCTAATTGTAACATCCTTCCCCTCTTAGAAGAGATGTCGACTTGATATCTTATGAAAATATAAAAAATGTTCTCACACCATACATAATATTGAAAACATAGCTTAAAATATCAAATAGAGTCTATCCAAATAAATGTGGAAATGAACTATGGATATCATCTGCATCCTCCCATGTAATACTATCAATAGAGAATTGGTCCCATTGGACCTTATACTGCAAGATCTCTCTGTCGCATACCCTGACGGTACACTAATCAATGATGTGAGATGGCTCCACTAATACCACTCCCAAATCTTGTGCCTATAAAGCACACCAATCAAGGATGTGAGAAGAATATGCATCATATGATCTCAAGAAGGAGATGTGAGATGTAAATTATGAATACAAGAAAGAGCGGGTGACAAAGAAAGTCTATAAGCAATGGGATTGATGACCTCCAAAACATCAAAAAGCCCTATATATTTAAGTGCAAGCTTAGAATATTTACCAAAAGTTATGGAACTCTTATGTGGTGTCATTCTTAGAAAAACCTTGTCCCCCACCTGAAACTATCTTAAAATGTGGTTCTTATCTACATAACAATTTTGACGATATGTTGCTTCCTTATCTATTTCTTTAATAATAGTCATCTTCTATTCTATCTCCCTCAACATGTTAGAACCAATGATGATTTTATCCTCAAATCTATACAAGTTGATATGAGTTTGACACTTCCATACATATAATGCCTCAAAAGGAACCATTCCTATAGAAGAATGGTATGAGTTATCATAGGAAAACTCTAAAAATGGAAGATACTCCTCCCACTTGTATTGCTGATCCCTGCAGGACATCTGTAGAAAATCTTCAAGAACTTGATCAACCCTCTTTGTTTGTCTATATGTGTGAGGGTGATATGTTGTATTGAAGTTCAATCTAGTAACCAAAGATGTATTCAAGGTTTTCCAAAACATTGACGTCACCCAAGTGTCCCTATCTGATATTATTATCTCAAGAACTCCATGCAATCTGAATATTTCCTAAACAAACTTCTTGAACAATGCCAAAGATCCATCCCTCAAACTTCTTGGTATGAAGTGAGCTACCTTAGTCAATCTATCTTGACCACAACCTATATTACATCATGTTTATACCGTGTCATAGGTAACCCTTGAGCAAAGTCCATTGTCATAACCTACCACTTATACTCTTGTATGATACAAAAGTCTAGTTGGATGTACATGTTTAGCCTTAACACACTAACATTGTAAACATTGAGATGTAGAAGAAATGTCATATCTCTTTAGTATAATAACCTCTTATCAGAAAGCATCTTATTAACCACTAGATGTCCTAAAATTGGACTACAATATAGCTCCTCAAAAACTAATCTCCTCAACCCTAAGTGGTTGGTAATATACTTCCTTCCTTGGTATCTTGATATACCATCCTTATCCATAGAGCATCCCTCAAAATGAAGATCCATTGGATCACTAAGTAATGTTGATTTGACCAACTCATATTGATAATCACCCTAAATGTTCTACAAAATGTGTTCCTTCAAGCATGTCCTAGTAGTGGATAAAATTACAATATGTCTCTTTCTTGTCAATGCATCTCCCACCCTATTTTATTTACCCTTTATATACTCGATCCCAAAATCATACTCACTTAAGAAATATTACCGACAACTCTACCTAGCATTCAGGTTGGGTTGTGAAGATGTACCTCAATCCCATATGATTTGTCTTCAATTAAAATGGCTTACCCAAAAGATAGTGTTTGCACATCACAAGTGTATGTACTATGGAAGCTAGCCCCAAATCTCTAGGCACACAATTAACCTCATAAGTTCTTTCAGTTTTCATGACTCATAAGCCACCAACTTACCATCTTGCATAAGTGCACCTCCTATACCATCAGCTGAAGCATTAGTAATAACTGTGAAATAACCATTAGGATCTATTATGATCAAGACAAGAGTGGTTGTGAGCTTCTAATTCAGTATTTGACTAGACTTGTTACAATCATCAATCCACTAATATCTCTTCTCTTTTCTTTGAAGGGATGTAATACATGCAACTATCTTGGAGAAAACCTCCATAAAATTCCTATAGTACCATGCTAAACCCATGAAGCTTCTAGGTTCACTCACCTAAGGGATGGCCACTCAAGTATGGCTTTAATCTTTGTAGGATCCACTACAATCCCCTAAGAAGAAATTATATGATCCAAATAATGAATCTCAATCTAATAAAAGGAAAACTTAGGTAGCTTGCCATATATTTTCGTGTCCCTAAGGCACTGCAAGACTATTCATAAGTGTTCTTCATGCTCCTCCATGTTCTTAGAATAGACCAATATTTCATCAATAATCTCAACAAACTTATCAAGGTAATCCTTGAATACACTAGTCATCAAGTTCATGAAAGCTATGGGAGTGATCATTGAAGGAGCCACCTTTAAACATAATCTAAATTTTAAAAAATGTGGCAAAAGTTGGGTGAAATAGAAAAGATGTAATAAACATGATCAGACACATGTTAAGTAGTAATGATGAGGTGTCATTCTACCACATATATCAAGAGCATAAACATGCTTTGGAGTGGTTGACATGTGTGGGAAGATTTATGGAAGGTTTCAAAATTTGGAAAGACCAAGTAGAGGCATGCAAATTGATTTGGCATGATCACAAAGAGATAACACATTAACAATTATGCATTTATTTACTTTTATGGGGTTCATATCTTGTATCCTTTTGTTAAATTGGTCGGTGCCTTGGTTTGAGTTATTTAGTTTGCACGACAAGCTAAAAAACTATTGTCTATTGTTCTATGCTTTGTATTTTCGGAAAGATGAAGTCTATAAGTGTTGAAAGAACCTGCAAAGTGAGAAGAAGATCATGAGGGGGGATCCATTTGAAGTAGATCCTAATGAATTGGGAGAATATTTAAATGATGTACAGTGGCAAGAAACCCTTGATTGCAAAGGAATGACTAAACATATCACAGGAATGAAGGGTTACAATCTTAAGCTCTCTAAGAAGATTGTGGAATTGCAAGACATAGGAAAAGAGATCGTGGGTTGTGCTTCTTTTGTGGTGACACCATATTTGATTTTGTCCATTTTGGGGCTGAGTATAGATGGTGTGAATACTCTAAAGAACATGAATATGTCTTTGAAGGAGGCTCTAGAGCATTTTTGGACCTTAGTGAGAAGATTTCTAGGCTCCACTCTAGGCTTAATAGAGAAGCAGTAAAAGGGGTTTTGTAGAACATGGTGAAATTACTCATCTAGTTGATCACCTATGAGGGAAGGTACAAACAATTACATTTTTCATGTTTCCCATCCTAAATCATTTTTGACTGAATGTGTCATTTTTGTTTCCTTTCTAGTGTTATTTTCCCTCACTTTTGATTTCTATGGAAAAATGAAAGACTAAGGGTTTTGTTCCTAAACACCAAGGGATATTGTATAGCCTTTATGAGTATCATAGGGATTTGATCCCTTAGACTTCATCTTATCTTGTGGCAAAGCTTAACAAATAGATTGTCCAAGCCATCTCTTCCTTGTTGAAGCAAGCATGTACCACTAGTATTCCCAACACTCCTCTATGTTGAGTGTTAGGATTCTTCCCCCTATAAAATAAATTGAAGAAAGATGACCCCCCCTAATACACAAGAAGAAATTGTGGATGGGTCTCCAAGGATTCTAAAAGGGCTCTTCCTTAGCAACATAGACTAAATGGACCTTGAAGAATTATACCCAATCTTTCATTTCCATCTCCTTGGGCTCCACTATATACCCTCCCTCCTTGGTGCTTGATTTGACTTAACCTGGTGACCCTCAGGTATCTTTGAAACACTCTATAGGCCCTAGTCCTAAAAATTAGAACAACTCCATGGATTTGAAAATCCTTTCTCTCCACTTGACTAAGTTGGGTTTATGCTATAATAGGATGAAAGCTCTAGAAAGATAGCTTCTCTTCTAGATGCCTATTGCCTCTAGAAACATTAATAAGCTAGAAGCCATAGCACAGGCAAAAAAAAATAGGTGGACTAGACTTTAGGTCATAGGGATAAAGTGTGGTGAAAAGTAGGTCGGGAGTTTGGAGATAAATTGTGTAATTGGGAGCAGCTCAAGGAGCAAGTGGTAGATCTTCAGTACAATTTTCTTTGGGAGGAAGAGAAGGATGACATGTTGAAAGCTCTTATGGCTACGAAGAAAGGTCAAGATTAACTTGAGGATTAAATTAACAACTTGATAGCCCACAATAATTATGTTTAGGAAAAGATGGAGGCCAACATTAGTGGCCTAAAACTTTAGCTTGAGGAAGGAGAAATAGAGAGGAAGCACGAGGACATCTTGAGAAAATTGGATGGTAATCTGGTGGCCTCCCAGGGGACGGATGAGACTATGCTTGCATGTCTTCACAAGTTTTCTTTTCTGGAGCAGCTCAAGGAGTTGCAGAGGTAGTTTGTTGGCCTTCCACTTTTTCCTCTAGTGGTTGTGTCTTAGGTCCATTGTGTCTACTTTTTTATGTTGCTAGTTTCTGGTGGTGTCTAAAAGCTCAGTGTGTCTAGTTCAGTGCTCGATGGATGGTGTGGGATTTTTCTACTGGTTCCTTCATGTTGTTGGTTTTTTTTGCATAGTTTGGCCCATCTCTTTGGCCTCAGTGGATTTGGCTGGGTTTTTTTGGCATTCTAGCTAGGTTAGTTATTTTTAGTTTTTTCTATTTGTTGTCTAGTGGTTAGTAGTTGTTGGTTCCAGTTCTGTAGTGTAGATGTCACTTCTTGTGACCTTATCTTTCTATCTTTGGACTTGGTGTTAATTTTGTTGTAAGGGTTCAAGCCCTATCCCACTTTACTTAATTATAACATATTTAAAATTACATTAATATAAAGAAATTAGTACAATATTAAAAAATAAAAATAAAAGATAGTAGAAGGGCACATTCATATGTATAAACATAAGCATTTAGTATTAGAAAAAAAATTACAAAACTATAGCCTAATAGAAAATTAAGTTACAAACTGCAAAAAGAGAATTATTAAAAATAATAATTTAATAAATTAATAGGAAACTAAATATTCTATTATAATTAGATATATGACTAAACAAATTAATTTTTTTAAAGAAAGCTAAATCTATTATTGAGGGAGCCTTTATGTTTCTTTTGTTTCAGATTGTAACGCAGAAAGGAAAATATTAAATTATAGAAAATCTGATGTTTGAATAAACAATGTTTGACTATAGAAATTAGGGTTTCTTTCTTCATTCTAGACTTCAAAGAACAAAAATTACTTATTATATCATCTTAGTTCAATCTCACGTATAAGAATGTAAGACTGTGAATTGTACAAAAATTACTTATTATATCATCTTAGTTCAATCTGACGTACAAGAATCTAAAACTGTGAATTGTACAAATTATATCATCTTAGTTCAATCTCACGTATAAGAATCTAAAACTGCTAATTGTACAAGTATCTAAAGGTAAAGAAATCACTGCAAAGCAACCGTTAACAACAGAGAAAAGGCTAAATGAACTCCATCAAAGAAAATCAATAGCAGATGCTATTAGAGACCTGGATAGCCTTCTATATTTGCAGCTGGATACAACTGTTTATCAACTCATGAAATGCTATAAAACTGCTTGAACTAAACTTATGTCCAATTAAAGTGTACATATGTCTTTACTGAATGTCAATAAACTGTACTCTGTTAAAAGAAATTGGAACGATTGAGTACGTAGAAGCTCAGGAGGGATACCTGTTAAGGAATCTGACGTCAAGAAGGTGTGATTCATGGGCATCATGAATCTCTACGGATAGAGACGGGTACTATGGAATATATAGATGAAAGAGGAGATTATAATAGTGGGGGCGATGAAAGAGATAAATATGGATGCAAAAGGTTCACATCACACTTGTAAATAAGCTCGGAGGGGATAGCGCCAGTTTGTAATTAATAACAGCAAAGAACTGTTACCACCTTCACAGAAACACTGCAGCAGATAATACGAAATATTTTCACACTTAATAGGGACTTCCAATTCTGCTTCGCTCCGCGCATCATTTCCAGATCTGCAAATCCCCATTAAATCAAAAAGTGGTACAGTTAAAAAGAGAAATGATATTGTAAAAAACACAAAGAGGAATTCATGCCCCAAAAGCAAATTAAATATGAAGAAAAGAGGGGAAAGAAGACCACGGAGAAGAAGCCATGGTGTGTAAGAGCTCTATCTTTGGAGAAGCTTATGAAAGATGAAGAAGAGGAGGTTATTTTTCATGGAACAAAGGCTTGTATGGAAATGGTTTCTTTTGTATAAGTAGAACTAGTATAGATATCTTAAATAAATCTATGTAAAAAAATGCCGATAGATATCCATTATAAATTATTAAAATTTAATTTACTACATATAAAAATATTTTTATTTCTCTTTTTTAGCAATTAATTTTTTTTATTTTACCTTTTTTTATTTTTTTTATTTATATCTCTCAATTTATAATTTTTTTAATACTGTATAGACCATTTATTAAACTTTAAAAAAATAATATACCATATTTATAATAAATATTAAGATTTTGACATGTAGATGGTTGTCAAATTTAACATAGAAAGTAAATGTTAACATTAACATGCTCGCGCCTTCCCATTCTACCATTGTAGAATACCTATCGGCATTAATGATTATAATTAGAGTAATAGAAAATATATCATAAATAATATGGTAGATTGTGTTTAAAATAAATTTTGTAAAATAGCTGAAGACTTTGTTTCAATAACATATTCTTAAAATGATCTTGTAAATCTCATAAAATCTTTCAAAAACAGGACATTCCTTAATATTATATTGAATTTTTATTTATAGGTTCGCTTTTGTTTATAATGTAGCATATGAATAATAATATATGAAGCAATGAGTCCTTAAGAACCTGGTTCAAATTCCAAGATCAATATAGAAATAATATATTTTAATAAAAATTAGTAAACAATCTATCTTTTATTGATTTTTGAATTTCTTTATTTTAAAGGTCTAGTTTTCGTGTAAATTTTAATATTTGTGTGGCATTGACCCTTATAAATTTTACTTGACATCTTCACTTTGCATCTATGTTGTCCCTCTATAGATAGTCAATCCCTACCAAGATAACAATATAACATTTAAAATTGTATTTTATATTCTACAAAAGGACACATCCTAACCTACTATGATCAAGGGATTGAGTGTAAAATAAGAATCTAGGGCATCTATTTGTCACAAGCTCTATTATAAGTTAGCTTATTACTTATTTAATATATCAACCTTTCTACACGCAGCAACAAATATGTGTAATGGAAGCTTGTTCTATTCAATCATTGTTCACAATTAAAAAAATATCTCATGTAGCTATACTTCTCCATCATTGTTAGTTTAATTTGAAGATGTGACCTTGATCCTTGTAAAATTTATTCAAATCTTTACATTGGATCCATTTTGTCCCCACATAGGTAGTTCCTACTTGCAAAGTTAAGAATATAATATTTAAAATTATATTCTACATTATACAAAAAGACACAACCTAATCCACTATTATCATATCTATGAGGTAAAGTATATATTAAGAATCTAAGCATCCACTTGTTAGGAGCTCCAGTATACCTTACATCATTGTTTAAATATTGCATCAAACATTGTATGCATAACTATAAATAATTATATTGATTTGGTATATTCAACTGTTTTTCATGGATTTAAAAAATTACTCATTTAGTTATATTTGATTAAAGAGAATATAACCTTTTTTTAGATTTTAAAAAATTAAATGTTTTCTTTAACATTGTTAGCTTTTTGTTGAGGTGGAAACAAATTTTGTAGATCGGAGTGGATCTTTTATTGATTCGATGTTGTTTTCTCCTATAGTGGTTTCAAATTATTTTTCTTAATCTAATATGAAGGCTTGGGATGTTGTTCAAAATCTCTCTATTATTTTACCCCGGTCAATGGGTTGTTGGTTTTATGTTGTTGTACAATAAGAAATTTGGATTGATGTGGGAACAATCATATCTCCTATTAGGAACAATCATATCAATGGTGGTTCTTTTTTTTGATGGTATTCATATCCAACTCTTGGTTCATATTAGTTTTTCTTTAAGATAGATTCACCTATCTATCTTTTATGTATGAATTTTCTTTTGTTTCATCTAATCTACTATTTTGTATTATCTTTCTACTAATATTTTTCTAGTCACCTCCTTGATTCTTAGTTTTCTATTTATATGGCCAATTTTGTAATTTTATCTTTTATTAATATAGATAGTGGCTTTAGCCTTTTGTGTAAAAAAAAATATAAATCCCCTATTGTGCATTACAAAGGAGAGATTGGCTTGGATTTATAATAAAGTATTGAATGAGAATTAAAATCCTTTCGCTAATATGAGAATTGATAGGGTAAAATGATAAGTAAGATCTGACAAGGAGTAAATGGTAGAATTTTTGCATGTGTAGATTAATATAAACTAGATAACTTAGTTTAGATATTAAAAATAAGATCGAGATGATCAAAATAATCTACAAAATTCATTTAAATTTTTTTTTGGAGGGAACATGTCATCTTGGCCAACTTGCTCCAATGAAGAATTGTCACTTGGACATACCCATTCCTAATACATTATTATTATTAAATTTTAGATTATATGTGAGATCATAAAATTCCAAAATTTGATTCAATATAAGAGGGTTTTGCCTCACACATAGCCCTATTATAGAATCAACCTTGAAATTAAAATAAAATATGCTTAAAAGGAAAGTATGATGATGTAAAATAGTAGCTAAATCAGACTCATGATTTACCTTACATTGTGTGACACAATACTTATTTGGATGTAATCACAATTGTCAATGCATAGTATCAATTCCATAAAAAGCTTTAAAAATAAATAATATAATATATGCCTTAAAACATGAATGTTCTAGTTTACCACAATATGAGAGAGAGAGAGAGAGAGAGAGAGAGAGAGAGAGAGGAGGGGGTGGGGGGGATAGTTCATACTATGATCTTCCTCCTTGATGATATAATCTTGTCTTCTCCTTCATCCATGAAGAATATTGCCTTGAAATTGCCTTAATTTTTCTTAAAATGTACCTTAGAATGCTTGAATCTAAATTTATAGATGCAATCCTAAATTGTAATCAATTGATGATCAAATGAGAAGAGATAACTTATTTATAACTTGTCACAAAATTTTAAGCTCAAAACTTGAGGGAAGTGAATAAAATTTTAAACTTCTTTCTTAATAGATGTGATTTTGGATTCCATTCTTAACCAATGAGATTTTATATGCGTTTCTTAACTAATGAGATGGGATTCTGATGTGAATTTTGGGGAAAAGTTAGGGAAGAGGTGGGCTCGGGAAATGTCTTCCTCCAAAAATTAGTGATTTTTTTCGGAGTTGGGAATGTAAAGTGAAATCCAAAATTGTAGGAAATGTGGGGTTGGAGTACTGAAAATCAAGAAAAATTCCATATAGGATATAAGAGGGCCTTATTGAGCATCTAATTATGGGTGCTTACAATTTAAGATGATAAAATTAATAATTTCATTTATCAAGTTGTAATCTGTAGGTGGCTAATCATGGCCCCTTATTCTTTAAGAAGTCTTTGTAAGAAAGGTTAATAATTAAGTTGATAGTGTGCCCTTTGTGGCCTTGAGTTGTAACATCCAATTCTATTGTTAATGTATTGTCGATCTCTTAATATCTCTTGGGCACTAGTTGTGCAAGGGTGAACATCCTTATTATGCTAAAGAGCTTGCTAAAAATATTGTTATTGTAATTATCATATATTTAAAACATTTTTAATATTAAGAAGCAACCAAAATTGGGGGCTAACCCATAGAAAGAGAAATACAGATTGAGAATTAGTTAGCAGTCAATACAATGCAATTACCCAACCCCCTTCTTAACCATCAACCCCCTTAATAAAGTGTTTTAAATACTACTACTAGAAAAAATCATTAGAATGTCAACATTATCAATAAACTTGGATAGAAATTCACAGAGGCCATTAAACTAGTCTAGTAAAAACTAAGAGAGAGAACCCATAGACAACTAAAAAACCTACTAAACATGGAACAAAAAAATTAAACTGAAAGTACACCAGCATGCACTAATCCTCCTTTTTCTTGTTCCTTGGATTGTCCAGAAGCAAACACAACTAGTTATTAGCCAACAAAATGTATAGTAAGTGAGTCAGGTTGTAACACCTTGCTCGGGAACCCAAGAGAAATAAATTTAACATGTTATAATATTTATCGAACTATTTAAAAAAAAATTTAAACAACATCAAAGAAATTTCGGTCTGCATTGTGAAAGATTTTAGCAAAAATTTTCAAAGGTTTCTGGTGTACAATTTGGCTACAATCTGCTTCTGGGAACTGGCGTTAGCTACTTAGTTGTGAGGTGGAGGAGAGTCTCTCTCCTCCATGTGGTTTTCTACTCGATCCCTCTTCTTTTTTGGTTTCATTTCTTTCCATTTTATGGTTTACGTTTCCTCTATTTTACTTGTGCATAATCTCTATATGCAATTTATGGACATCATCCTACATGATGGCACCCTCCCCAAAGCCCCTAATATCAATTCGCCCCCCATTCAACCCATTAATAGTTCTTCCTCTGCCTTTGCAGATGCCATTTCATTTGCTCAACCCTTAAAAAGCCCTTCACTACAACGATTGCTCCTGCCTCTAATGGTGTCTCCCCAATGGCTCACTTTGTTAAAGCCTTTGGAAGCAAGAAACTAGTCAGAGATGGCAAGGCCTTTGTCTCTGCCTCAACTGATTCTTTTATTTCACCAAACAATGAGATGTTGAAAGAAATTGATTTAGAAAAAGATAGGTTAGCAAACACTATGATCTTTTTTGCATGCATTGATGTGGATAAATGCCCTCTTCAAAAATTCTTAGATGATTGGTTTAACAACCTCTTGAAAATCAAAATGGGTTTTAAAAAAAAAAAAATTAGGCAAATTCAAAGGGGTTTGTTCATTATTTTCTTCCAAAATCCTAAGTCTCAGTTAGAGGCCCTAAACTGCCATTATTGGACAGTAGGTAAAACCTCTTTCAGGGCTCTTCCCTGGTCTCAAGAAGTGGTTGAAGATGAAATATTAGTCCTATCGTGCTCTAGATGGTTAATTTTATGAAGTGTTCCTCCCTTTCTCTAGAAATTTTTACCCTAGCTACTTGAGGAATTTGGCAAGATCATCAAGATTGATGAAACTGCCTGATTGGTACCTAATCTTCACGCTAGGGTCTTAATCTCCATCAAACCAAGGATTGACATTCCAACATATCTTAAGGTTAATATCAATGGTCAATTCTTCATTTGCCTTATTGAAATTCTAGGGGGCTTGAATGGATACTTCCTTTGTAAACTTGAGGGCCATCAAAGAAAAGATTTTCCTATCATTTATAATTGCTTGAACCCTAATACCACTTCTAAGAATCCCACTTTTGAGAAACCAAATCCTAGCCCTATATCTACTAATACCCCTATATTGGTTACCCAAACTATCAACCCAAATTCTAGGATCGAATCATCTACTTCTCCTAGGCCCTCTGTTCCTCATCCTAAGAACCTTAACCCTACTTCTCTCTCCAATCCAAGCATCTCATAGCAATTTGTCAACCCTTTCTCTAATTCAAAATTTACTAGCAAATCGACTCTAGATTGTCCTATTTTTTCCTCTAACAAAGTTGGTCCCAATAATCCTGCTTGTCCTGATGATTTCCATATTGTTGCAAATCGAAAGAATAAAAGACGAAAAAACACCCAACAATTGGCTTTAGATCAAATTCGGTCAAGAAGGGCCAAACATAATCCTATTGAAATCATTCAACCTAGTCTTATATTATTATTGGACAACACTCCACATGTTGATAAATAAAAACCTAATGATGCTATGGTAGACACACGAAATTGTTTACCTCTAAACCTAGGGTTAGTACCTTGCTCTAATCTCCATGTTCCAAACAATGATAGAAAGTTAAGGATCTTTCTACAATAAATTCCTTCTCTACTTTGAATGAAATTGAGGATAGTTCTATGATAGAGTTTATCTATGCCAATCCTCTATTTAACATTATTCGCCCTTCTTCTAGCATGGATCTTTCCATGGGCTTGGATTGTGAGGGAAACAATGATGATGAGGTTGGGAATATGAAATTTATCCCCTCCAAGAAGATAGGTAGACCTCTTGGGTCAAAGAACAAAAAAAAGAATGGAGACAATGATGGTCTCTCTACTAGAACCAATAAACCTAGTTTCTCATGATGATGTTATCTTGGAATGTGAGAGGCCTTGAGTCTCTAGATCACAACTTTATTGTAAAGAGATTTGTTAATATGCATAATAATCTTGATTTCTTGATACTGCAAGAAATTAAAATTGTTGTTTTTTCTCTTGATGTTGCTCTTGATTACATTTGGAAGGATGTTGCTAAGATTTTCTCCAACCATTTTAAAGGAAACGGAGAGTTTCTCTTCTTCTACATCCCAAATGGGTTAATCATATACATAACTCAGGTATTTCTCCATGTAATAGAGTGTCCTGGGTTGTTATTAAATACTGTGATGTTTTCTTCGATATCTGTTCTTTATATGCCTACAATGATTATCAAGAATGATCTCAACTTTGGGATTGGATGTCTAACCTACCTAACATCCCATAGATTATTGGAGGGGATTTCAATATGATTGAGTCGGATCTTGATAAGTTTGGAGGTGTTCCTTTTGAATGGAAATGATCAGAAAAGAATAGTTGGGATAGATTCAAAAAGCTTCTTAATCTTTTTTATCCCTTCTATGATCATTCTTGTGATAACTCTATTCTTAAATGCACTTGGTGCAATTTCTTGCAGGTTGCCAATCGGGTTTATTCTAGGCTGGATAGGTTTTACACCAACCTTGATTCTTTCTCATTCTTTTCTTCTACTTCCTCTCCTGCTACTGTTGTCCATCCCACCATGCTATCCAACCACTCCCCAATTTCTGCCACCATCAACTTTAGAAATGCTATCCCTCTTTCTGCCCCTCATTCTAAGAAGATTATTCTTAATACCTCCTTGCTTTCTGATTCCAATGTTTTGATTGCTATCAAAATGGTGAGAACTTTTAATCTGAACAATAAAAATATTTCACATATCTTTCAAACTTTTAGCCAGAAAAAAGCCAAAGATTTTAGAAGAATTGAAAATGATTTAACTAAACATCTTCTATCATTGGAAGCCAGTATTCAAGCCCAGCCTTCATCTTCAATTCTGGCAGAGCAAGTTTTTCTTGATATAAATAAACTTAGAAAACACTAGCATGATAAATTTAAAGGAGCTTATATCAGATCCAGAAATCAATGGTTACAATTTGGAGATAAAGGATCAAAAGATTTCTTTAACTTTCTAAAACAAAAACATTTGAAGGAAAGAGTTGACAGGGTTGTTCTTGAGGACAGAGAACTTCTATCTCTTCCTGACATCATCAATGCCTTTCACAATTTCTACTCTAATCTCTTTTCTTCTGAGGACTCCCCCACTTTTGTTAATATTAGGGATCATTGTATGAGCCTTATTCCCAATAAAATTTCTGAGGAGGATTTTATCTAGCTTCAAAATATTGTCTCCCCTCAAGAAATTGCTGATGCTATTTAAGAAATTGCTGATGCTATCCATAAGCTTAAGGATGATAAAGCTCCGGGTCTTGATGGTCTCCTTGCTTAATTTTATAAAGCTAATATTGATTGGATTACGCATGATCTTTATAATGTCTACTCTGAGGCATTTGAGAACAGTTCTTTGGGATGCTCTATTAATATTGGTATTATTAAACTCATACCCAAGTCTGGTGACAAGGCCCTTATCAAGAATTGGTAGCCTATCACTTTGCTTAATGTTTCATACAAGATTCTTGCTAAAGTCCTTGCCACCAAACTTGGAAAAGTTCTTTCCAAATTTATCTTCCCTACTCAAACTGGGTTCATTAAGGGTAGATACATTTTGGAAAACTTAATCACTAGTTGGGAAACTATGGAATGGGCTAAGACTTCTAATTAGAATAGTGTTATGTTGCTTGTTGATTTTGAAAAAGCTTATGACAGAATTGAGTGGGATTTCATTGTTAAAATGCTCGGAGCTTTCGATTTTCCTCCTATTTTCTCTAATTATGTTAAAATTCTACTTGCTGATGCCACTTCTCTTATTGAATTTAATGGTAACCTTTTACAGCCTATTAGTCTTTCTCACTCTATTAGACAAGGTTGCCCCCTTGCTCCTGCCCTCTTTGTCTTAGCTTCTAATGCTCTTTTTTACCTTCTCCATGATGATTCCCTCTCTCCTAGAGTCAATGGAGTTACCCTTTGTGATAATTTTGAACTTTTAAACATTCAATTTGTGGATGATACCTCCCTTTTTTCAGAGTTCTCTCAGCATAATATCCATTGCCTTAACCAAAAGTTCAAGATATTTGGGAAAGCCTCTAGAGTTTGTGTTTCCAGTCCTAAATCTATTATGCTTGGTTGGAAAGAGTCTCCTCCTGATTGGTTGAATCAATTTTCCTACTCTTGGGGTGGACCTCACAAGATTGTTAGATACCTTGGTATCCCTTTTTTTGTTGCTCCCTCTCTCAAGGATATGTGGGGGTGGGTTAAGAAAAAGATTATGAATAAATTAAATAGCTGGAATTAGAGAACTCTTTCTCTTGCAGGAAGGATTCACGTGTGCCAAAAAATCTTATCTTCTTATAGTATATATTACTCATCCACTTGGATGTTTAGCAACTACCAAATCCTTGAAATTCGAAAGGCCATTCATAATTTCCTTTAGTCAGATGGTAAAGGAAAAAGAAAAGCTCACATGATGAAATGGAAATGGTGTCATCTGCATAAAAAAAAGTCAGTGGCCTTGGATTGAAAGATCTGAGATTACAAGGAATCTCCCTTGCTTCCAAATGGATCTTCCAAGCTTTTGAGGATAATGAGCCTTGGAAGGTTCTTATCAAAAATAATATTCAATGTGGTGTTCCAAAAAAAGCCAAATCTTGGAAAGGTCTTCCTTTATGTGACTTGTTGGCTAGCCGCTTTGTTGTTGTTGTTCAAGGGTATTGGGTCTTTAGATCCATTTGGAAGGCTTGGGAGTTTGTCAGAGGTTTCATTGACAATTCCAGCTTTGACTGCCAGTATACTATTCATGGAGAGCATTCTATCTAGTGGTTCCAACCTTACTAATTTTGACAAACCTCTTGCTCTCATTAAAGGATGCTCTGCTAGATCCTGGAACTCCAAGGGCATTAAATGCATTATGGACATCATGGAACATAATACTCTCATTAGCTGGAATAATCTATCTAGCATTTATGATAGTACTAACTCTCAAATTAGAACTTATAATTTATTTAAGAATGCATGTATTTCTTTAAATCTGCCTAGGAGTACTAGTGTGGACTCCAATCGTTGTTTATCTTTTAGATGGAGGGATGGATCTCTTCTTACCAAAGTTAAAGCCAAAGATATTTATAAGTTTCTTAACTTTGACACTAATGTGACTGAACATATTAACAAGATTTGGTACTATAATCTCAGTTCTACTGAGTGGTAAAAGTCCTTTGACATTTTATGGAAATCCCCTATCCCCTTAAAGTTAAATGTTTTAAATGGCAGCTCCTTCTTGAAAAGCTTCCTGTTAGAAATCATCTTACTGGATTCGATACTTGTTCCATTTGCAGAATCCCTGAAACTATGAGGCATTTTTTTATTTATTGTAATTTTGCTAAAGAAATTTGGTTAATGTTTGACATTTATATTACTAAACATGTTTATACTTTTGAGATTGTTACTAGTTTTATACAAGGATTAAGAAAATATGCTAACCTTTTCTGGCACATTTTTTCATCTCTCATTCTTTGGTACATTTGGAAATTTAGAAATGAAGCCAAATTTCAAGGCATTGAGAAAAGTCTTACTGGGTTTTATAGAAAACTCGCCCATTTTAAGATTGCTTCGTAGATTTGCTGCATTATGAACATGGAATGTGAAAAGCTCTTAAGGTTTCTTAAGGATGGATAGGCTTCTATGTTCGTATATGAAATGAACCAGGGATATGAATGGGCCAGTATAATAGAAGAGAAATGTTTGTTTGACAAATCTCTTGATAACCTAATTAAAGAAATTAAAAACAATGGTACTCCTCCATATGAGAAACTTGACATGTTTGTTGAAATTCTGGAAAGGAAGAAGATTGTCTGAATGGAAGGTCCACAAGGCTGGATGACCTGGTTAGAAAATCGGGATGATATTCTCACTTAGCTATTTTGGGAGCCTCCTCTCTTTTTGTGCTTTCATACTTTATATTATGTGATTTTTAGTACTCTGGTTTGACCTCTTGGGCATGCTAGTTTCCCTTGGGTCTCTGTTGTTTTATGTTACTCTTTGAACTCTCAATGATTAATAATAAAAAATTTAAACAACATCAAGATAACATTAATGTGGAAGCAATATGAACATACACATCAAATACACATAAGCAATTACATATATAGTTTCAATTCCTCAAGGGTTCCTTCATGTTGAGTTACATTAAGAAGTTTATATTAATTAGTTTAAGTCTCAAGTATAGTGTCTCATGATCATAAAGAAATAACAGATACATAATCTCATAAGCAAATGCATAAGTATAACTAAAATGATGAAAGTACATCCAATAAATAACATCCATTGCTAATGTCACAGGGTATGTGAGAATAGATACAATACATCATAATACATGATAACATATATACATCAACTCAATAGAAGTCTCCAAGATAGAAATAGGAATGATAAAGGTACATGTGAGGCCTCACCCTAACCCATCATAGCATTGATAAATTTTTTACTTACATTTTGATATTCGGGACTTTGATATATTCACAGTTATTCAAGACTTAGATGGACAATCATTTTTTTTATCTATTGATTTTGACATTACATTAGTGTTTTACATCTATGATATGTACTAGGAACCTAATATTGTGAATGGGATTATCAAAATAATATGGATTTAACCTTACACATGGAAGGATAGAAATTAAATTACGATGTGATGCGAAATGTTAATTGATTGTGATGACTTATGATTCAATGTAATGTGAAGATTTTGGCATTTTAACATTTTGAATGTTTTATTTGAAATGATTGAGTAAAGGAATTCCATTGAATTATGTTAATATGGATTACATAACATTTAAATTCATATTTATTTATGATATGTATTTTATATGACCTCTTTGGATTACTAATGCTCAATTTTAGTGTGCAAGAAGTGGAACCATAGAAAATTTTGGGGGAAACAAGGTCTAAACTTATGTGAACACTATTTAACCAAGGTGAATCTTTGGAAGATTCAAAAGCCTTGTTGTGAAGTATTTTTCTTCGTAAATGTAAGTTTTCTTGTATGTGAAAATTTTTAATCAGAAAGATGCATTAGGGACATGTCATGGTGATGTGGAATGCACTTTTATGTGTCACTTGACACTTGTGGATTTTGTGTGTTAATGACATGTCATCTATGGTTTTGGTCATGATGGCATTTTACTGTAAAACTAATTACCATGTTAATGATTAAGTAAACATAATTGACAAGGGATAGGATGGGTTGCAATCAAAGGAAATTCGAAATTAGACTTGACTAAGGTTTTGAAGGGTCATTAGGTGGTCCCAAAGTGTCTTTTGTGTGAAAATAAGCTACCTATATGATACTATAACATGTTAGGGACCTAATTTTTACCATGATAGTGCCTAGACAACCTAGGGGGGCCCTTTACCAATGCCTTCTTCCATCAATTCGAAAATGGAGTTGTCACATGAGCTCTTTCCACTAAGTCAAAAATAACAAACTTAGGGGAGACAAGTTTGTAAGATGAAGGGGCTTGGTGTTTTTGCTAAAATAGTTAGTGGGAGGGCCTTTTTAGAGAGTCTTGGATAAACTAGTGGGGTGTTCACCCATGCTCTAAGTTTAGTAAAATTTAGGGTTTCAGAGGAGGACTAAGGAAGCTCTTCATCAACTATCATTGCCTTTAGCTTGGACCAAAGTTGGTGCTCAAACCATGACCATTTTGTTTTAGTATTGCTTAATGAATCAGTAAGTATGGAGTGTTGTTATGGGATCATGTCTTTTTATTGTAATCTTTGTGTTGTGTTGTGAGTGTGCATTGTGTTCCATGTAAATTCTTGGGTTTCTTCCTTGATCTCCTTGTTTTGTTTAAATGTTGAATTTTTTTATGGGTTTGAAGGCTTTACTCACACTTGGGAGGGAAAAGAAGCCTTGGGTGAAGGGGTTAGTTGGGCTCAACAATGTAGTAGAGAGCCTCTTCAATGGAAGTGAAGGGGGCAAATTTTCATGCAGTATGGGCTCCATTGAAGCCATTGTCTTGATATTATGATTTGGGGGTGATAAGTGGAAATTGTGAACCTTGGGGGTGATAAGTGGAAATTGTGAAGGGAAGTATGTATGATGCAAGCCTTGTAGAGGCATGGTAAAATTTAATGTGTGTGAATTGTATTAACATGGTAAATCATCTTTGAAGAGCCCACCTTCACCCAATGTATTCATAATTCCAATGGTGAATCAATGTGCAAGCCATGCAAGGGATTGTATGTGTTGTATTGTGTGATTTCATGCATTAGAAATGTTGTGTGTGTGTGTCTCAGTTGGACTTTGTTTCCCCTGCTCAATGGGTGGCTTCATAGAAGCCTAGGCTGGGAGGTGAACCTCCATGGTTCCTAGTTTTTGTGTTTTTTTCTAGGTTTTGTGAGAATGGATTCCTTGAGAAGATTAGGGTTACACTCTTGATATTTTGAAAAAGCTTGTGTTGTGAAATCAAATTCCATTTTTATTTCTTTGTTATATGAGAGGGATTCATCTCCTATTGTATCTTGTTGTAAGTGTGTAAAGTGAAATCTGAGACTTTGTATATAGTTGTCCTTGCAAAGAAAGTTTGTGTCATTGTCTTAGTTGTGTAGGAAGAAAAAGAGATAATGTCATGTTAAGGAAAAAGGGATGAACATCTTTGTTTGGAAATTATCAAGTAAAGTAATATTTGTCATCCTAGAAAATTCATGTTGCAAATAGGAGATTGATTCATTGTAGACATGAAGATTGGTGTATTCAATCCATAGATAAACTATGTAGAAATTTGATGTTAGGAAGTTAGTGTTAACATTTTATTTACAAGGTAGGATGATTGAGAGTATTGCAAATTTCTTCTAATGTGATTGGTGAAACATGAATAAAAAGTTCCAATATTATCTTTATACACAAGTATGCATGGAAATAATTCATGTGTTGCTATGAATAACTATTTCTATATATGATCCTAATCATCCTTGAACTATTTGTTCTATGAGTAGTTACCCTTTCATATGTGATAATAATCATCCATAGAAAAGTTTAAAATAGAACTTGTACATTGAGGTGTTCAACGTGGAATTGTCTTGCATCATTAAAATCTATAAGATTATATAGAATAATGATAATATCAACTTTATCACCAAAACAAAGAACCTGATCTTCAGAGTTGAAATAAAAGAAATTAACTTAGTATAACACATAGTCTACATTATATGGAAAAAAAAAAAAGGTTATTGTAGGTGCACATGTTACCTCTCTAGAAAATGTATGAGAATGAGAAACTAATCCTTGCCTATTACAGAGTAATATAATATTCAGAAGGATTATGCCTAGAATTTTCTCATAGAGTACCATTAAAATAATCACTTCTATCAAAAGGACAAGAGACAAATTGATAAAAATGACTAACTAGAGGATAAAAGCATGCCTATTCCCATTAAAATCTCATAAAATAGCATTCCTTTAAGGATAGTCACGTGAATGGGAAAAGTGCTCTATTTAAATAAAAATAAAATCTAACAAAAGAAAAAGCTAACCCAACATAAGTCTAGGCGTCATAATCTTAGGATAATCGATATATATAAAACTTAAACATGTGAGGGGACAGTGGTCACCACACCCTCTTCTAGGCGTCCTTACCTCCTTGCTAGCTTTTGGGTGCAAGTACAAATGCAAAGAAGTTGACTTTGTTCTGACATTGGTTAGAACCTTCATCTTTAAGCACTTTTCCCTCTTTAAAATTTATTTGGGTGCATAAAATATGATCCATATACTGGCATAAGTCAGAGATCTCCTCCTAATCGCCTCCACCTTTGGAAGAAGGGAAAAAGGTGCCCATCCTTGGGCCTAGCACATGTCATGATGTTTTCTCCTAGGGGTAGGTGCTAAGGGATAAAGGGAAGTAGGTTGTCTTTTCAAATGGGGAGTTGGGTTGCCTAATTTGAGGTAGGGGATGTCATTCCTTGTTTTTATGAATATTTGGTAATGTTTAGAGTTGAATTATTATATCAAGTCATGTGTTAGTAGGTGGGTTAGGGGTAAGATGGAAAGTGGAGTTGGTTAGTAGTTAGTAGGAAAAAGGGAGCTAGTAAAGTAAGAGTGGTTTTTTTAATAAAAGTGAGGGGCAAGGTGTTATTTAGTAATAATTATTTATGTTGTGGATAATGTGAAGGGGATTTCGTGTGGTAAGGTAAGATAGTAGGTAAGAGAGTATAGGATGGGTGTAGAGCTTTTAAAAATTAAAATTTAGGAAACAATTGGTAATTATTATTGGAGTTTTTATATCTAATTAATTTCATTAAATAATAATGGTCTTAGTTGGATGATGGGATTGGTTAGGGTATCATAAGTTAGAGCTTATTTGGAAAATAATCTTAGCTTAGCAATTTTATATATATATATATATATATATATATATATTCAACATGACTTTCTTTTATGTGAGATAAGTACGACATTGGATCTATGTTAGTAAGTAGGTACATAGTAATAATACAAAATTAGAAAATATTAAAATATAAAATAACATGGATAACTCTTGATTTTATATAAATCTATAAATTTTGAAATATGAAAATAATGTTTGTAGTTTGAAGTATCCTACTAGTAGTGAGTTACGTGGAAAGAAGTTGATCTATATAAAAGAAGCTAGCAGAGATCTCTTTTTATAAGCAAAATTTATTAGATACATGTAAACCTAGAACTAGTTTTAGTGATTGGATTATTAAGATGTGAATTATTGATGAAGGGTTAGTAAAGGGTAATACATTATAGAAAATTTGGGAATAAATAATTGAAAATTGATTTAAAATACTTAGTCGTAAGACATCGATTTAAATGAAGTTCATAAAGGATAAAATGTAAGAAGTTCATTAAAATAGTAGTACCTATACACCAAAATAGAATTGGACATAGAATGTAGCAAGTTAAGGTTACATATATATATATATATATATATATAGAGAGAGAGAGAGAGAGAGAGAGAGAGAGAGAGAGAGAGAGAGAGAGAGAGAGAGAGAGAGAGAGAGAGAGAGAGAGAGAGAGAGAGAGAGAGAGAGAGAGTAAAACAACTTGAAATCAAAACAACTAGGATAATTATAAAGCATCTTCACATTCACATACGTAATGTCCTGATTTAATGATAGGATGTGGAATTCGAAATGATAACATCATCTACTTCTTATGTTTTCAACAAATGTTAAAAAACTAATTTGATCTCCCTTTAAAAATTGAAATACAGTATTTTGACCGGACAAAATTCTCCCACATCAACTAGAATTAATTATCTCCAACTAAATGAACAAATAAGTGACACCCTAGTGTTCTTGAGAAAGCATGAGTTGACACTTCGTAGCTAAATAGAAAGTTTGTAACCAAGTATAGGTCTGTATATGTACTATCCTTTACTTCACCATTCAAAAAAAATAAAATTGTTGGTTGTGTTTTGAATTGTAAAATTTAGGGCATGATATTTTGGTATTAGAGCCAAGTTACAATACTAGAGCCTTACCCATTATGCTTAACTCACTAAAACTACAACTTGTGTGTAGGATGCTTATTGTTACCTATCGTTGTCAAAGGGGCAGAGTACCTAGAGATGCTCGAGTTGCACTAGGTGGAGCCAAGCATGAAATCAGTGGACCTCCACCCAAGCAACCTCAAAACTCCAATCAGCTTGTCACAACCATTCAAGCATTGAGTTACCTTGGACTAGTTACTCTAAACCCTAGACCCTCAATGTGACACATGCGGAATTGAAAAAATCCTCTCAAAAAGATGAGGCAAACCAGTCATTCTTTCATCCCATTCCCATCCTTAGTCTATATAAGCACTCAAGGCACGGGTGGGGTAATATCTGTAACTTATCTTTTGAGTGTGTTTCCAAAAATATTAATTACTAGATTATCACTTATTACATAACTAACAATAGGTTACCCTAGCATTGACCACTTCGGGTCCTAGACCCTTACTGCATGCCACTCCCAAAGACATGTACCTAGACAACCTCTCCTAAGCACATAAACATAGTTGTGTCCCATATCACAACACCCATCATAATCAAACCTAGTTCCTTAATAGGAAACCTAAAAATAAGTTGGTTCTCCCAATCCAAGTAAACACACATGCACCACATAGCAAATCTCATAAATGAAATACTGAATATAAATCACAAAACTCATCATAATATTCAGAATGAATAACATTATAAAGAAATCACAAAAGTAAAGATCTAGTGTACATCCTAGTTGGTTATTCTAAACAACTCACAAGAAAACCAAAATGAAATAACTATAACCATAAAGTTTAAAAACCCATCGCAAAATAAATATAATACAATTAAACTAAATGATTAGAACTAATCTTACACATAAATTTTATTTAAATATAATCTAAAAATTATCATAATAACTAAGTTATTAGTTATATATAAATTTAGCTAATGTTAAATATAACTATAAATATGACTAAATAATAATTAATAATTATATAGTTTATTAATATAGAATGATCAATTTAATCTATATACATTTATTTATTAAAAAATAAATTTAAAAATTAAAAAAATTGAAAAGTACAAGAAATATATATATTCTAAATCACCTATCCTAAATTTCCTACACGGAATGGGAAAAAAGAATAATGGACTAAATTATAACTAATACTTCCATGCATACTCTTCCTTTAAAATAAGGATTTCCTAAATCGAACACAAATAGTCATGTGGGAAAGAAATGACTATTAGATTTAATTTAGAAATAATTTACTAAGGATAAGCATAAAGAATAATCAAACCCTTTATTTGTAGGCGAGTTGATAAGAAAAAGGTACATGTTAAAGAAACTCCATAAAATAGAATATTATTATAATTATGTTGACCCTTATAGATTACTGGTAACGTTTTCTGAAATCAACAAGTCTATCTTATATTATAAGAAATTATGAACACGTACCTCATGTATGTACAAACCCACCAATTTGATTGAATTGCTAAAATCTATAAGATTAATCCCAAAAAGGTTTGAATTTAAAAATAATATGCAAAAGCCTTAAGATCCACGTGGAAGACATGGGCCTTGTGTCCCCACCAAAAGAAATGCTCCATTTTTAAAAAAATAGGAAAAAAAACCTCAACATGGTTTGGATAAAATACAACTTAAAGTTTATTTTAATGTCATGATTCATAAAATGACTTGGCGAAGAAGCGACCATTCCTTGTCTTCATATATATTGGGGATTGGGGATTGGGGATTGTGTGACATTTCAAAATAGTAATAATACATGAGCCAAAAAAATAACCTTTTCACCAAGATTAAGCTCAATGCATGAGAGAAGGTATACGGGTGACCTATCGAAAGGGTTTTGGCTATGGAAGGGCCAAAATGCACCTCATAACTAATTTGTTTGTATTTTTTAACAAATGAACATTCATATATAAATTTATAATTAATTAATAGAAGTGCATTTTGGTCCCTATATAGATAGTGCCTATCGAAAGCGCGCCATATCATTAATTTTTTTGATGTTAAAAACATTCACTAGCAAAAACCCTTGTGCAAGAATAGTAAAAGTAATAAAGATCCAATAGAAAATTAATTTCTTTAGTTTATATGAATTAGCATCCACATGCATATAACGAAGGAACAAAAGAAATATATATTTAGTTTTTGCTTTTCTTTCTTTCTTTTTTCCCCTTTTTAAAAAAAATTATCAATCATCCTTTTCTCTCCAAATATATAATTTCAAATTTTTAATCTTTTTATTAAATACATATGTATATTCTTTTCTTTCTTTCTTTTAAATAGACAAGAAGAATTCTAAAACAGGTTGTAAATTCAATTCAATTAGATTTCAACCAAACTCTAACTCACAATTTTGTTTTCTCTTAAAATTTTCTTTTGTAAAACAATGAGAAACTAATTTCATTCAATCAGATCTGGAAAATAATCTAGATGACTAACAAAATTCCAACCACTCAATCAAGCACAGAGGAAAATAGATCTTTTCTAATAAAATGCCTTTACGAGATTTCAAACCCTACCTCATGCTAATGCTAATATATGACAACCGAATGAAATTCTAACTCCAAGAAAATATCCTTCAAGACACAAAAATTCCCTTCTTTTCCAAACGCCAAAGTTGCTCTCCAGAACTTGTGTGTGCAATAATGACCTGAAAACCCTCTAGTATAGAACTCTAATTACATTTTAGAGTTTTGTCACCACTAATTCTAAATTGCAATTATTTTAATTTATTATTCCTTTCATGCACAAATAATCTTCTTTTAATTGAAAATATTATTTTATTATTATTTTATTTATTTCTCCACTATTCATTTAAAATAATCTCATAAAAGAATCATTTATTAATTATTTAATTAATAAAGATAACTTAAGTGCATTATTTAAATGTCACTAATTTTTAAATCTTCATTAATGAAATAATAATGCTACACAAGAATTAGAGTTCAATAATTTAATAATTAATTTTAAAATTCCTTTTAATGTAGTTTTCTAAATAAGGACTTTAAATTAAATCTTTTAATTTAATTGAAATCCATATAATTCCAATAATTTTAATATATACAAAATTGTCTTATTTTAACATTTTTCTATTTTTTAAAATCAAATAACATTTGATAAATCAATATCATCAATTGATCCAAGAATCATAAATAATTAATCTATCAGGCAAATCACTAAGTCAAACCTCAAGAACTGCATAAGGAAAATCAACCCAAACAAGAATTAAACCACACACACACACACAAAAGACTCACAGGTTTTAAAAAAGGTAGATAGTTTTTTATGAGTCCTCCTTGCAGGAAACATATTTAGGCAATGTCTGGGACTAGACCTGATCATTATCTTCACATTCTCACCATTTGAGTATTGTAATAAGGCATGCTCATCTTGGCAATTTAGGGAAGTCGATGCCCAATACCTACATCTTGCATAAAAGACAAACATGTACATGTATATAAATATATCTACACTAAACATGCAATGGTAGGGAGTGGTACATCGTGTAGATCCTAAATAATAGGTGACTACAACTTCCTCCCTTAACCACGTCAAACACGTCAAAAAGAAATATAAAACAAACACGTGCACCATACACATGCAAGTATGGGGTAAGTATCATAATAAATCACAAGTCAACATTGAATGATCATATATAATAATGCATTAAATCATATGACATTATAATAAAAGAAACCACAATTATAACTAGGAATCATTGAAACACCATTAATAGACGTGAAATCATAAGCATTAAACAATACATGAAATGAAGTCAATCAAACAATTATTACCAATATATCGATAATCCAAGTTATGAAACAATACCATCTAACTATAAAATAAATATCTCTGCCTGAAATAAACCTAAAAGAGTTTGGCAATCATAACATAAAAAGAAAAATATATGTGGGCTTTACATTCGTATTCATGTTTTTACCAACATTAGTGTTTTCCTTGTTATTTTTTATGAGGTAAAGGGTGGTAGCTATTGATGCATCACCCACATCGAGAAATTAACATCTCTATCAAACTTATCTTCTAGCTCCTCATTCTTCTTAACCAACTTTGCAATGGACTTCTCTAGCATCTCTTTGTCCAAGATCCCCTTTTCTTTGTTTTTTTCTCCCATAGTGGCCCCCTTGTGCTAGTTGTGATCTCCCTCCATTTTTTTAGGCTTCTACCCATCCCGCCCACCCCCCCTCCCTATAATTTCCATTTTAAATTGAATACCTACATTCCTCATTCTCATAGGTGAAGTAATCATACCTTACTCTCCAACATTATCCCCCTTCTCAAAATCTGGGGTAATGGTCTTCGTTTTGAAGGTATCATAAACCTTAGAGGGAAAAGGGCTATTTGGTTCCTCTTCCATTAAATTCTTGTATTTACCTTTTCTTTTAGTTTCCTCTTCCTCTTGGTCCCCATAGTTCCTTCTAATCTCTTTATGTTTGGGTAAAGGGCAAAAATTTCTCCCAAACCTATCAGTTGAAGCATATTTATTAGATTTAGCCAAGACGGGGTTGGACGAGGGCTTTTCCTCTCTAGCACTTTTTCCCAATCTATTAGTTCCCTTCCAAAAGATGGTACTAGCACTCTCAACATTGAGGACCTTTGTTTTTCCCATCTTTATCTTCTAAGAAGAGGCAATGGGGTTCCTATTATTCTCGATACGGGTGGAGGGGGAGGAATTTTGACCCATATCATTGATTTTTATAGGCAAGGGGCTCAAGCTTGGGATTTGGGGGTGAAGGCCTTTGTTGAATTTAAAGAGGCAAAAAATCAAGGTTTGGTGATACACAAAATAAATTTTTCATTCCTCTTTCTTTTTCTTATGATCTGCATGCAACCTTCCACAGAAAGTAAAAGAAGATAGGAAAAAGAAATGCATTCCTTATTGCTAGAATGGTTTTGGATGGGAAGGTGATGATAATATCATATCTTGAATCTATCTTACATGGTTATGTATCGCATTATGACATAAAAAATAATATCTCTAGGCTCTGGTAACTTTTCATGGGCAAGCCCACCATAGGAATGAACAAGGGCTTCATTAGAACTGAAAAACTTCCCCATGCTTGGACATCACATCCACCACCCTACGCTGCTTGCTTCAATTTTTACCTTCTAACACTAGACTAGTAGCACTAGAAATTAGCTCTTTAGTGGACTCAAAGGAGACCTAACTGATGTTAAACCATTGGTTCTTCCATGAGTCCACAAACTGCCAAGTTACCATCTTAGCATCGCCTTCAATACTCTTGATGAATAGAATAAGCCTTCATTCCTTCAAGTGCATCCATTTTTCCATATGCTTCCAAATATGCTCTCCAATTCTAGGTGATTCAATCCTTGTATTATCACTATCCATAACTTCCTCCTCCACAAGCTGAACAATTAGGTCCTCCACTCCCTCCTTCAGCTCAACTGCCATACCCTTCACACACTTCAAAAAACCCAAAAAAAATATAGTGAAGCCCTTACAAACTAGATTTTGCAACTTGAAAAAGTGAAATATGTTTGCCAAACACTTGATTTTAACAAATTTTAATTCAAAAAATTAAATTGATTCCTCGACTATTAGATCATAGTCTTTCTATAATCCCCCCTTCAAAGTTTGCATCGAAATCTAGAAAGTACCTTCTTGAGTGCAAGAGAATATCATCTGAGATCTTGCATTGATTATCAAGCTTCTGCTTCCCATCATAAATCATAATTAGAAAATAAAATGTACAGGTGACTCCAAAATGATTTATCAACTCTAGCATTTCCACTAAAGTTAGCACCATCATGGTCCAACCCGCCATATTAAATATAAGCTTAGTGATGTCATCCCTCACCAAACATAAAATGATAGAGGTTGTCCTTTTAATATTAATTAAAGGGGACATAATTAATTAGAAAGGATTTTTTTGAACTAGAGAATTAATCACCATCATACGATCATACTCATTTTCCCAAACTTGAGCATTAATAGCCTCATGTTCATACCCCACCAAGTTGTCCGCCACTTGATTCCCTTCCCTATAGACATGTTGAATTGGAACTTTATTAATCCTATTTAGGAGAATTTGGGCATCTCTAAGAATTGACATGGCATGCCAATTCATCTTATTATCTCCTTTAGCAACCTCAATTAATAATAATGAATCTCCATCCACTATACAATTTTGAATTGTCATATTATGTGCTAGCTCCAACCTCCATAAGAGTCCCAAGGCTTCTGCCAAATTGCTTGAAAATTTCCAACATTTCTTCAAATATCTTGTGATACAAACTCCTTCATTTTGAATGATTCCTCTTGCCATAGCACCATCACTCCTCCTTGACCCATCAAGTTTCAATTTACACCAATTCGAGGGATTGGCTTCCATCTAGTATTCAGTACATTTTGGATCCTTCAATTATCAACTTTCTCAATTAACTAGGAGATATCCTAGAATTCTCCCCGACACCTCTCAACATGTGTGGGAGGGTTTCCATTTCCAAGTCAAAGAAAACTCCCTAATCACTCCCATTGTAAGTCAGGTAACCACTTTTAGTGGGTATTATTTTCTCTAAAAATATGGTTATTCCTCTCCTTCCATATCTTCCAGCACACATATGGGGGGATGGCCTCCCAGATCATTTTAATGAGGGGGTGGTGTGAGGGAAATTTTCATCCAAAGATGAATTGGTGCACATCTCTGTTAAAGATGCATGAGATCCCAAGTTGGTCATTGAGGATTTTCCACCAAACCTGTGTAGTATAGGGGCAATGGATTAAGAGATGAGGGATGGTTTCTTCCTCCCTGTAGCATAGCACACATTGGTTTCCTATATGGAAGCCACACCTCTTAAGATTATCAATATTGAGGATACTACTATGCATAACAGACCACCAGAAGAAGTTGATTTTGGGGAAAGAGTGCTAATGCTCGAAATATTTTTCCATTTCATGTTCCCAACCTCCCCAATTATGCTATTGTAGGCCGATTTCATGCTAACATCCCCACTTGGGTTCCTTTTCCATATTAGTTTGTTAGTATCTTAGATGGAGGGAATTTGGATATCTTTTAGGAGGGATCTATTAGACTAACCACCAATGTTCCTATTTAGGATTCATGATATGGCTTAACCACCTCCCATGTTCTATAAGTCTAGTGCTTGTATTAGGCATTGAAAGGTCAATCTTTTGGTGTAATAACAACTCTAGCTTGTTACAAGTGGTATCAAAGCTTGGTCATAGGTTTGAATCTCCTTAGGTAACACTAAGGGGGGATTGTTGGACTAACCGCCAACATTCCCCTCAAGGATTCATGGCATGGCTTAACTGCTTCCTATGTTCTATAAGTCTAGTGTTTATATCAGGCATTGAAAGGTCTATCATTAGGTGCAACGAATACTTTGGCTTGTAACAAGGTCTCAACTCCTCATACATTATCTTATCCATAGGGTTAAAATTTTCCATATTAAAATTCTTCTACTCCTTGCTATGTAAATATAATTCATCACCTTTTCACCATGCTTGATCACCTCCTACTCTTTTAAAATAGCAAACTTTGTGTGAATTAAAAGAGCATAGCCCATATGTCTTGCCAAAATCTAACTAGAATACCATCCCCAATATTTCATTTAATGTTTCGGGTATGTGCAGGATCATGGTGTACCAAACTATGGCCTTAAGTGGCAATGAAAAATCAGCAAATCAGGTTTATGTCAACTTGACACATAATTTTGAAGTGGTTATGGACTTATATCAAAAAGTTGTAAGAAAATAATCTGTAAGAAATTGAATGTAGTTTCTAAACTACTAGGCCTTATATGGAGAAAAAAATAATTAATTGGTCAAAAGTTTGAATTTTAATGCATTACTAAGAAAATTTCAGGGCAAAAATAAAAAGTAGGTGTATGTCTGACCACCTTAATCAAAATCAAATCATAATATTTTTTTAATATAATTATAGATATGAAAAGTAGACTCATGCCCGGATGTGACGCATATTTTTTTGGTATTTTTATTCCAAATAAATAATTAAATATGAATTTTTTACCAAAACTTTTTCGGAAAAAAAAGTCCCGTGTCTGACCACCCTAACTAATAGAAAATTTTATGAAATTTAAAATATTTTTATTTTCTTATACTAGCCAAAGTATAGAATGTGACACAACTTTTAGATTTAAAAAATGTTATACTGTTTGAAAGTTATAGCTATTTTTCAATCAGTATGTCAATCAGCACTTTATAATTATCTTCATTGATAGTTAACTAATAAATACTTATCGAACTCAGAATTTGATAGAAATTATATTGATAGAATCTAGAGAGAAATATTAAAAAACCTTTTTTCGTTTCATTCAATTTTGATCAAAATAACATTGTCAGACGGCTACCTGAAGTCTGAGTATCACTAAAACCCTCTTCAAACACATCTTTTGGGTTGACCGGGTAGGCTTGGTAAATACTGATTTCTAATTGAATATCCGATTCCAAATCGGATATCCGATTATAAATCTCATATTCGATATGTTGCGATTGGCAAATTCAAAATCCCAACCCATTTTGGAGGGAAAATTGGATTTAAACATCATAGCTTATTATTTATAAATTATTTCACTTATATTACTATGTAAAGACGTATTTTAATACATTATATATATATACATACATACATATATATATATATATATACATATATATACATACATACATACATACATACATACATACATACATACATACATACATACATACATACATACATATATATATATATTAACGTAATTTAAAGATATAAAATATAATCTAGCAATATATAATAATATATTATGTTAATCTTATTACAATCTATAAATATAATTTATATTATTATTATTTTTACTAAATATAATAACGTAATTTATATATATATATATATATATATATATATATATATATATATATATATAATAACACAATATTTTCATTAAATATAATAAAGTAATACATATATATGTTATTAATATATATAATAACATCATAGGTATATTATATATGTTAATAATATACATATCTATTATATTAAAGGGTATGTGCAGGATCATGGTGTGCCAAAAAGTGGCGATGTGAAAAAAAAAAGAGTTTGAAGATGCCTAAAAGCGCTTCAAAATCCGCTCTGACTTTTTTTTACCTATCCAGGAACCAAACTTGGAAGGTTAAGCCGAGCCTTATCAGATATCCGATATCATATCGGATATCCGATTTTAAATCCAATATCTGACTAATAATTAAAATCATATAATAGTATGATATATTATTTAATATTATTATTATTGATATAAAATAATAATAATAATATTAAATAATATATCATACTATTATATTATAATAATATTATTATTATTTAATATTATTATTATAATAATTATTATACTATAATAATAATATTATAATAACATATTATATTATAATAATATAATATAATATTTCATATATTATAATATATAGTAATGTAATATAATATATATATATATATATAATATAATATAATAATAAAAAGTAATATCTTATAATATAATATATAATAAAAAAGTATAATATATTATAAATTATAATAATATAGTATAATAATAATATTTTATATTATAATATATAGTAAATTAATATAATAAATATAAAATATAATATAAAAATATATAAAATGTAATATATATGTTATATTATATATATTCTAATATCGGATATCCGATACCTGTGCATGGATTAAACACAAAATCACAGACCTACGACCCTTATTTTCACGCGAATTTGGGCCAGTCAGATCGGATATCAGATAATAAATCGGATATCAGATAGCAAATCGGATATCAGATATCAGGTATGTTACCCCCCCGCCCCCCCCCCGACTCATTTTTAACCTAAATTTAATAGATTTTAACAAGATTTTGTTTGTTTTAGTTGAATCTAGGGTTTTTTTGACAAAAATGGTTAAAATTTAGATTTTTTTTTAATATATATTACGTTTTGCAATTCAATAGGAATGGCTGATCAAAATGATGACACTGAGGCAGGGAATAATATTCCTCGCAACCCACCACCAAACGATCCAGTATCCCCACAAAACCGTCCACCAAATGATCCTCTACCTCCTCAAAACCCTCCTCAAATCGAGGATTTGATAAATGAAAATCTCACTGAGTTGAGAGGTTTGCATAGAACATACAATAATGTACCTGCACTGGCTCTTATGTTATCCACGTTAAACACCATAGTGGATAACATTGAAACTCTTACAAACCAACAAAATGCCGCTCTTCATTGGCATGATGAAATGCACCAGATGTTTGATGATGGTTTGGATTATGATGAGGTCGCGGCCCTCAACATAACCAAAGACGATTTGGCAAGCCTTTTTGCTAACCCAAAAATGGGTATACCAGTTGACCCAAAAAAACCAAACTATCAATTAAATGGTGCACAAATGACGCCATACGTGCAAATTTTTGGGACCGTTGGTGGATGGTCTTTGACATCCCTCCACATGGCAATTTAGACATACCATTTTATTTCCTTAAAAAATTATATGCAGAATTTGTGTTGAAACTTAAAGTGAACTATTGGAGCATGAAGCCCAACATGGGCTTAGGACTAGGAGCTCCTCAGGATAGACCCTCTTCCCAGCGGAAGAAACTTGGCACTTTTGTCCCCCCCCCCCCTGATATCTCCCCCCCTCCTCGAGTGCAGCATCCAGATATTATGGCAGAGGCTAGCTCTCAGACCATCAGAGCCATTCATAGGCTGAGTAGCCTAATGATATCTCATGCTAGGTCAGTCTTGCCTCCTCATGTTGATGATGTTGGTGCCAGTTCATCATCGGCTAGCTCATCACACGTTTGTGTGCCTCACACTTGCATTACATGCAAGAATATTTGCCTGGGTCCCATAGGTGATCTTCCTGAGTATCATTTTGTATTAGACGACGATACACCAGACGCACGTGCAGAGGCTACAGACCTTGATGCGAGAGAGGAGGGGAATGTAGAGGCATGGACTCCTTCGGTGTCGGTACGTGTATACATTTTTTTGTTATGACATATGTGATTTAAAGTTAATTTTTATAATAGAGTAATTTTAATTTTTAAGCCATACTAACTTTTACATGTATGTGATCTTCATTCATGTTTAGTTGATGACCGAGGAGGAGCTCAGACAGATAGATGATGCTACACTCTCGGCCATTTCATTTGGCCTTGAGAAATCTACAGTACATTATGTTGTGTTCGCATTTCTTTTTTCTATTTGATATTGTAGCATATATGGTTGCTAATCTTTCTTTTATCTTGCAGATACCACCTGCCCCGGGGGGACAAAGTGCGGGGGGTGAGCCAGCATGCATTGACAAAGGAAAGGTAATTAGATGTTTTCTAATTGAATAAATATTGATGCATTCTTGTAAAATTTTTGTGGTAATCTCATTTAATTACATTATTTATTGTATATAGGGTGTGGCTACTAGCGATGAGCCTGTACAGATTCAGTGTCTTAGATCATCAGGGATTTTCATTCGCACAGAGAGCCCGATTGTATGTATAAGTATCATTTATTTTTTATTTTTTTAATTGATGCAGAGGAAAGTATGATTGTTGTTCTATACAATTTCTATGATTTTTTCCGTACCAATAATCATTCATGTCTTGCATATGTTCATTACAACTTAAATAGGCTTATATGCACCTGTCCAACCGACCAAGTTGGTTACAAAGGTTTATTTAATCAAACAAATACCAAATTACTACTTTCCCTCCAAAACTAATATGACCGTTTGAATTTGAAATTCAAATTTCAAACTATAGTTTTTATGCATTCCCTAACTTTCTAAACTATTCCATTGACTCAAAATTGGTCATATGGATTTATTAAATGCAACTAAGTAAATTTCCAGAAAATTGAAGTTTTTATTATTTTTTCTCCAAACCACCATACACTCTAATCTCCCCCTTTCAACTGAGATCACATATGACATATATAAAGGTCTACATGACCGTTGGAACAACCATATAGGCATTCCCAACCATAAAACAAACAAACAACCACTTTTTGCTAATACTGTTTAGACTCTAAATACCCTATTCTAAGGCCTTTTGGTCCCATGGAGTCACTTGGTTTATAACCACACCAAAATTCTTGTGGGCCTTACATGTGCCTTTATTACAAAACATAGACCAACTTGTAAAATATGGACCAAACCTTTATTCCAACTTCCTAATCTACTTGAATCCTTGCTTTCATGGAGTGGCAAGGTGTCCGGCAACAGAGATACTTGTTCCCCCTTGCCACATAGGTTAGGTGCCCTGCACCACCTTTCCTCTCTCTCATTCTGAACACTAGTCCACCAAGTGAGTGATGTTCCTCTCAGTCTTGTTGTTGCTACTTTTACCTTCTTATCTGCCTCTATGTCTTCAAGATCAAAGTAGTTCTCAAGGGCCTCTATCCACCCTAGCACTTCTTCACTATCCATTTTACCCTGGTATATTGGAAAATCAATATGGTTCTTCCCACCATTACCTTGTACTGCCTTAATGATTCTCATAAATCTCCTTTCTTCAGGATCATCTGTTGTCTCATGCTCTTGCCTTGCATTACCAACCTCTTCTTCTTCATGGTTCTCTCCATGATTTCTTCCTCTAACCTCTTCTCCTCTAGGTTCTTGCCTTTCCTTTTCTAAGGATTCTATCCTTGCAATAAGCTTCAACCTCTCTCTTCTCATCTGTCTTTCTTTCCTCATTCTAGATGCTTCAAGTTCTCTCCTCTCTCTTTTCTCTTTTGCCAACTCTTCTCTCAATTCTTCAAGTTCTCTAGCCATTTGATTTTTAGGAGGCATTTTCACAACAAGTTTTCTTCCTTCCCAAGGGCCAACTCACTAATTCTCTTTCTTTCCTCACCAAGAAATCTCTGGACACCACTTATGTACCTTTCAACTCTGGGACACACAAGGAGGAATTAGACACACCAAGGCTTCAACAAAGGGACCAACACACTAAGGATTTTCAAGATTATAGGTCTTGGTCACACTCCTAAACACCCAAACTTCAAAACCCTCCTTAAAATGGCTTAAAAACCAGGGCCTGCTTGTTCAAACCCCAAAACTGAATTCTAGAACGTTTTGACTTGTCTAATGACAAGATTATGATCATGACAACCTACATGAACCTATCAAATGACTCATCTACCATATGAAATCCTAAAATCCTATCTCATGCCCAATTACAACTTTCTTCCACATATGAGTCCAACATTATAACTTTGTATGCTTCCATGAGCCATAATTGGTGCAAAGATTGCCCAATTGACTTCAAGAGATGTTCCATGACCTCTGTAATGCCTTGGATCTTCAATGTTCCCCTGATGAGCATGGGATGCTCTTGCATAACTTATCTTCATAAATAAATTCAAAAATAATTTTCGTGATATTAACAACTACTATTTTGTATCTCATAGGAGACTCCTAGTGCACATGAGGTTCGACGGGACAGTTATGTAGATTTGATGACGCGGCCACTTACTCCTGAGGAGGAGCCTACAATAGTAAGTTGTAGTTTGAATTCATGATTAAATATGTTATAAATTTAGCATGCTATGAATTATAATGTTATAGTTTAAATTGTAGATTCATCTGACAAAGGTATTTGAACATATACAACCCACAATCACAGAGGTACCAGCATTGCCGAGGGCATACGAGAGGACTCCTGACCGGCGTAGGAGGTCGACGAGAGAGGTATTTATTATGAAATTTTGATAGTATTAATCTCCAATTCAGAAAAGATCATTATGCATTTGAGTAATTCAATGTTAGATACGTAGAATCATATAAATTTAGTAGTCTAACTTTGGGTTTTCCTTTCTTGTTTATGTAGGAGGCATCTGATCCACCTAGTGATGCGAAGAGGCTGCATTTTGATCATCCACTAGCACCCTAGGATAGTATAGTTTTCATAGGATGCATCATGAGACATTTTAAGATGGCATATGCCACATTGTATATAGAAACATTGATATTATACACATTCTGATGGCAGGATCAGCCACATTTTGTATATGGATCTATGTATTTTGATATATATATATTTGAGTCCTTTGTCTATGGATACATGATTTTTGATATATATTCGTGTAAAATTTTGTCTATGGATACATGTATTTTGATATATATTTTTATCATTTACGTGCACAATGATATACATATTAATTTAGTATCTAGTATTGTTCAATTTATCGTGGATCATGTGTCATGCCCTAAATTTTACTAGTAAAAAAACAACAATTTTTTTTTTTTTTTTTTAGCTTATGAAGTCACATAAGAAATTACATATTGTAAAACAAGGTTATCATTGAATAGGAGTTCAAGACTCATGTGAATAGTGTGAAGGTGTTAACATTTTAGTCACAGGTGGTTTTCAAATAGATTGGATGACAGTCTAGTTCAAGTTAGCGTCACGAGTCAAATGAGAAAGTTCAAGATACAAAACTCATAAATTAGTGAGGTAATTCATATCCTAACAAGCCTCTGATACTAATATTCTATTAGGGTCTGTCAGTTGTATCATATGGACTAGGTCGTGATTCTAGCATGTAAGGGAAGGGGATCAGAATTACTTATTATCCTCATTACCAATGTACACACATTCATTAATCATTACAATATATATTAATGTGACAATTAGTATATTACTATATCCTCATTATCTATCAACATTGCTTCCTCACCAAATTATTGAGTGCACAACAAGATTGTAAGCAATCTACTAAGTTTTAAATTTATACAATCAATGGTATCACATAACATCTATGGATTGTTATTATCAACTAGTCATTTACAATACCACAAGGAGAAAACTTTCTTTCACATTTTCAAATGATAACAATGATGTCAAAGCAAATCTGTGACTCGTACCAATGCTTTCATAACAATATAAACTCCAAATGAAACATGCATATACAACCTTATCAATATTTTCTTCTACACGTACATTAGGTAACAATGATACAATCTCCTTCCATCACAATGGGGCAACATAAGGGACTTTTCAAAATCATAAGGAACATGGACATTGAAAGATATGGACAATGAGTAGCATGAACATTGTCCAACATGATCATTGAGAACATGAACAAGCTGGTGAATCCTCCTTCACAAATGAGGGCACAATGTCAAGTTTTCTCATCCAACATCAATTTGCAAGATGATCATTCCAAGCCATTTCCATTGCTCCCTTGGACACAAATTTGCATATGCAACACAACAAAATAACAAGGACCATGGGTGCTTTCCACCCAACCATAGGCCTCAAAGAGACCACCCCTGCGCTAGGGAACAAGGCTCAAACTAGGATACTGATGCAGGAGCATCCAGAGGTATAAGGGCAATCCTGTGTCACCCAAAAAAATGTACTTAGACTTAGTTTCTATTTTATGTCTTTACATTTTTGGATACCCATTTGGCTCAAATAAAGGTTCCAACTCTCATAGTTCAACTATCAGTGCATTTGAAAATCCTGAAAAAATAGGAGCATGCAATTTGACCATCATTTTGGTGACCTAGAAGGTGTGACTTGGCCAGATGAATGTAATCGAGATTTAGAGCATTCCAAAAAAAGAATCAGGTCAAAAGGCCCCACGGTTTGAAAGTTATTGCAGTTTTTCGGGTTTTGGAGACCCCCTAAGAATGCTTCAAAGTCAGGTTTGGGGCATTAAATGACCTCGAAAAGGGTCAAAAAATGGGGGACGAGTAAAACTGTCCATAGGGCTATAGAGCGCTTCGAGAGATTTCCGAAAATGTAAACGGTTCGTCAATCGGAGTTACGGTTCAAAAGTTATGCCTCTCGGAAGTTCGGCTACCGTTTCTGGATTCTTCTAGAATTGCACCGACTTCTAACGCAGCTTCTGAAACCTTCTATTTTTTCGGTGGATGTCTACTAGCACTTTCTAGAATGTACTCCTAGTCCTTAACCCTCCGGGGTCTATTTAAGGAGATTTCTAGCATTGTAAAAGGCAATTCGGATTGGAGCTTGAGAGGAGGTGCTAAAAGGAGAAATATTCTCCAGATTTATGCTATTGTAAGCCCGCAGGGCATGTTTTGAAGTTTATTTTCTCTGCACTGTTTGTACTGGCATATTTTCTCAGTTAATATAATTCCCCTTTCTATTGTGTCTATTCTGTTGTTGGCTTGTATCCCCATCAAGTGGTATCAGAGCGGGTTTTCCTGAGTGTGTAGACAGAGCGTCGACTGTGAGGCAGTTTGCACCAGGACTATGTGGTTGTGGGTTTGAGTTAGAAGATGCCTCCACGAAGAGAGTGTGGCAGAAGGGCCAGAGCTATTGATCGTGAGGAGGTTAGAGCCCTCCAGAGACAGGTACAAGCATTGCAAGAGGAGCTTCGTAGAGGAGCAAATATTGCCGCAGATGACAATAGTGAGGATGACAATGAAGAGGAAGTAATGGAAGTTGACGGAGAAGTTCTGAATCCTGTAGAGGAAAGGCTTTTTAGGGCCATTTCTAGGTTTGGGAAAAGACCTACAATTGAAGTAGGTATATTTTCGGGAAATTTGAAACCAGATGAGTTGATCAATTGGATCAATGAACTGGACGAATACTTTGAGTATGAGGATATAAGGGACCCAGATAGGGTTAAGTTTGTGAAGGCCAAACTAAAAGGCCATGCCAAAATCTGGTGGCAAGAGATTCAACTGGAAAGACTTAGAAGAGGAAAGGAGAAGATGACAAGATGGGATCGCATGGTGGACAAATTGAAAAAGCAGTTCATTCCTGTGGACTACGAGCTTGATCTGTTTAAAAAGATGCATGGGTTAAAGCAAGTAGGAAGGTCAGTCCAGGAATATACAGAGGAGTTTTACCGACTCCTGATTAGAGCAGGGCATGTAGAAGCAAATAAGGAGAAGGTTGCTCATTATATCAGTGGGTTACGACCTAGCATCCAGGAGGAACTAAGTCTGGTAAGAATGACCAGCATTGAAGAAGCATACCAGTTTGCCCTACGAGTTGAAGAGAAGCTGAGTAAAAGGTTTGAAGGAAGACAAAGAGGGCGCGGTCAAGGAGGAAGGGGAAGCGGTAGATCATCTGGAGGCTGCAATGAAACTCAAAAGAAAAATGAAGATGAGGGTACTAGCAGGAACTAGAGGAATGAGGGTTTCAACCGCTCCCATGATCAAGATTTTGGAAATCAAAGAGGAAGAGGTAGAGGATGTGGACAAGGAAGAGGAGGCTTCCATGGTACATGTTTCCATTGCAATGAAGAAGGTCATCATGCCTTTGAATGCCCTCAACGACAAGGAAGGACAGATAGGAGAGCTGAGGGCCAAGCTAGGATTGCTCATGTGGATGAGGATGCACAATCATCACATTCAGAGGATGCAGAAAGAGGAGAGACCTTGGTAAACGAAAGAGTCCTACTAAGTGGTGAAAATGAACCAGGACAATGGAGGAGTTTGTTCCGTACTAGATGCAAGTGTGAGGATAAATGTTGTGATGTGATCATTGATGGTGGTAGCACTGATAACTTGGTATCCGAAGAGATGGTCTCTAAGCTGAAGCTCAAGAGGGAGAAAAATCCCCAGCCCTATCGGATTTTTTGGGTAAAAGATGATCATAAGGTCCTGGTAAGTGAACAATGTTTAGTAAAATTAAAAATTGGGATTTACCATGATGAAGTTCTCTGTGATGTTATTTCGATGGATGTTTGCCATCTATTGTTGGGTAGACCATGGCAGTTTGATAGACATGCAATACATGATGGACATGCAAACACATACTCTCTGACAAAGGATGGAATTCGCCACAAATTGAAGCCCATGAAAAAGGAAGGTGAAAAGGTATGTAGCAGTGCTAGGATTTGTCTTGTTGATGGAAGGAAGTTTTTAGATGGCATGAAACATCAGTGTATGTGCTATGCTTTGATTCCTAGGAAAGATAAAGAAGGTAGTAGTGAAATACCATTTGAAGTTTCAGATTTACTAGGGGAATTTGGAGATATTATCTCTGATAATGTTCCAGATGGATTGCCACCAGTAAGGCAAATCAGTCATCAAATAGATCTGGTTTCAGGAGCTAGTTTGCCTAACAAGGCTACTCACAGGATGACTCCTACTGAAACAGAGGAGCTAAATAGACAGGTTCAGGAGCTGTTGAGGAAGGGCTTGATTCGAGAGAGCCTGAGTCCATGTGCAGTACCTGCAGTACTTGCACCAAAGAAGGATGGAGAGTGGAGGATGTGTACAGATTCTCGAGCTATAAATAGGATAACCATCAAGTACCGGTTTCCTTTACCAAGGATGGATGATCTTATGGACTGCTTGAGTGGAGCTCAGTACTTCACAAAGATAGATCTGAAGAGTGGCTATCATCAGATATGGATTCGAGAAGGAGATGAGTGGAAAACAGCCTTCAAGACCAAGGAGGGTCTTTATGAGTGGTTAGTCATGCCCTTTGGATTGACGAACGCCCCAAGCACCTTCATGCGACTCATGAATGAGGTACTTAAGAAGTTCTTGGGAAAATTTGTTATTGTCTATTTGGATGATATTTTAATTTTTAGCAAGACTTTGGAAGAACATTTACTGCATATTCGTAGTGTCCTTGAAAGGCTAAGGGAAGAGAAACTGTTAATTAATCTAAAGAAGTGTGTCTTTGCAAAAAGGGAGTTAGTCTATTTGGGATTTTTTATATCACCTGAAGGTCTCAAAATGGATCCAGAGAAGGTAAAATCCATCTTCGAATGGCCTACTCCAAGGTTTGCTACTGAGGTAAGATCATTTCATGGTCTGGTTAGTTTTTACAGAAAGTTTATTAAGAATTTCAGTGGCATATGTGCACCTCTAACTGATACAATAAGAGGGGATAGAAAAGAGTTCAAATGGACTACAGCAGCTGCGAGAAGTTTTGAGTTGCTGAAGAAGAAGGTGATTGAACAGCCTGTGTTGGCACTTCCAGATTTTAGAAAAGTATTCCAGGTGGATTGTGATGCTAGTGGTAGTGCTATTGGGGCTGTATTAAGCCAAGAAGGTAAGCCTATTGCATATTTTAGTGAAAAATTGAATGATGCAAAGAAGAAGTATTCTGTTTATGATCAAGAGTTCTATGCAATAGTTCAGGCCTTAAAGAAATGGAGGCATTATTTATTGCCAAAGTTATTTGTTTTGTATACTGATCATCAGGCATTACAGTACCTAAATAGCCAAGGTAAATTGAATCAGAGGCATATGAAGTGGGTAGAATTCTTGCAGAGTTATACATTTGTGTTGAAGCATAGAAGTGGAAAATCTAACAGGGTTGCACATGCATTAAGTAGGAGACAGTTGTTGCTTACAACAATGCAGGTTGAAGTAGTTGGGTTTGATGAACTCAAGAATTTGTACCCCGAGGATCCTGATTTTGCTGAAGCATGGAAAGCTTGTAAAGAACCTGTTGCTGTAGATAGAACCAAGTGGTTAGACTATTTGATTCAGGATGGCATGTTGTTCAAAGGTAGTCAATTGTGCATTCCAAGGAGTCCCATGAGGGAAAATCTGATTAAGGAGAAACACAGTGGAGGGATGGCAGGACATTTTGGTTGGGATAAGACCATTGCCATTCTTAGAGAACATTATTTTTGGCCTCAAATTACACAGGATGTGAAGAAGTTTGTACAGAGTTGCCAGGTTTGTCAAGTTGCCAAGGGGTTTAGTCAAAATACTGGCCTATATCAGCCATTGCCTGTTCCATCAAGGCCATGGGAGGACATAAGTATGGATTTTGTTCTTGGATTGCCAAGGACACAAAGGGGTAATGACTCAGTATTCGTGGTGGTTGATAGGTTCTCCAAAATGGCACATTTCATTCCATGCCACAAAACTCATGATGTTGTCCATATTGCAGACTTGTTTTTCAAAGAGGTGGTAAGACTACATGGTCTTCCAAGGAGTATAGTTTCTGACTGAGATACTAAATTTGTGGGGTATTTCTGGAGGACATTGTGGAAGAAGTTGAGAACAGACTTGAAATTTAGTTCCACGCATCACCCACAGACTGATGGCCAAACAGAGGTGGTAAATAGAAGTCTGGGCAATTTGCTGAGATGTTTAGTTGGAGATAAGCCCAAGGGATGGGATTTGATTCTACCACAGGCAGAGTTTTCTTATAATAACTCTGTAAATAGGAGTACTGGAAAATCACCATTTCAAATTGTATATGGAAATAGCCCAAGGACTGCACCAGAATTGAGGAAGATAGAACAAGGGGAGAGAACAAGTGCTGAAGCTGAGGATTTTGTTGAACACATCAAGCGTCTACATGAGGAGGTCCAAGCACACATTATCAAGATGAATCAAGAGTATAAAGCTAGGGCTGATCAAAGGAGAAGACATAAGGAATTCCAAGTAGGGGATCTTGTCATGGTGCACTTACGAAAAGAAAGATTTCCAGTTGGTACTTACAACAAGCTGAAAATGAAGAAATTTGGCCCCTGCAAGGTTTTGAAGAAACATAACTCAGGAAATGCATATGAGGTGGAGCTGCCAGATGGTATTCACATTTCTCCCATTTTCAACATTGCAGATTTAACAGAGTATCATGATGATGGTGCAGATGAGGAGCTGGTTTTAGAGCCATGCCCAATTCCTGCTTCTAAGAAGGAGGAGATAGAAGACATTCTAGATCATCGTGTGGGTAGGAGTACCAAAAACAGGCAGTATGAAGAGTATTTGGTCAAATGGAAAGGACGACCGATCGAAGACTCAACTTGGATTTCAGCAGCTAAGGTTTCCCATTTGGGATTTCCTCTACCATCCATAAAGTGACAGGGTCACTTTTCAATCTACCCTGGGTGTCTGATGCAGGAGCATCCAGAGGTATAAGGGCAATCCTGTGTCACCCAAAAAAATGTACTGAGACTTAGTTTCTATTTTATGTCTTTACATTTTTGGATACCCATTTGGCTCAAATAAAGGTTCCAACTCTCATAGTTCAACTATCAGTGCATTTGAAAATCCTGAAAAAATAGGAGCATGCAATTTGACCATCATTTTGGTGACCTAGAAGGTGTGACTTGGCCAGATGAATGTAATCGAGATTTAGAGCATTCCAAAAAAAGAATCAGGTCAAAAGGCCCCACGGTTTGAAAGTTATTGCAATTTTTTGGGTTTTGGAGACCCCCTAAGAATGCTTCAAAGTCAGGTTTGGGGCATTAAATGACTTTGAAAAGGGTCAAAAAATGGGGGACGAGCGAAGCCTGTCCATAGGGCTATAGAGCGCTTCGAGAGCTTTCCGAAAATGTAAACGGTTCGTCAATCGGAGTTACGGTTCAAAAGTTATGCCTCTCGGAAGTTTGGCTACCGTTTCTGGATTCTTCTAGAATTGCACCGACTTCTAACGCAACTTCCGAAACCTTCTATTTTGTCGGTGGATGTCTACTAGCACTTTCTAGAATGTACTCCTAGTCCTTAACCCTCCGGGGTCTATTTAAGGAGATTTGTAGCATTGTAAAAGGCAGTTCGGATTGGAGCTTGAGAGGAGGTGCTAAAAGGAGAAATATTCTCCAGATTTATGCTATTGTAAGCCCGCAGGGCATGTTTTGAAGTTTATTTTCTCTGCACTATTTGTACTGGCATATTTTCTCAGTTAATATAATTCCCCTTTCTATTGTGTCTATTATGTTGTTGGCTTGTATCCCCATCAGATACACATACAATCTTTCAATGCATAAACATTACATTTCAAACTTGAACAATTTCTCCCCAAGACTATTTCACAATGGCTTCACAGATGGAACCATAAACATAGGGTGAAGGTGTGTTCTAAAATGGAGACTTGCCATACCAAACCATATTTGCAATAAACAATTTTCATGCCCTCTCGGGGCTATCATAATTCACAAAATTTCATGCCCTCTCGGGGCTATCATAAATGAACCATTTAATGCCCTCTCGGGGCCTCCACATTTCCTCCTCCAAACCCACTACCATCAGTTGTAACTCCTCAAACTTCCTTTCTACACCATACTTTCCTTATCACCCCCAGCAAGATATGAAATGTTATGGCATACAATGGAGCCCATACTCCAAGGTTCTCAATACATTTTTCAAACCCAACTTAAGCCCTTCACCCTGGACTTCTCTTCCCTTCCCACAAGGGTGAGTGTAAGTCCCAATCCCATAACAATACTCAAGCACAAAACAAGAAAACAAAACCAAGTAGAAATAAAACAAGAAATTTTGGCAAACACCCCACTAGTTTGGCCAAGACCCTCTAATAAAGCCTTCCCACTAACTTATTTTAGCAAAAAAATTAAGCCACTCCATCCTTACGAACTTGTCTCCTCTAACGGTTCATCAATAGCCCTCACGAGCTCTGAGTTATGACCCTCGAAGGATCGACCTCAAAATGCACTTAGAGCACCTTGAAGACTCCTTGGTACGGGGTGGCCGCAAATGATGGATGGTCTTCGTGGCTAGAACAAAGGTGTGACTAGGGTTCACCCGCTCATCTAGAGCTAATGGGACTGACGATTCGATGCCAAGATCAGCGGTTTCAAAGTTACGCTGTGGTGCACCTATGAACTGAGGCACACTGCGAGTTTTGGCATCGAGCGAGATCGTTGTGCTAAATCCAAACGGAATGTGATCTCTCAAAAATGAGATAGGTTATTTTAGGCCTCAGGATCATCGTCCTGTAGCATTTGACAGTTCGTCGATAGCCCTCACGAGCTCTGAGTTATGACCCTCGAAGGATCGACCTCAAAATGCACTTAGAGCACCTTGAAGACTCCTCGGTACGGGGTGGCCGCAAATGATGGATAGTCTTCGTGGCCAGAACAAGGGTGTAACTAGGGTTCAACCGCCCATCCAGAGCTAATGGCACTGACGATTCGATGCCAAGATCAGGGGTTTCAAAGTTACGTTGTGGTGCACCTATGAACTAAGGCACACTGCGAGTTTTGGCATCGAGCGAGATCGCTGTGCTGAATCCAAACGGAATGTGATCTCTCAAAAATGAGATAGGTTATTTTAGGCCTTAGAATCACTGTCCTGTAGCATTTGATAGTTCATCGATAGCCCTCACGAGCTTTGAGTTATGACCCTCGAAAGATCGACCTCAAAATGCACTTAGAGCACCTTGGAGACTCCTTGGTACGGGGTGGCCGCAAATGATGGATGGTCTTCGTGGCTAGAACAAGGTTGTGACTAGGTTTCACCCGCCCATCCGAAGCTAATGGCACTGACGATTTGATGCCAAGATTAGCGGTTTCAAAGTTACGCTGTGGTGCACCTATGAACTGAGGCACACTGCGAGTTTTGGCATCGAGCGAGATCGCTGTGCTGAATCCAAATGGAATGTGATCTCTCAAAAATGAGATAGGTTATTTTAGGCCTCAAGATCATCATCCTATAGCATTCGATAGTTCGTCCATAGCCCTCACGAGCTCTGAGTTATGACCCTCGAAAGATCGACCTCCAAATGCACTTAGAGCACCTTTGAGACTCCTCGGTACAGGGTGGCCGCAAATGATGGATGATTGTTTGAAGACTACTCCATGTGTCACTATCTTTCTTGGAAAAAAAAATTCTTTTGAACATCAAGCTTGCAATATTATCAATTATTGTCAAACTTTTTCAACCAAGTCAAAATGTCAAATGCAAATATTTGTTTGCATTTTTTGCTAAGGGGAGTTTCATAAATTGACTTTGATTTTCTATGTCTCTAGTGCTTGAACATACTTAAAATGGCTCTTTGGTCTTAGAGCTATTGGTATTTTCTAACTTCATGGTCTATGATATGCATACTAAGAATTTCTTTCACTAAATTGTTTCCTTGATCTATTGACTACACTTAAATTTGTTCACTTGTCATCTCTCTTTCTATATGTTCAATACAAAGAGCTAGAAGAGACAAATAATCTTTCTTACCTTCATCTCTCTAAGCACATGATAGAAATCAATTCTAAACTTGAGAAAATGTTAGAGGAGAATATTGCATTCTTAAATTAATCTCCCTTAAGACCTTTACATACACACGGGGCATTCTTAAATTAATCTCCATGGAAGAAAATTTCATAAAACTAAAGATTCCATAGTGTTGAAACATAAAATCCAAGATCTCATTTATGATGGGATTGTTGATCCCTCTAATGACTCATCCACTCATAGCCTTCATATCCAACTTCATATCATGTCAGTATGCATGTGCTATCTTGCTTATTGGCTTTAATTGCTTATCCTACATGCTATCTTCTTTCATGGATTTTATGGCTTATCCCAAATGTGCTTCATACAACTTTTCAATATGAAAGTCTTTCAAAACATTATACAATATTATGACTCTTTATGCTTTCAAATGCTATGATTGGTTGTAAAATGGAAGAAATCAAGTATTCTAATTGTTCATCTGTACTTTATGGATTTTTCTTATTTGATTAGTTTGATAAAAATAGTTTTAATAATCATAATGTCAGCTTTATGTCAAATAAGGAAAAAACCAAATTTGTAATAAGATATCTGCATGCAATTATCTTTCATATAGTTATAAATGCTCTTAAAATTGTCGTTATAGCCTTGTATCACATGCAAATATGATTTGGAAGAACTTGTTCAATATCTTCCTCTTATAATTCCTTACAAAGAACCTACCAAAATACAAAAACCATATACAAAAAACTACACATTTTACATCATAATACATCATAAATTTTAGAAATTCTCCCCAATACCACCCCCCTCCAACTCTTCATGATGTACCTATATTCCAATATCATACAAAAATTAGTAACTTATTGTATTAAACAAGATAATCATCAATTCATTAAATCATTATGAAGAAAATAACATAAGAAGTATATATACCTAGTCAAGTATTCCAATAGGGTCCTCTCTCTGTTTTAGGGTCTCCAACAAGGCTTCATGATCAGCATTAGCAATAGTAAAATGTTCTTTTACTTTTGGTCTTCCTTGATGCTTCAATAACTTTACATTTGTTGCTATAATAAGATGCGAATATATGAGAATTACTTTGTGCTTCTGATAGTCTTCGAATGCAGGAATTCCGTTCCTTCTAAGCATGTATGTCCGCAGCCATGTTCCAGCAACAACCACTGAACCAGTAGGATACGTGAATCCATCATCATCTGTGGTCGGTTGTGCAAGTTTTTGTTTTCCTCTTACACAACGTGCTAACCAATAATCAGATTTCTCATCATTCCCCTGTGGTGCAACCAATGCAAAGACATGTCCTGGCTGAAGTAGATCTGATAGATGATTATGCTCAAGTGAACTTTCCATGTCATCATTTTTGATAGAGGGTATGATAGACAATGGAGTAAGATAATGTGGAGCCCATGTGTCCACCCACTCACTTGACTCACAGTGATCCCAATCACACTGAAAACAAGTATGACAAAAACAAGCTAGTTGTCGTGTCCAAATGGTCCATGTACTAGAATTAGAGCTCCGAAATGAATGCATTTTTGATGAGTCTGTCACTGTAGCACAATCTGATCTATCACCTATGGACCCTTCCTCAACCAACCAAAAGAACCTGCGTACCACTGAATTAAGAGTCCCCCTTGTGATAATGCTAAACTACACCAATCAACAATGCTACGAGCATCAAGAAGCTCTGTTGTTGAAATCTTTAGTTGCTCCTTAACTAGAGCTCTCTTCACACATGCCCCTGCTCCATCATGTTCCCCTTTTCCATGGCCGGACTCAAAAAAATTCCAAATATGAGGCACCCCTCTCTCTAAGTGCATTTGGAGTTTATCAATGGAGTATGCATTGCAATGCATTATGGAGTAGCATTCATGTGAGTGCTTGAATGGTGTTCATTCCATGTAGATTAGTTTGACACCATTGTGCATCTTGTTGTATTGTGACTCATTGTCCATATCTTTCAATGTTCATGTTCCTTATGATTTTGAAAAGTCCCTTATGTTGCCCCATTATGATGGAAGGAGATTGTATCATTGTTACCTAATGTACGTGTAGAGGAAATAATTGATAAGGTTGTATATGCATGTTTCATTTGGAGTTTATATTGTTATGAAAGCATTGGTATGAGTCATAGATTTTCTTTGACATCATTGTTATCATTTGAAAACATGAAAGAAAGTTTTCTCCTTGTGTTATTGTAAATGACTAGTTGATAATAACAATCCATAGATGTTATGTGATACCTTTGATTGTATAAATTTAAAACTTAGTAGATTGCTTACAATCTTGTTGTGCACTCAATAATTTGGAAGGAAAATTTTATGTTCATATCACATGCATGGATAACATTGATTTTAATTACCAAGCTTAATGCAATTCTAAGCAAGGAAATCATCAAATTAATTCATGATATAAAAAAACGAAGTTTGTTGTAAGAGAAGACATAATAAAATCTATGAGATACATTGTTGTAGGCATGCATTTTCCTCTTTGGAAAATATATGGTAAAGGCAAATAAATCCCTTCTTTAATACAGAGCAATAAAATATTAAAGAATATTCCCAGATTCTTGACTGCTATTCAGTAAAAATAAAAATAATAATAGCATATAGAGACTAATGAGTGTCCTAGACTAATATATTTCCTAAGTGACAGAATGGTACACATTACAATCTTGTGACCTCTAAGTCACATCCAACACTCAAATAATGAATTAGTAATTAAATAAATAAAGGCATATTAGTGTGCATGTTAGAGAATATGAAAAATTTAAATATTTAACTCAAAAATAAAATAAAAGCCAAGATAGATCTTGACCGCCCTTCTAGAGTAGCCCCCAACATTTCCTAAGCCATCATAATGCAAAAATTTTTCTCCACTCCCCAAGGTGTATTGTTAAATCTGACATTCATTCTGACATGTCATGTCCAAAATTTTATCCTTGAGCTTGCCTCATTGAAAAGGGGTTTCATCCCCTTTAATATACTTGGTGCATAGGAGAAAGGGTTTATGTCACATCCTTGTCTTATGCACTAGTCGTCCCCTCCTTACAACAGTGGTCACGTGTTCCCAAGCATAGGTAGTCAACTTGAAATTTCTTGCAGCAGTGGTCACGTGTTCCCAAGCATAGGTAGTCGACTTGAAATTAAGGGGGAGTGGGATAGCAATCCCAAGGGATTTTTACTTAGGAGAATGTCAAGTTGAAATTTAATATGACTTGTTCACATTAGGATTGTTGATTGGAGGAATGAGAAAAAGATGTCCCAAGGCTTGGATTAGTCAAAATTCTGCACATGACCCACGTGGGACCTTGTGGGGACCACGTGTAGGAAGAAATGTGGCCTTGGTAAGAGTTAGGGAATGATGATGATTTAAGATAGATAGGAGATTCACCCTTTAGATTTGTTTTTATTTTTATCAGATAATTATTTAATCATTTCAAGTCTTGAATAGAGGATAATGAAACTTAGTGCATTTGAGCTTAGTTTAAGGGTAATGTTTATATCAAGGGGCTCATTTAGAAACATGTAACAATTAAACCATATGGTAATGGAAAATCTCAATATAGGAAAATAAATTAAATAAAATAAATAAGTTTACGAGAATGCATATATAATTGAACATGATGTTAAGTACAGAGGGTTTAATTAAATTAGTGTTAAGATTGTAAATTAGGATAGTTGGATGCACATATAATAGGGTTAATATGAAGTAAGTTGTCGGAATGATGGGATTGGAGAATCAAAGATAAGGATGGATGATGGATTAAAATAATAACTCAAATCTAGTTTTATCTAGTCAATAAAGCACATTGATAGATAAGAGTTACTAGATAGAATTGAATGCATGACAAACCTATGCAGATGTTGGATTTAATGTCAAGTGAATTTTATATTTGGCTTGAGGGAATGTTAGTTAGATAATGAATGTTGTGGATTCGATTGAAGATATTAGTAGAATATCAAAGTCGATAAAATATAAATACCAATTTGAAAATGTAGTGTAGGAATAAAGCATTAGTTAGCTAGTATGTAATAAGGGTCAATAGGCATGTCATTAGAGGTAGCTCGTCAGCTCATGTATCCTATGTATAATTAATGATAATATGATTCATGTACACCACATTTTACTACGTTAGTTGCATGAAATGATGAATACATATATGTCAGAATGACAAGCTATGTTATATACAAACCTTATTTATACGCTTGCACCTAATCCTTGCATAAATAATTCATCTAACAAATTTAAATTAACACACTCAATACGATGGTGTAGTAGGATGTGTTTAAATATAGATCGTGAATTATTATTGAGTTAAGTACTTTGAATTGGCCCTTAGACTTACTAAGAGTTCCTCATTTTATGTGCTTACTAATTCGTACTATGAAACTACTTTGAATCTTAACATGCTTTGATAATAATAATATTGATAGTGAGAAAGTGAGCTTATGGTGAATAATTAGATGTAATAATATAAAAAATAAATGTAATAGTATAGTAATTATAGTAATTAAAATAGTAAATGTAAAAGCATGGCAATGTAGCTAGATTAGTTAGTAGTTGATGAGCCAGATAGTTAGTAATTGTCTTTTGTTAGAGTGAGTTTAATTTATGTATTGAAATAGTAATTTTTGTGTTTAGGAAACTGAAGTGAGTGCTAGTTTGGTGAGGAAGCAATGTTGATAGAATGCACAAGGATGACTAAATAGAGTAAAGAGGGAGAAAATGACTCAGTATTAGTCCAATCTTCGAGAGGACATGTAACCAGTAAGATATGGATGCAAGCGTATGATACACGTTTGGCACATAAAACAAATTGTTTATTCCATAAGTTGTGTAACTAATGTGTTGAATGATGGATACTATCAATGCAAGTGGCCTCTTCTCCATCATGTAGACTTTGAAGCTACCTTTGGGGCATATCTTTTCTAATTTCCAATGGTTAGATCCAATATAGTGTGGTAGATAAGTGCACATTTTCTTATTTGACTAAGGGTGCTCGTGTGATGAGTACTAAATCTAAATTCTCTAGATATGTGTGTTTAATCGATTAAGATATACTACACTTCCACACCATATAGTAATTTTCACATTAATATATATTGTAATGATTAATGAATGTGTGTACATTGGTAATGAGGATAATAAGTAATTCTGATCCCCTTCCCTTACATGCTAGAATCACCACCTAGTCCATATGATACAACTGACAGACCCTAATAGAATATAAGTATCAGAGGCTTGTTAGGATATGAACTACCTCACTAATTTATGAGTGTTGTATCTTGAACTTGCTCATTTGATTCGTGATGCTAACTTGAACTAGACTGTCATCCAATCTATTTGAAAACCACTTGTGACTAAAATGTTACAACCGGATGACACTATCCACATGAGTCTTGAACTCCTATTCAATAATAACCTTGTTTTACAATATGTAATTTCTTATGCGACTTCATAAGCTACAAAAAAAAAAAAAAAAAATTGTTGTGTTTTTACTAGTAAAATTTAGGGCATGACACATGATCCATGATAAATTGAACAATGCTAGATACTAAATTAATATGTATATCATTGTGCACATAAATGACAAAAATATATATCAAAATACATGTATCCATAGAAAAATTTTTACACAACTATATATCAAAGATCATGTATCCATAGACAAAGTACTCAAATATATATCAAAATACATAGATCTATATACAAAATGTGGTTGATCATGCCATCAGAATGTGTATAATATCAATGTTTCTGTATACAATGTGGCATATGCCATCTCAAAATGTCTCATGATGCATCCTACGAAAACTATACTATCTTAGGGTGCTGGTGGATGATCAAAATGCAGCCTCTTCGCTGCACTAGGTGGATCAGATGCCTCCTACATAAACAAAAAAGGAAAACCCAAAGTTAGACTACTAAATTTATATGATTCTACATATCTAACATTGAATTACTCAAATGCATAATGATCTTTTTCGTAATGGACATTAATAATATCAAAATTTCATAATAAATACCTCTCTCGTCGACCTCCTGCACCGGTCAGGAGTCCTCTTGTATGCCCTCGGCAATGCTGGTACCTCTTAGATTGTGGGCTGTATATGTTCAAATACCTTTGTTAGATGAATCTACAATTTAAACTATAACATTATAATTCATAGCATGCTAAATTTATAACATATTTAATCATGAATTCAAACTACAACTTACCATTGTAGGCTCCTCCTTAGGAGTGAGTGGCTGCATCATCAAATCTACATAACTGTCCCGTCAGACCTCATGTGCAATTGGAGTCTCCTATGAGATACAAAATAGTAGTTGTTAATATCACGAAAATTAGTTTTCAATTTATTTATGAAGATAAGTGATGCAGGAGCATCCCATGCTCATCAGGGGAACATTGAAGATCCAAGGCATTACAGAGGTCATGGAGCATCTCTTGAAGTCAATTGGGCAATCCTTGCACCAATTATGGCTCATGGAAGCATACAAAGTTATAATGTTGGACTCATATGTGGAAAAAAGTTGTAATTGGGCATGAGATAGGATTTTAGGATTTCATATGGTAGATGAGTCATTTGATAGGTTCATGTAGGTTTTCATGATCATATCTTTTCATTAGACAAGTCAAAACATTCAATAAGCCCATTAAAAGCATAGTTTAATAGTTAGAAATTTGAATAGTAATGGTTATGTGTTTTTTGGAGGGAAACTCCATAATTTAAATTTTATGAAGAGTTAACAAATGAAACCGATTGGAGGTGGTTGAGGGGGTTACTAACCATCCCTTGAAACTTATAAATTGTGATTGTATGGCTTGGAGGGTCAGATTTGTATGGACTGTCTCAGAAAATTGAATGAAAGTGCTTGGTTTTCAAGAGCAACTTGAAGAATCCTTTGTTTTGTAAGTGCTTTATGATATTATATCATCTTATATATGTAAATTCATTGTGAATGCTGAAGGAGAAGTTCTAGAATTGAGTTTTGGGGTTTGAACAAGCAGGCCCTGGTTTTTAAGCCATTTTAAGGAGGGTTTTGAAGTTTGGGTGTTTAGGAGTGTGACCAAGACCTATAATCTTGAAAATACTTTGATTTAGATCATTAATAGAGACTATGAAAAAGGATTAAGTCAGATTTCAAGTTTGAAGGGTACTTGCTTTGTAAAAGTGGTCTAATTAGGCCTAATTTTGAGACAAACTGCCCTGTTCTGTACAATCTTTCCAAAGGAGTGATATTTTATTTTTGGATATGTTATAAAAATAAAAAAAGGGTATCTGAAAAGATAGTTTATTTTCTTGGTGTTTTGGAAAGTTTGGGAGAAAAATTAAGAAAATAGGGTATGCTGATCCAACGAAGAGAATAGCCTAGTAAAGGGCAAAACTAGTCTCTTTTGTATCTACTAAAGATTTGTGGGTTTGGGAACCTTAGAAACATGTTGGTTGAAGTTTTCTAAGGTGTGTAGAGGTGGAGGGAACACTTGGTGAATGTAAATCCAAGTTTAGAGTCTTTGGTGGCATTGTGTGCATTTAGGAACACCATTGAAACATAGGGGTTGGGTCCATATTGTGCTTGAATTTGCAAGTTTGTGGTTAGATCCTCCATCCTCTGCATCAAATGGTATTAGAGCATCAACAAGGTCTTTTGAGAGTAGATAAGTTGTAGGTTTTGTCATCATAGGAGTCTTTGTCATCCTTAGTGTGCTGGTCCCTTTGTTGAAACCTTCGCGTGTCTAATTCCTCCTTGTGTGTCCCAGAGTTGAAAGGTACATAAGTGGTGTCCAAAGATTTCTTGGTGAGGAAAGAAATAGAATCAGTGAGTTGGCCCTTGGGAAGGAAGAAAACTTGTTGTGAAAATGCCTCCTAAAAATCAAATGGCTAGAGAACTTGAAGAATTGAGAGAAGAGTTGGCAAGAGAGAAAAGAGAGAGGAGAGAACTTGAAGCATCTAGAGTGAGGGAAGAAAGATAGATGAGAAGAGAGAGGCTGAAGCTTATTGCAAGGATAGAATCCTTAGAAAAGGAAAGGCAAGAACCTAGAGGAGAAGAGGTTAGAGGAAGAAATCATGGAGAGAACCACAAAGAAGAAGAGGTTGGTAATGCAAGGCAAGAGCATGAGACAACAGATGATCCTGAAGAAAGGAGATTTATGAGAATCATTAAGGAAGTACAAGGTAATGGTGGGAAGAACCATATTGATCTGCCAATATACCAGGGTAAAATGGATAGTGAAGAAGTGCTAGGGTGGATAGAGGCCCTTGAGAACTACTTTGATCTTGAAGACATAGAGGCAGATAAGAAGGTAAAAGTAGCAAAAGCAAGACTGAGAGGAACATCACTCACTTGGTGGACTAGTGTTCAGAATGAGAGAGAGGAAAGGTGGTGCAAGGCACCTAACCTAAGTGGCAGGGGGGAACAAGTATCTATGTTGCTAGACACCTTGCCACTCGATGAAAGCGAGGATTCAATAGATTAGGAAGTTGGAATAAAGGTTTGGTCCATATTTTACAAGTTGGTCTATGTTTTTTAATAAAGGCACATGTAAGGCCCACAAGAATTTTCGTGTGGTTATAAACCAAGTGACTCCATGGGACCAAAAGGCCTTAAAATAGGGTATTTAGAGTCTAAACAGTATTAGTAAAAAGTGGTTGTTTGTTTGTTTTATGGTTGGGAACTCCTATATGGTTGTTCCAATAGTCATGTACACCTTTATATATGTCATATGTGATCTCAATTAAAAGGGGGAGATCAGAGTGTACGGTGGTTTGGAGAAAAAATAATAAAAACTTCAATTTTCTAGAAATTTACTTGTAATCGCTTGGTTGTTACGCTGGTATGGATCCATACAAAACTTTTATGATTCCTAAGTGTATGAAATAGTTGCAAGGGTGAGTTAGGAAACTTTTGGTTTTGGTTTGAATCAAAAAGGAGTTGGGGTTTACAAGTTATCTACATTTTAGTAGAAGGTGGTCTGAAAAGCCTTGTTTCCTAGACCCTTCCACAAATGCATCCCTAACTTGCAATCCCACTAGTGGCACCCTCTAAAACTGAGGGATATGCAAGTTAGGAGACTAGGAAACATAATGCCAGAGGTTGGAGGCTTGGAGAGAAGGGAAAATATTTTTCCAAGTCAGCCCTAGGTCAAGCAAGCCCATGTGCTTGACCGATTTTTGCAAGGTAATTGGTGACAGTCATGGTTGCAGGCACTTCTGATCAGTTTGACTGCTGGAGATGGATGCATTGACTATGTTGGAGATTTCCTTAAGTTTTTTGGGTCTTGGGAACCCACCTTGCCCATTCTTCCTTGAAGCCCTAGCCTAACTTGATCAACTTGGCTTAGGTACCAAGAAGCAGTTTGGAGGGTGCTGGAGCAAGATCAGCCCAAAAGCTTTTGGATTCTTAGTAGGTGCCAAGAATGGTGTTTGAACCTATGGATAAGTCCCTATGTTGTTAAGGGATATTGGGAGAAAAGTGCAAAGAAGCTAATTGGAAGGCTACAAGGTTTGTAGGCCTAGAAGTGCAAAGGTGTGTTGAGAGTTTGGTGGAACCAAACAAATTGATAATTTTGGGTTGGAATAGTATGTCCATGATTGTCTCCATTTTTGGTGATAGTTGGCGAGGCTTTTGAAGTGGGATTGCCTTGTTTCTCTTGGAGGTTGAGTATACTTGGAGTGGGTAAGAGGACTTGTGAGAAGTCCTAGAATCCTAAGTTAGATTGTGACAGCCATTTATTGGCTTGTGGAAGGTAGTTGCTGCAGACTCTGCATCAAAAGGGGATTGAATAAGATTTTAGATTGGGAGAGAATGAAGACCATGGTGAGAAATCAATTCTTGCCATCTGATTTAGCAATCCAAATAAAGATAAGAAGGAACAATTTGAAATAGAGGGATATGGATGTCATGTCCTATACTGAGCAATTCCATACCCTGAGTATTAGGGGAGGACTAGAAGATGAAGATGAGAAGGTGGCTAGATACATTAATGGCCTTAAGTACAATATTCAAGATGAAATAGGATTGAATGTACCAAGGACACTCGGAGAATGTTTTCAATTGGCAATCCGAGCAGAGGAGAAGTTGAAAAGAAAGAATGAGAGGCAAGCAAATTAGAGAGGAGGTGGAACAATGAGAGGAACAGGTGTAAGAAGTCAGTTTGACACTTCAAACAATCAAGACAGAGATAAAGGAAAAGAGATTACATCTAAGACAAGAGGAAGTTTCAGGGGAGGAAGATTTGGAAGTGGAAGAGGTAATAGTGTTTTCACAAGTAAATGCTTCACTTGTGGAGGAGTAGGCAATCAATCCTACAAGTGCCCTGAGAAAGGTGTGGATTTTAGGAAGGAGGAGAGGAGAGTCACCTTGACCCAAGGAGAAGAGGAAGAAAAGAAGTACGATAATGCAGACCCTGAACTTGAAGGAGAATCTTTGATAGTGAGAAGAGGACCACAAATGCAGCAGCAAAAGGAGACCAGACCATCCATTTTAAAGACAAATTGCATGAGCCATGGTAAGATTTGTAAGATGATAATAGACTCTGGTTCCTTTGATGATTTAGTGTCTTATGAAATGGTAAATAAACTAGGATTGAAGAAGTATCCTATTGATAGACCATATAGGGCATCTTCGGTTAGTGATGCACAAAATATTATTGTAAGGGAGCAAGCAATAGTGGATTTCTCTATAGGAGAATATAAAAATCAAGTTATATGTGATGTCATTCTAATGACATGCTGCCATGTAATCCTTGGAAGGCCTTGGCAAGCCTCAAGGAACACTATTCATTTTGGCTCATCAAATGTTTATATAGTACACAAAGATGGTGTGAAGTTTAAGCTAAATCCTTTCACTGGTCATGATGAGGAAAGAGTTATTTGTTTTGGCAAGAAAGAGTTTGTGGACTTGTAGGAGCAGAGGGAGAGTAAACATGATATGATAGATCTACCACTGAAGCCATCTCTTTTGGTTATGAAGGATGAGATTGTTCAAGACAAAACTCAGAATTCTGCTTACAAGCAGATAGTGACAGCAAAAGGAGTGATGATAGGAATAGTATGGTGTTCTTTGGTGATGAGAGTGAACAAATAAGTGAACATATCCATGGAGGATAGGAGATAGGGTCAGCATGACCTCAAACAACAAGTTATTCAGCCTTTGTCAAGGATAAAACATGACTGTTCACAATCAGCAGGCAGTAAGGTTACCATGACTGGTAACAAGGATCCAATGCTTTTTGTTTCTAATGATTTGTATGCAGGTGTGCAGGGTAATACATTGCAAGTACAAAGTTGCAAACATCCCTCTAGAAGGATGGGCAGAAAGAAGATAGTACCCCTTAACTCTTGGGACAAGAATTTCTTTGAAGGTGGGGTGTTTGGTGCAGGGGCACCTATTAAATCATCTAAGAGAGCCTTGGTACCAAATGAAGATAGAGGATCAAACACATCATTGATTGTTAATTGGGATATATTAAAACCAGTAATGGAATTATGTAATAAAAAATGTACTTTGAAAGACAAAAGTCATAAAATTCCTAGTAAGGACCTAAGGGCAACATGATGTAAAATGGCCAAAAGAGCCATATGGGGTAGTCTTAGGATAGTTTCATACTTAGTTGCATTTAATAAATCCATATGACCAATTTTGAGTCAATAGAATAGTTTAGAAAGTTAGGGAATGCATAAAAACTATAGTTTGAAATTTGAATTTCAAATCCAAACAGTCATATTAGTTTTGGAGGGAAAGTAGTAATTTGGTATTTGTTTGATTAAATAAACCTTTGTAACCAACTTGGTCGGTTGGACAGGTGCAAATAAGCCTATTTAAGTTGTAATGAACATATGCAAGACATGAATCATTATTGGTATGAAAAAAATCACAGAAATTGTACAGAACAAAAATCATACTTTCCTCTGCATCAATAAGAAAAATAAAAAATAAATGATACTTATACATACAACGGGGCTCTCTGTGGGAATGGAAATCCCTGATGATCTGGGATGCCGAATCTGTACAAGCTCATCGCCAGTAACCACACCCTATATACAATAAAGAATGTAATTAAATGAGATTACCACAAACATTTTACAAGAATGCATTGATATTTAATCAATTAGAAAACATCTAATTACCTTTCCTTTGTCAGTGCATGCTGGCTCACCCCCCACACTTTGTCCCCCTAGGGCAGGTGGTATCTACAAGATAAAAGAAAGATTAGCAACCATATATGCTACAATATCAAATAGAAAAAAAAATGCAAACACAACATAATGTACCGTAGATGTCTCAAGGCCAAATGAAATGGTCAAGAGTGTAGCATCGTCTATCTGTCTAAGCTCCTCCTCGATCATCAACTAAACATGAATGAAGATCACATACATGTAAAAGTCCGTATGGCTTAAAAATTAAAATTACTCTATTATAAAAATTAACTTTAAATCACATATGTCATAACAAAAAAATGTATACACGTATCGACATCAAAGGAGTCCATGCCTTTGCATTCCCCTCCTCTCTCGCATCACGGTTTGTAGCCTCTGCACGTGCATCTTGTGTATCCTCGTCTAATACAAAATGATACTCAGGAAGATCACCTATGGGACCCAAGAAAATATTCTTGCATGTAATGCAAGTGTGAGGCACACAAACATGTGATGAGCTAGCTGATGATGAACTGGCACCAACATCATCAACACGAGGAGGCAGGACTAACCTAGCCTGAGATATCATTAGGCTACTCAGCCTATGAATGGCTCTGATGGTTTGAGAGCTAGCCTCTGCCATAATATCTAGATGCTGCACTCGAGGAGGGGGGGAGATATTAGGGGGGGGGGGACAAAAGTGCCAAGTTTCTTCCGCTGGGAAGAGGGTCTATCTTGAGGAGCTCCTAGTCCTAAGCCCATGTTGGGCTTCATGCTCCAATAGTTCACTTTAAGTTTCAACACAAATTCTGCATATAATTTTCTAAGGAAATAAAATGGTATGTCTAAATTGCCATGTGGAGGGATATCAAAGACCATCCACCAATGATCCCAAAAATTTGCATGTATGGCATCATTTGTGCACCATTTAATCAATAGTTTGGTTTTTTTTGGGTCAACTGGTATACCCATTTTTGGGTTAGCAAAAAGGCTAGCCAAATCATCTTTGGTTATGTTAAGGGCCGCGACCTCATCATAATCCAAACCATCATCAAACATCTGGTGCATTTCATCACGCCAACGAAGAGCGATATTTTGTTTGTTTGTAAGGGTTTCAATGTTATCCACTATGGTGTTTAACGTGGATAACATAGGAGCCAGTGCAGGTACATTATTATATGTTCTATGCAAACCTCTCAACTTGGTGAGATTTTCATTTATAAAATCCTCAATTTGAGGAGGGTTTTGAGGAGGTAGAGGATCATTTGGTGGATGGTTTTGTGGGGATACTGGATCATTTGGTGGTGTGTTACGAGGAATATTATTCCCTGCCTCAGTGTCATCATTTTGATTAGCCATTCCTATTGAATTGCAAAACGTAATATATATTTTTTAAAAAATCTAAATTTTAACCATTTTTGTCAAAAAACCCTACATTCAACTAAAACAAATAAAATCATCCTTAAATCTATTAAATTTAGGTTAAAAATGAGTTGGGGGAAAAAAAACATACCCAAATATCTGATATCCGATCTTGTATCCGATATCCGATCCACAGTGGTAATACTAGCCCTAAATTTGCATAAAATGAGGGCCCGCAGGTTTGTGATTTTATTTATCCAATGCGCAGGTATCGGATATCCGATATAACATCAGATATCCGATATGTCCCAAACATATAACATATGATATATATTACATTATGTTACATTTTATATATATTTATTATATTTTATATATATTATATTAATTTACTATATATTATAATATAAAATATCATATTATATAATAATATTATTATAATATTATATTATTATAATTTATAATATATTATACTTTTTTATTATATGTTATATTATAAGATATTACTTTTTATTATTATATTATATCTTATATATATATAATATTACATCACTATATATTATAATATATTAAATATTATATTATATTATTATAATATAATACATTATAATATTATTATTATATAGTATAATATTATACGATTATAATATAATAATAATATTATTATTATAATATAATAGTATGATATATTATTTAATATAATAATAATAATAATATTATTATTATTATTATTATTTAATATGATATTATTATTATTTAATATAATATTATTATTATATTTTATTATTATTTAATAATAATATTATATTAAATAATAATAATAATAGTGGCATAATAATAGTGTCACATGTCGATTATTTGTTTTAAAATCGAATATCTGATATTATCGAATATCTGATGTCAAATCGAATATCCGATGTCAAATTGGATATCCGATATTATATCAGATATTCGATAAGGCTTGGCCTTACCTTCCAGGTTTGGTTCCTGGATAGGTGAAAAAAAGTCAGAGCGGATTTTGAAGCGCTTTTAGGCGTCTTCAAACTCTTTTTTTTTCACATCGCTAATTTTTGGCACACCATGATCCTGCACATACCCTTTCCCCTTATGTGTGTACTCATCTTGGTGATGTTATTCCATGTTCTTGATCCAACCAGGAGACCTTCCAAAAAGTAGGCTTGAATGAAAGGTCCACTTCCCAAATATTTGGCTCTCATGATACAACACCAAGAGGCTAAATTATGGGACAATCTCCAACCAATCTTCATCATGAGGGCTTTATTTGGATCCCCAATTCTCCTTAGGTTCAAACCCCATTGTGATTTAGGTCTACACACCTTTTCCCAACTAACCAAGCTCAATTTCATCCCTTCCTCCATTCTCGACCATAGGAAATTCCTCTAGATCTTCTCAAGAATATCTGTAAACCTGTTGGAGATTTTGACTAACCAAAAAAAGTAAAAAGGGATTCCCTGTAATGAGGCTAGGATGAGTTGAAGTTTACCAACATTACTTAGAACCTTATCCTTTATTCTCCCAAATTCCTCTACATCCTTTCCACCATAGTATTCTAGAATATGGGGGTAACTTCCTTGACTGTAAGAGGTAGCCCCAAATAGGTGTTAGGGAGGTTCATAACTTGACATTCCAACACCTTGGTAATTATTTATTAAAGAGCCATGTTTGTATTGAAGAAGTACAACTTGCTTTTGTGGTAATTGATATGTTGTCCCCACACTTCCACATATCTCTTTAGAGTTTTCTTTCAGGCCTTAGCCTCTCTTATGGAGGAGATTTCATAAAGCAAGGTATCATCAATTAATTATTGTAATACCTCAAGTAGGAGGGTCATAATTGGTTTGATCCTCTTAATTTTTCATCAAAAAAATAGGGTTAGGTGCTTTCTACCAAGAACATCAATGAACATTATGAATAGATAAGACAACAATGGGTCTCCTTGCAAGAGGCCCCTCTCATCCTTGATAAGAATTTTCTTATCCAAAATAGGTTTCATTCTATTCATCACCAGCTTGGAGATGGTCTTATAGATGGTATTACAAAGGCTCATCAGTGTGAAATCTTCTAACTGAGTGGGGTCATCAACTTTTGGTTCCAAAACTAAGAAAGTTTGGCTTAGCTCTTTAGAATTGTGTCAGTTTTGACAAAGTCCCTTGTCACGTGAACAAGTTCATACAAGTAGTTATCTCCTAGAACTCCTAAAAAAGTGTTGGGGGGAATCTACAAGGGCTTGAGGCCTTGAAGGCTCCAATATTGAAGACCACCTTTCTAGCTCCGTCCTCAATCACTTTTCTAATGAGCTCTTTCTTTGTTTGTGCATCAACCATTAGGTGTATTATCTCTAATATGTCCCTCTCCACCAAAAGGTTAACCTGAGGTTGAGAGGGGTTGCATATATCTTGGAAATTTTGGGTGGACCATCTTCCAATATCCTCCTCATTAATAAGCTAAAAAAATTCTTTAGTAACAAGCTTTTTGGTAGTGTCTCTTTTTCAATGCTTTAAGGCCAACCAGTGGAAGAAGGTCATATTCCTATCTCCCTTCATAAGCTACTGAATCTTGGATCTTTGTTTCCATAATATTTCCTCTCTTTCAATCACTTGATTCCATCTTTTTTCTTCTACATGGGTAGTAATTGAAAGGTCTCCTCCCACTATCTTTGCTTGGATTTCCTCTAGGTCACTTTCAATTTCCTTTTTCTTCTTATAAATATCTCTAAAGTATGTTTTATTCCAAGAAATCACCTCCTTTTAAATAATTTTAACCTTTGTCACTATGTGGAACATGGTAGTCCCCTAGATCCAAGTATTCCATGACTTGTTAACACAATCGCAAAAAGGTAGATGGAAGTGCCATGTGATCTCAAAGTGGAAGGATTTCCTCTTATATTGGGTGTTGGTTATCTAGTTAAACATAAGCATAGATTTTTCTAAGACCAATCTCAGGAAACCATGAAGTGAGGTATGAGGAAAAATGTGCCAATCCACTAAGAGAAGCACCCTATCAAGTCTAACTTGAATAAGGTTACTTCCTAGTAGATTGTTAGACCTAGTGAATGAGATTATTCCTTCCAATAAATCCCTCCAAATCCTGCATACTCTCTAAGGCATCATCAAGACCTCGCATCTTTTCTAAGGGGTATAAAGGGGTACTGAAATATCCCACAAAAATGCATCTAACTTCTTTCCATCTATTCATGCACACTAATGCTTCCTCTTAGACCTGAAGTCCCACCATGTGGTGTTAGGACCATAGAAATTTAAGAGCACCCAATTATTTATCTCATCAGTGAAGGCCACCGCCACAAAATGAAAGTGGCATAGGATCTCCCTACTATCCACTCTACCAGGATTCCACATTTTAGCAATCCCTCCTGAAGCACCACTAACTTCCCTATAAATATATTTTTCCCCTTGCCACATGTAGTTAGCAATCTTTAAAAAAATATATTTCTAAGTTATTTTAACCTCCCAAATAAGGATAATATCTATCGTATGATCTTGGATCATAAGTAAGTTTGAAGAAAATTGTTTACTCGGGCTATTTCGATCCCCTAATGTTCCATTAAATGAATTTCATTTCCTAACTCTTTAGATATCTTCCAAGGTCTTCTACCTTCCATAACCAATATCATGGCAAGTTTCCTTTGTTCTTGCTACTCTTGTTGGTGGTCATCTAGCTCCCTTATTTTAGCCCACATCAGCTTTAGGTTGGCATCATTCCTTCTTCTTGGGTTTTTGCTAGCTCTCATCCACCATTAGTGGGAAGGCCAAGATTGAGGATAGTGAATCCTAGATACATGGGAGCGAAAGCATCAAGGTACTCAATAGAGATGAATAACTCATTCATGTTTCTATCTATATGCCTTCATTCTTCTCATCTTTTGTCTATAACAGTAATGGATCTTTTGGGTTCTTTATGGTAATAGACCAAGAGTCCCTCCCTACAACATTATCCACTCGGAGTTCACCATCCTCCAAATCTTCTCTAGTCTCTTCTATGTCTTTCTCCATTATAGGGAAACTCTTCCCTAGATGCTATGTAGTTGTGGTCTTCACCATCTGGGTGGTATGGATTTCTTTTTCTTTCGCCAAGGGGAGGGTATGGATATGGCTCATCTCCAAGGAGCACCCTTGGGCATCATCTGATGTACTCCCTTCCTTGATAACTTCCATCCCTTTGTCATTGATCTGGATCGTTCCCAAGGAACACCATGGGCATCATCTGATACACCCCCTTCCTAAGAAACTTTCTTCTCTTTATCAATTTCTCCCATATTTGCATAGGGTACCACATGACCATCTTTCTTATACCTTTGGTACTATGTCTATCAACATTATCATAATTGATAACTTACCTCCAAGCCGAGCACATTTCAACTTTAAGGAAATACTACTTGGAAGCATAATATTCACCGCCACATTCACATAGAGCCTGAAAAATCCTAATTTGGACATGTGAAGGGTGACAACATCCACCTTAATGAAATGACTAAAGGAATCCCCAATCCATTAAAAAAAATTCTCATCTGTAAACTCCAAAGGTAGACCAAGTAGTCTAACCTAGACCAGGGCCATCTATTGAAGATCAACACTATGGTCAAAGCCAAGTTTCCATTTTGCTAAAACTAGATTCTTCTTGCCAAATCTCCACATTCCTACCAAGACCTAGTTTCTATCATCTTCATTAAAAAAATTGAATGGGAATAGAGCTCTTGCCATTGTTGCAACCTCGATTAGACCCTTCAATTTTCATCTATTAGAAACCCATTTTATCACAATGTCGATGGTAGTTATGAAAGATAGTAACCTACAGCCAAGGCTTAGACAAAATCCTTTCATGATATTGTCAACCACTGAATCTACCAGAAGAATTTCCAGCCCATTATCTCCATGGGATATGGGTGGAAGATCTCTAGGTAAGAATTGCAGGTTTGAATGTCCCACCAACACTCCTTTCCAACTCTACTTCAAGAACACTATATCTGCATTCTTCTCCAGACTATTCTTGGGCCAGTATTTTGAAGAAAAACCAGATCCTCTGATGGATTAGAGAACTCCTCAAAATTCAACCTCCTATTCCCCGAAATCCCTTCATCATGCAAGTGTACCCCCTTGGAGATAACCAATCAGAGGTTTGGGGAGACCGCTTGTCCAGTGTTGAAATCGCGATGAGCGGTTGACAGTTACAAAGCAACGGGGAAAAAAACTATTTTTATATCAGAATACCACAACATTAAATTTTTCTTGCAAGAAGATGTTTTTGTAATATGTATATAAATTTTCTAATATACTTTCACTATGTATAAAATTATTTCTCTAAAATTCTTTGAGATCTAAAAATAACAAACAATCATGTTCAAAACATTTTATTGTTGATTCAATGTAACTATGTTCATGCATATGATTTGAATTTTTGATACCACCATTTCTTTTTTGTTATGCAATATTGATAGTATTATTATATAACATACTTATTATAGCATTGATTCAACATAATTATGTAAATATATATTTGTTTGATTTCTTTCATGATTATAATGTTGTTCCTCTTTGAAAATACTTATAGATAGTATTATTATATAACATACTTATTATAGTGTTGATTCAACATAATTATGTAAATATTTATTTGTTTGATTTGAGGAGGTCAAATAATAACATTAAATATGTAAATGGTCAATTGTTTTACCGAGGGCATACAAGAGGACTTCTGACCGGTGCATTGCCGAGGGCATACAAGAGGACTCCTGACCGGTGCAGGAGGTCGACGAGAGAGGTATTTATTATGAAAATTTGATATTATTAATGTCCATTACGGAAAAGATCATTATGCATTTGAGTAATTCAATGTTAGATATGTAGAATCATATAAATTTAGTAGTCTAACTTTGGGTTTTCCTTTTTTGTTTATGTAGGAGGCATCTGATCCACCTAGTGCAGCGAAGAGGCTGCATTTTGATCATCCACTAGCACCCTAGGATAGTATAGTTTTCGTAGGATGCATCATGAGACATTTTGAGATGGCATATGCCACATTGTATACAGAAACATTGATATTATACACATTCTGATGGCATGATCAACCACATTTTGTATATAGATCTATGTATTTTGATATATATTTTGATATACATTTTGTAAGATATGGATGCAAGCGCATGATACACGTTTGGCACATAAAACAAATTGTTTATTCCATAAGTTGTGTAACTAATGTGTTGAATGATGGATACTATCAATGCAAGTGGCCTCTTCTCCATCATGTAGACTTTGAAGCTACCTTTGGGGCATATCTTTTCTAATTTCCAATGGTTATATCCAATATAGTGTGGTAGATAAGTGCACATTTTCTTATTTGACTAAGGGTGCTCATGTGATGAGTACTAAATCTAAATTCTCTAGATACGTGTGTTTAATCGATTAAGATATACTACACTTCCACACCATATAGTAATTTTCACATTAATATATATTGTAATGATTAATGAATGTGTGTACATTGGTAATGAGGATAATAAGTAATTCTGATCCCCTTCCCTTACATGCTAGAATCACCACCTAGTCCATATGATACAACTGACAGACCCTAATAGAATATAAGTATCAGAGGCTTGTTAGGATATGAACTACCTCACTAATTTATGAGTGTTGTATCTTGAACTTGCTCGTTTGATTCGTGATGCTAACTTGAACTAGACTGTCATCCAATCTATTTGAAAACCACCTGTGACTAAAATGTTACAACCGGATGACACTATCCACATGAGTCTTGAACTCCTATTCAATAATAACCTTGTTTTACAATATGTAATTTCTTATGCGACTTCATAAGCTACAAAAAAAAAAAAAAAAATTGTTGTGTTTTTACTAGTAAAATTTAGGGCATGACACATGATCCATGATAAATTGAACAATGCTAGATACTAAATTAATATGTATATCATTGTGCACATAAATGACAAAAATATATATCAAAATACATGTATCCATAGAAAAAATTTTACACAACTATATATCAAAGATCATGTATCCATAGACAAAGTACTCAAATATATATCAAAATACATAGATCTATATACAAAATGTGGTTGATCATGCCATCAGAATGTGTATAATATCAATGTTTCTGTATACAATGTGGCATATGCCATCTCAAAATGTCTTATGATGCATCCTACGAAAACTATACTATCCTAGGGTGCTGGTGGATGATCAAAATGCAGCCTCTTCGCTGCACTAGGTGGATCAAATGCCTCCTACATAAACAAAAAAGGAAAACCCAAAGTTAGACTACTAAATTTATATGATTCTACGTATCTAACATTGAATTACTCAAATGCATAATGATCTTTTCCGTAATGGACATTAATAATATCAAAATTTCATAATAAATACCTCTCTCGTCGACCTCCTGCACCGGTCAGGAGTCCTCTTGTATGCCCTCGGCAATGCTGGTACCTCTCAATTGACCATTGTCCGTCAGCAATGCCCACTATTGACCATTTACCTTTACATTATTATAAAATAATTGGTACTATATTAAAAAAATTTGAAATATTGTAGAAAGGGACATCCATAGATCCAAATATAAAGACCCACTGTTAAGAACAAATAACAAAATAGAAAATATGGATAAAACACTTAGCTACTAAAACAATTCTGAAGAATAAGTTTATTTAATTTTCTTGTTTTAAGAAAATAAAACAATGCTCAAGAAACTTAATTTTTCATTGTACTTCTATGTCAATGTGTACAACTTTATAATAAAATATTAAATCAAATCAACTATCCTCGTTTAAGTATTATCCACGGAGCAAATAACTTTCTTTTCCTTTTCCGCAATGGTCAATTGTTTTAATCAGTGATATCTGACGGACAAACAAACAATGTCTGTCGCAGGTTGACCCATTGGAGGAAATGTCGATGGACATCAGCTTCTCTACCATTCAATGACATCCTCTTTCTCATTTATACACTGTGTTGTCATTCAGAAATGACAATTATCCACACTGCAAGGGTGGATAGATACTCTTCACTTCACTACAGTATTTGTGTGCCACATATAATGGGTACCCACCTTTTATTATTCACATACAAAAAAAATGTCGTTCTCGTGACATTTTATATCAAAAAGCTTTATAAATCTAATCTTGATTTTATTATTCTTTTAGTTTAATTTAACTTCATAATGTTAAATTAAGTTTATTTTGATTTTCTGGTGTGACATTGATTCTGGTATATTTTACTTCAAATCTTAATATTAGATCTATGTTGTCTCATGTTGTCTCTTTGCAGATAGTCACTATTTATCAAGTTAAGCATATAATATTTATAATTGTATTTTATATAATACAAAATGGCACATTCTAATGGAAGTGATCAGAGCTAAGAGGTAGTATTATATATTTAGAATGTGGGACATCCATTTGTCAAGAGCTTCGCTATACATTAATCATTATTTGTCTATTGCATCAAACATAGTACACATAACAAAATATAACCATATAGCATATAAGTTTGTTATATTCAGTTGTTGTTAAGAGGTTTAATAAATGACATGTTTAACTTTATTTGATCAAATAGAATGTGCCTCTTATTTATAAATATCTTAAATGTGTTTCTCAAAATTCTAAATTTAATTTTGTGATGTGACATTGATCCCTATACATTGTACTTCAAATCTTCACATTGGACCCATCTTATGTTGTCCCCTTGTGGGTAGTCATTGTTGTAAAATTAATAATATAATATTTTAAAATTCTATTTTTATATTTGTTTAGAAGAGAACATCCTAATCCATTATAATAGGTCTATGAGGTATTGAGTGTATAGTACGGATTTAGAACAACTATTTATGAAGAAATCTACAATGCATTATATTGCTATTTAACTATTGAATCAATCTTTGTAAACATAGCCAAAAAAAGGACATATTAAATGGATGTCTATTTTATTCAAAAAAAAATTTCACAAGTAGTTTTAAAAACTAAACTATTTTTTTTTTTAAATTTAAAAAACTAAACAATTTTTTTTTTTTAATGCACTACTAACATATAAAATATTCATGGTGCAAAATTGACCTAAAATTTTAAGTAGTCAATATCCCTATTTAGAGGTCTTTTTCATACAAGCCTTTGAACTACTCAAACAATGATTAATCGTTTTCTTAAATTTTTTGTCATCCCTCTCATCTTTTCATGCATGTATGTGTATTTTGAGAGGTGGTCCATTTTCTATTTGTTTTTGCATATTAATAAAATAAGAGAAAACCCTATAAATTCCAAGTAAAATCACAAATTTACTCTTTAGGGCATGCTTTATGGGATAAAAGAATAATAGAAGTAGGTCATATTTGATCAAAAAAAAATTATTTTACCTTGATAAATTTTAACATTTGTAAGGCATTCTTCTATAGTTTATAGTTAATTTTGGGTTTTTAAACTCTTCTTGCATTCTCACATTATGCATTACATGTAATTGTTATTGTCTATGAAATTGATTAAGTATGTTGTGTTTTAATATTGAGCTCTCTATGTCTTGGTAATGAGAGAAGTGAGAGCGTGAAGAAATTATTGCATGTTTGTAATAGAAACTAAAAATGGTATGCTTTCAAATTAATTGTCTAAAAAATGTAAATTAGAGTTAAAACTTTTTAATCCAAGAAATAGGTTCCCTCCTAAATGAGAGAAGTCCAAAACTATTATAGGAGTTGGCTGAGGTATACCCTACAATAAAAAAAATTAGTATTTTATAAGTTAGTTCTTCACTATTTGGGTTTGGGGAGAAGAAAGGAAATGATCTTCAGTTAAAAATCTAGGCTAAGGGGTTGATAGGCTAATAACTTGTTTGGTATCTGAAAATTTGAGCAATTTCTAGTTAGAGCTTTATGCCTTTATTTTCTTGCAACATGATGCACCACATTCCCTTTATTATTAGAAGGATATGAGAATCCAAAGTTGTTGGACATAGGGAATCCACATTCATATCTAGTCATCATAGGTATTTACAAGGATCTCAATTAAGAGACATATGTACTAAATTGAGTGCCAACCTTTCTAGCGAAGCACACAGTATAGGGAATCATTTATGGATAGGCATATAAAGTTCTTATAATAATGACAAGAAAAGGCCTCACCTCCTTGAATAATCTCCTTAAAGAGATAGTTGTAAAATAAGATATTTATCTTATGTGCTAGGCTTAACAAATAGAAAATTGTTGCACCCACATAGATAAATTGGACCATGCCTTTAAGAGTTCAGCACATGATACAATGATTGTAAAAATGAAAAGGTACTAATTTCACAATCTCAAGGATTTATTAAGAGAAAACAAGCCAAGGTGAGAAAGAATGCCCTAGAAAATCAATGGTATAGTAAGTGCCCCTAGTTAATAGGCCATTGGTTCTTGTCCTTAGCAATATATACTTACAAATAATTTATATTATTTATTCCCCTATTGATCTAGATTTTAATATTTCTAACCTATTTCATTTAGAAAGGCTCTAAATTTCTATAGAACAACCTTGCCCTATTGGCATGATCGAGAATAGTTATAATTTGTTACAATTAATGACCATGCCAAAAAATTGGTATGGGTCACTCAATTCATTATATTTTGGGCAAATTTAAATATCTTAAATGGGTTTCTCAAAATTCTAAATTTAATTTTCTGATGTGACATTGATCCCTATACATTTTACTTCAAATCTTCAAATTGGACCCATGTTGTCTTGTTCCCTTGTCGGTAGTCACTATTGCCAAATTAATGATATAATATTTAAATATTCTATTTTATATTTGTATAGAAGGAAACATCCTAATACATTATAATATGTCAAGGAGGTATTGAGTGTATAGTAAGGATCTAGAAAAACTATTTATAAAGAGATCTACAATACATTACATCTCTAGTTAACTATCGAATCAATCCTTTTACACTTAGCCGAAAAAAGGCATATTAAATGGATGTTTATTGTATTCAATTTTTTTCACAAGTAGTTAAAAAACCCCAACTAATATTTTTTTTAATGCACTACTAGCATATAAAATATTCATGGTGAAAAATTAAACTAAAATTTTAAATAGTCAATATCCCTATTTTGAAGTCTTTTTCATACAAGCCTTTGAACTAGTCAAACAATGATTAATCATTTTCTTAAAAAAATTATCATCCCTCTCATCTTTTCATTCATATATATGTATTTTGAGAGGTGTTCCATTTTCTATTTGGTTTTGAATATTAATAAAATAAGAGAAAACGCTATCATTTCCAAGTAAAATCACAACTTTACTCTTTAGGGAATGCTTTATGGGATAATAGAATAATAGAAGTCGGTCATATTTGATCAAAGTTTTTTTCTTTTACCTTGGTAAATTTTAACATTTGTAAGACATTCTTCTATATTTTATTGTTAATTTTGGGTTTTTAAACTCTACTTGCATTCTCACATTATGTATTACATGTAATTGTTATTCTGTATGAAATTGATTAAGTGTGTTGTGTTTTAATATTGAGTTCTCCATGTCTTGGTAATGAGAGTAATGAGAGCTTGAAGAAATTAGTGCAAGTTGGTAATAAAAACTAAAGATGTTATGTTTTCAAATTAATTGTGTAAAAAGTGCAAATCAGAGTTAAAGCTTATTTATCCAAGAAATAGGTTCCCTCCTAGATGAGGGAAGTCTAGAAGTATTTAGGAGTTGGCTTATGTACACCCTGCAATAAAAAATTTAGTAGTTTAGAAGTTAGCTCTTCGTTGTTTGGGTTTAGGGAGAAGAAAGGCTATGATCTTTGGTAAACAACTCAAGTTAAGGGGGGGTGAGACGCTAAATCAAAGATTTGGTTGATAGGTTAATAACTTGTCAAGTATATTAAAATTAAAGCCATTTATAGGCAGAGCTTTATACCTTCATTTTCTTGCAACATGATGCACCACCACATTTCCTTTATTATTGGAAGGAGATGATAATCCAAATTTTTTGGATACAGGGCATGTAGATTCATATCTAGTCATGGGAGGCATCTACAAGGATCTCAATTAGGAGACATATGTACTAAAGAGAGTGCCAACCTTTCTAGCCAAGCACACAATCTAGGAAACTATTTATAGATAGACAGATAAAGTTCTTATAATGATGACAAGAAAAGGCCTCACATCCTTAAATAATCTTCTTAAAAAGATAGTTGAAAAATAAGAAATTTATCTTGTGTGTTAGGTCTAACAAATAGAAAATGGTTGCACCCAAATAGATAAATTGGGCCATGCCTTTAAGAGTTCAACACATGATACAATGATTAAAAAAATAAAAAGGTATTAAGTTCACAATCCCAAGGATTTATTAAGAGAAAACATGCCAAGGTGAGAAAGAATTCCCTAGAAAATCAATGCTATACTAAGTGCCCCTAGTTAATAGGCCATAGGTTCTTGTCCTTAGTAATATAAATCCAAAAATAATGTAAATTATTTATTCACCTATTGATATAGATTCCAATATTTCTAACCTATTTCATTTAGAAAGGCTCTGGATTTCTATAAAACAACCTTGCCCTATTGGCATGATCAAGAATAATTACAATTTTGTTACAATTGATCACCATGCCAAAAAATTAGTATGGAGCCACACTCAATTCATTATATTTTGGGTGAATTTATGCTTATAATTGGTTAATAATATCATGCTTTCTAGTCAAGCTCAAAAACAAAATTGTGGTGACTTGATCAAAGATGCCATGATTGCACAAGCCAAATTGAATGACATAGAAGGAACACCTATCGAGAAAGTTGTTATTCATGGAATTCCTTATAGGAAGGAACATCCTTGACTATGTATCAAGTAACCCTATATGTGCATGGTTGTTTGGATGGTACAATTATTAGTGCCCTTTATCAACCTCTTTATTGTAAGTGGCTAGTCATGATCCCTTATTATCCAAATCCTTATTAACAAAGGTTAATAATTATGTTGATAGTGTGCCTTTTGTGACCTTGAATTGTAACATCCAATACCATTGTTAAGCTATTGTTGATCTCTTAAGATTCCTTTGAAGTAGGAGAGCAATGGAAAATAGCCTTATGCTATTGAGCTTACTAAAAAATATTGTTAGAGTTTGATTATCATGTAATCAAAATAAATATATATTTTTGTGAATTTAAATAAGTTTTCTAATGTACTTTTAATATATAAAAAACTTATTTTTCTACATTGACTAAATAAATCTTCTTTGTACCACCATCTTTTTTGTTTGGGCATTAGAATTGGTTTTGCCTTATGAGATGTTGATAGTATTATTCTATAGCAAGTTTATTATATTGTTGATTCAAAGGAATTGTGTACATGTATGTTTGTTTGATTTCTTTCATGATCATGATGTTGTAACCCCTTGAGAAACACAATATATGAATAGGCACACTTGATGTGCATTGAGTGGTTACAGATAATTAATATTGAATTGTAGTAGAAAGGGGCATTCATAAGCTCAAACATAAAGACCTATCCTTCCAAAAAATAACACAATAGAGAATATCTAATAGAAAGTTAAGATACTAAAGCAACTCTAAAGAAAAAGCATATTAAAAATAAAATTTTATTAAACTAAAAAAATGCTAAATTAAAATTAAAATTTTACTATAATAATTGCTATTTTTAGGTAGCCATGACTCTTCTAGCAAAATTTGATTACCAAGCTTCAAGATAAGGAAAATCATTGGACTCCTAGATGGCTTTCTACTAATGTTCAGGTTACTCTTCTTCAATCTAATATTCAAGCTCTTCCTACTTATAGAAGAATGGTTTAGGCTGCTCTTGTTTACTTTCTCAAGGAGTTTGATGCTCTTTCTTGGAAATTCCTTTGGAGTGGTAATTTGTGTAGTACTAAATGGAGTTTGATTAGCCGGTAAACTATTTGCAACCCTAAAAGGGAAGGTGGTCTTGGTCTTTCATCAACTCTCTTGAGTAGTCAAGCATTGGTTGTTAAGCTTTATTAGCAATGGTGCTCTAGACAACATCAACTTTGGGCTCGTATTATCACCCATAAATATTTTTGTAGTGCTAATCCTTGCTCTATTTTTGCACTTCCTCTTGAAGGTCATGGCTCTATGGTCTAGCATACTCTGAAGATTGGTTCTATGTTAATCAAGATAGGTTTGTTCTAGATATGTAAGGGAGGCTCTAAGGCTTTGTTTTAGTCTAATGCTTGGGATGGATTCCCATCCATATTATCCTTGTACCCTCATCTTTAGAATCTCTATGATTCTTTTCATGCTACTAGATGGAATAAAGTTGGCCATTACATGACTCTTTATCAATTAGGACCTGTTGTTGGTTAGATGGAAGCATTATTCTGATTGGCCTCCTGGATGCTGAAAGGTAGATTGTCAAAAGCTTTCTTAGATTTTGGCTTCTAGGGAGTGTTCCTCTTTGCTAGGACTAGATGTTTTGGCTTGGGGAGGTACCTTGTCTAGTAAATATCATGTCTTTGCTGGGTATTAGAAGATAACTAGACAATTATTCAGGGATTTTGAGGTCCCTTGGTAGAAGCAAGTTTGGAACAAATTTTCTTGGTCCAAGTGCAATTTTTTCATGTGGCTAATGGCACACAACCATTGTCTTATGTGGGATAATCTTTGTAAACATGGATTTTAGGGCCCCTCTTATTTTGTTTTGTGTGGTAATAGGGAGGAGTCTATCTCCTATCTATTCTTCCATTGCTTCTTTTCTACTCAGTTATGGCACCTTTGGTGGAGTGCTTGGGGTTGCTCTTGTAGTCATGCTTCCTCTTTTCCTAAGTTTATGGCCTGCTTGGGCTGTGGTCCCTCCAAGTCTTCTCCTCTACATGTTGCTTAGATTTTTGGCCCATCATTTATTCTTTGGCATATTTGGCTAGAGAGGAATCATCAAATCTTCCAAGATGTTTGGATTGGTGTTATGCATCTTTGGTGGAAGGTCTCACATTCTCTTTAGGAAACTATTCAAGTGAAGTGTATGCTAGATGGGGGGTATGGATCCAGTTGATCTTGCTATGTGCAATCACCTCAATTTTCATCTTTAAGATAGGGTTGCAACTCAATGGTATTAAAGAGAGCCTAAGAAGCCGCAACAATAGAGGAAATGATGGGTGAATCAAGAGGGGCATTGGACTCCTCCTCCCCATTAAGTTTTGGAAATTAACACTGATGGGTACTTCCCAAGGGAATCTAGGCTCTGCTGCTATTGGGGGAGTAGCTCATTTTAGTTCTAGAGACATTAAATTATTTTTCTCAGTGCATAAGGGTGACTACACTAACATTGTCATGGAGGCTAGGGTCATTTTATATGTTGTGGACTAGTGTTGTGTTCAAGGATGGCACAAGATTATCTATGATTCTGACTCCCAAGTGTTGGTGAACTTGCTTTCCTTGTAGGAGCTTGAGGGTGCTAGTTGGCAGCTGGCCACTATTGTTAATCAAACCCTTCTCTTTTGTACCTCTCTTGAGTTCATTAGGTTTACTTACATTCTTCATGAATGGAACATATGTTGGATTGTGTAATTTCCCCCTCAAATGAAATGTAAAGTCATAATAGAGGATTCTAGAAATTGTTGGATTATTGAATAGGGTTAGGTAAAATTAATATTTAATTTTGTAAAGTTCTAGAAGTCATTTGTGTAGATAGCTCTAGAAAGCTCTATTTGTTCATTAATTTAGATGTTTCTAGAAACAATCAAAGACCTCTATAAAAGAGGCATGATGTAATGGTTTTTTATTGATTAGGCAATGAAATTATTTTTATAATTTTTATAAGTGCATGTACTGTGTATTTTTGTGTTTAATTATCATTGTGGATCCAAGCCATCCACCCCCATCAGATTGGTATCAGAGCCAGGTTGGATAGAAGGGTTGACAAAATTGTTGATTAAAGAGGAAGTGATGTTTTGGTGTTGCTAAAATGTGGAGGGTTAATTTGTGTTATAGAAAAGATGATTTTTTCATAGAAGACCACATAGGAAGTGTTGGGCAAATGTGAGAAAAAGGAAAGAGAAAGCATTACTTTGGAGCCACCTATTTGTGGAGGATTTCTATTGTTTCCATGAAAGGGACTATTGATGTGAAGAAAGTATTGAAGTGTTTGTAGCGTGCATTGAGTCCATGAAAAGAGATCACAATCACTATCATTGAGGAGTGTTGACATGAATCATGGTAAGCATGAAATTTATTTATTTTTAAGGAGTTTGGATTTTCATTTGGTAGATTTGAGTTTATTGAAATGGGAATGCAAGGTAAAAGAGTGGTGAAATAAAATATAAATTTGATTTTAGAGATGGATTGTTTAAAAGAAAAATTATTGAAACAAGAGATAGAAAAGTTTGTAATGATTAGAGAGAGGTTAGAAGAAAAATGTAAACTTTTAAATGAAATTAGTGAATATAAAGAGAGAATGGAAGAGCTAGAGGATAGGCTAAAATTTGTGGAAGAAGTATATAATTGACAAGTCAAGGAAACATGCAAGCTTAGAGAGAAAAATAAAGAATTAGAAGAAAAATTTAAAGTTATTTGATGATGCTGAGAAAGAGAATAAAGTTTTAGAAGAAAATTTGCAGAAATTATAAGAGGAAGATATTATGTTAAAGAAGGAATTGTCTAATCTGAAACAAGATAAAGAATAATTGAGTGTGAACCCATTTGTATTTGATTTATCTTGTGACACAAAGGATTTGAGTGATTATGGGATTGAGAAATGTGATTTTTCTGAAGTTGTTTGCAAAAAGGAGTGTAATAATGAACATGAAAATTGTATTGATTGAACTTCTAGCTATTATAATGAAAATATTGGTTTGAGGATTATGGAAAGAAATGGTTCTAAAGGTAAAGGTCTAGGAAAGGATGAACAGGGATTAAGGAATCCAATTGATACAATCATGCCAAAATATGTAGGTCTTGGATATGCTGTAGGCAATGGAAAGATAAAGAAAGGTTCAAGAGAATCAATTGAAAGCATAAAGATTGTACAATGTTCGCACTATAATAGGAAAGGACATATAGAGGGTAGATGTTGGGATATACATCCTTGTAATATTTGTGACTTGAAAAATCATTTTTATAAGACATGTTGTACAAAGGACTCTATGGAAAGTTTTATAAAATGGATTGTGGATGGAGCTATGGATCAAATTGGAGAAAAATTGCAGGAATGATCAGAGGTTTATTTAGGTACAAATGTTCAAGTATAAGAAGGAATATAGAAGCATTGGGAAACATATTAGAGCAAAAGACAAAAGGGTATTAGTGAACCCTATCATCAACATTTGTGACAAATAAGGCAAGATTATCAGTGGATCCTGTGAAAAGAGGAAATTGTTAGCAGCCAATTGCTGACAAAATATTTGTCAAAATTAAAGACCATAGCCGTAGAAGATACTATTCATGAATAAATTAACAGATATGAAGATAATCAAAAAATGGTTTGTTGGCATCAGGAAAAACAAAGGATTTGAATTCTTATGCATCAACATTTGAGGTTGAAATTAGGGAGGAGTGTTGGAATGTGTAATTTTGCCTCAAATGAAATGTAAAGGCATAATCAAGGATTCTAGAAATTGTTGGATTACCAAATAGGGTTAGGTAAATTGATATTTAATTCTGTAAAGTTCTAGAAGTCATTGGTGTAGATAGCTCTAGAAAAGTCTATTTGTTCGTTAATTTAGATGTTTCTAGAAACAATCAAAGACCTCTATAAAAGAGGCATAATGTAATGGTTTTTTATTGATCAAGAAATGAAATAATTTTATAATTTCTATAAGTGCCTATACTGTGTACTTTTGTGTTTAATTATCATTGTGGATCCAAGCCATCCACCCCCATCAATATAGATGTTAATTGTTTGGCCAAATGGGCTTCTGGTCATGCTCTAGACTTGAATATTATGGATAGGGGGAAACTTCCCTTTCAGATGGTATAGGAATTTGATGAGCTTGTTGTTCAAGTTAAAGCTCCTTGTTGATCTCTCCTTGTTGTAATCTTTTCTGTCTTAATAAATTTTTACCCCTCTTTTTTCAAATAACTTATACATGAAAAACTTAAAATGTAGAATTTTAGTATAAAAATAAGTTAAATCAAATAACTTTATTTTCTTGCTAATTTCAATGAGGAGAAGAAAAAAGAAATAATATATGAAATCTAATATTTGAGTGAATTTAGAATTTGAAGTCTTTTTTTTCATTCTAGGTTTCAAAGAGTAAAAATTACTTATTGATCATCTTAGTTCAATCTCAATGTATCTAACCCTAAGAAACCACTGCAAAAAAATATTGAAGGGAGAACAAATGAATTTGTACCACCTACCACTAAAAATGCAAAGAAGGATAAATTGAACTCCATTGAAAAACATAAAATGTAGATGATGTTAGAAACCTGGCTAACATAATATAGTGTCAATATAAGAATACAATTGTTTATTAACTCTCTCTAATGTGAAAAATTAAAAAACCAAATGAACAAATTTTTTGTCCAATAACAGTACTGTTGATAAATAAATTTGTAACTATAAAAATGGCCCAATGGAGTGTGTGTGGCAAATCAGTCACAATAGTTGGATGGGCCCTTGGTATATGGCCTTCCACAATGTTTAGAGAGGCAACTCCCTCATATGATATAATTTTGAGGTTTTCAGTAAAGATGATTAGAACTTAGAATATAAAAAGGAAACCATTAATAGAAAATGCACCACACGACTTCAATGTTTCCAATAAATCAATGTAACCTTTGAATGAAAAAAATCAAGAATTGCACTTGAGAGCTATCACCAACACAATGCTAATTCAATCATTCATGAGCATTACACAATACCATGAAAACACCCATTACAAAGAAAGAATCAATATTTCAATGTTTCATATATGTAGAAAGAGAGAATGCAAAATGTGCTTTCTTTATTTCTTAGCACCAAGAACATAAGAAATGACTAATTACAAGAACAACAATTGTATACACTTTCCAAAAATTGTCTTATTATCAAAACATAAGTGTTCCCTATCTCTAAGTCCAAAAAATCCTTTACAAAGCCAAAAATGACTCTTTATATAGACATAGAGGTTAAGAACTACCTCTTCATGGTTAATAACTACCTCCAAAATATGTAATTTTGGAGGGGTTAATTAACCTCACTAAAATTAACCTAAAATGACAAAGATCACTAATTGAAATGTATGGCTTGGAACATGCTTTCAAAAGGTTGAATCATTGACTTGTTGAGTTATTTGATGTAGACTCTTCTTTGTGATCATTGCCAAGTTTGACATATTGAGTACTGACATAGAAACAATCATTCACAACATCAATTGCTCATGCACTGACTGTAGTCTAGATAGTGATACTACAATCTTGACTTCCCATTGATATTAGTTTATAGAATTTTCAATCCTTTTGAGACTGATTTTGATGAGCCATTAGCATATCCACCTGTTGATGCTCTATTGACTCTGAAACATTGACTTCATATATGGGGCATTGTGTCCAAGGTTAGATATAGTAGAACAATTCTCTTTTCCAAACATTGGTGCAGAGTGGTGTGGGCTGTGAAAGCCTCATGTTGACCATGTTTATTCTGCCATCTTCCACAATCTACAGAACTGAAGAGGTCATGAAGAGTGACAAAAATAGGTGACTTGGTTGGCCATTAATAACCTTCTTTGTTAGTGATTCCATTATATCGATGCCATGTCTTTATATGTCTTTTTCTATTTTTTCTATAATTGTATTCATATTAATCAAGCATCGACCACATGATATTCTTGCATGGTTTGGGCTCATTCCATACCCATCATAAGAAGGAACCGGGAGCCTATGATCATGATGAAGTGACCAATTGACACGCAACATGTCTTTGCCCAATTCAGCAAAAATGTTTGAAAGAAGAATGTAAGTTGCAGGTTGTCCAAATCAACAAGTAGCATTTTTTGTGACATTCCTAAGGCTATATTCATATGATGTATGCAGAGAGTTTGAGAGCATTTATGCAAAATCAAATTTGTGCATATCCTGCAATCATGGCCTTCCATAAGATCACATTTATTTAAGGCATTTTAACAAACAATTCATATGCCTTGTCCACATTTTGCATACATGTCTGTCAGAGAATTTTTTACTCTAATATCTGACAACCACTCTTCTTCCATCATGCTTTGACACATTTCCATACCCTATTTTGAAAATCCAAATTTTGCACAAGCTGGAAGAATACTGGCAAAGATAAACCCATTTGGTTTGACACTAGTTTTCTGCATCTGATTAAAAACTGTCAATGCCTTTGAGGAAATCTGTGTCTTCTGTAAGCTACAAGCATCACCTTTCCATGACATGGCATCTCATTCTATCATGCAATTGAAACCCTTTCGAGCATCCAATAAACCTTCACACTTGACGTACATGTTAATAAGTCTGTTTTGAAAAAATGCCTACTTAGAAAATATAAATCTCTTGTCTTTGATGAAAGAGTGGAATATTTTAATCCTTGAAATAGTAGGTTTATTAGCAGGAGGGTTGTATGTATTAAGAAGAATACGTATTGCCTCTTTCAAACAGTCCTTTTAAAAAACCATTCTGACATGGGCGATGGATGACATTTTACAATGTTAGCGGGAAGAAGATGCCATTCATTCTACCATAATAAAACACAGTCATCATCATCCTCCCTCTAATTGGTGATATACCAGCCATAAGCATAGCATCATGTCAAATAGACAATGCTTGATGTTTGTTTATCATGTGAACAAGGCAATAATCAATCACATTGATTTTTCAATCCATTTGAAAATGATTTAATAACACCTTCAAGATGAAACAGGAATCATGAAATATTCAAGTGCGCAGTTACGTGGATTGTCATGGTGCAGACTTTTTACCAAACAACTCCCCTGCATCGCCTATCTACTCGGGATATAATATGGAGAGAAGATGGTGAAACAGGTAGCATGCCTTGTCTATGCATTGTTTCCAATTGCTGAGTTGATTTACAAATCCGTGAGTTGAGAGAAATCTAGTATTTGGTCAAACAGTTGATATATCACCAAATAGATATCATGCTATGTGTTTTCTTCTTTTTCATTTTCTCGATCTTCTTCATCATTATCCTGCACACAGAGCTTGTGATGGGTTTGGCCTTCACTATCATTGGGCTGTTTAGGCTCCACCATATCTGCATGTTGAACAATTATTTCCTCTTCACTATTCTTCCCATGCAGACTATTGATACCACCACCGTTTGTAACCTCATTTGTCTCCTCTCTATTTTCACACAGAAGAACATTCTCCATCAAATCTCTTTGTTGTTTGCTTCCTTCGGTTTCATTTGAGTGCTTGGGCTTTTCAATAGGAATCACATCAGTTGCATGCCACTGCTCTTCATTTGTTAATAGACAGGTGACCTTCTCATCCAATGTGTTGTAGGCTGGAAGTTAAGTTCCTTTCTTTCATAATTATCATGCTTGATCTATCTGTCTTATGTCTCTGGCCAAAGTATCATTATAGAGTGGGAACTCTTCAACATATTTGCAATAAGCGATTTGAGAACTTTGTAAAGCATTGGACACCTTTTCTTTGACTCTGCATTATACGCATTGTCCCTACCTTCCATTTCCTTCACTTTATCATTTGAAAGGTTAATAATCGTCTTTGTAAAGCATTGGACACCTTTTCTTTGACTCTGCATTATACGCATTGTCCCTACCTTCCATTTCCTTCACTTTATCATTTGAAAGGTTAATAATCGTCTTAGAAACACGTATTTTGGACTCGAACATTAATCTCTTTTTAAAAAAGGTTAATGATTAATGATTTGGTTCGGAATACACGTTTTGATCCTCAAACCTTAACTTTTTAAGAGGTTAATTTTGCAATCTTATCTTAACCTTTTGATGGAGAGGTTAATAGTTAAGCTTTCTAGTTAATGATCAAGTTGAAAATATGTATTTTGGTTCCTTCCATTAACCTGTCAGAACTTTTGACTTGGGGAGCAGATTTTAAAAATTTGAAGTGCTGGATGGAGCTGGTGATTAACCAAAGGATCCAAAAGGTGGAATTTCTCAAAAAAACTAATGGAAAGTGAGCATTTTAATGCTTAAAATGAGGCTTATTCTGAAAATAACCATAGCTCATAAAGGCAAGGATTGAGACAATTTGATATCTGTGCAACAAGTACGTAACAAAATGGAAATACAAAACAAATTTTCAGCGAAATATCTGTATTGGTAAATTTTTCAACATTCTTGATCAAATTAATGAAAGGATTTGTCATCAGAAAGCATGAAAACAAGAGAAGTGATCTAAGACATATCTTTTAATAGTGAATTTATGAATAAAAAGTGCTTACTGATTAAAATATCTTGACATTTATCAAGCATTGTTTATAGATTATCTTCTAACGTTAAAGATCTAACTATGATCTATCACCAAAACATAAAACAAAAGAAATGAGGGTAGAAATATCTTTTATTATAAATTTTCTCGATGAAAAGAACTGGTTATTACAATAGAGCAATAAATATGGCCTCGTCTAAATATGGCAGGCATTGTTTAATTTATGCCATATGGAATGACTGAGTAGAAGCTCAGGGGGATACCTGTAAAGGAATCTAAAGTCAAGAAGGTGCGATTCATGGATATCATGAATCTCTAGGAAAAGAGACGGGTACTATGGAATATAAACATGCGTGGCAACAATGGAAGGAGGACAAAGAGAAATATAGATAAAGGAGGAGATCGTAATAATGGGGGTGATGGAAGAGTTAAATGTGGATGCAAAAAGTTCACATCACACTTGTAAATAAGCTCAGAGGGGATAGCGCCAGTTTGTGAGTAACAAGCTACTTATGTTAATGAAACTACAAAGATCTGTTACCACCTTCACTGAAACTTTGAAGAACATATCATCATATGTTTTCATACTTAAGAGGAGTTCCTGTTCTGCTTTTCTCCACCAGCCATTCCCAGATCTGCTAATACCAAATACAAAACAATGGGCAAATTCCCCTAAAGCAAATATGAAGAGAAGACAGGAAGAAAGACTTTGGAGAACAGGCTTAAGAACTGCAAGCTTATGGTTATAGAAGCTCATGAAAGATGAAGAAGAAGAGACTATTCTTCATTTACTTTTCTTGTGTGAAGAGGAATTAAGAAAGGCTTGTATGGAAAAGGATCACTCGATGGGGTCTTTTATAAAGCCAAGGAGGAGTAGATCATCCATGGCTTTCAACGAAGAAATAGTAGGAAGCATCTTTTCCACAACATGGAACTTCCATCAAGTCCGAGTCACGGGTTGGATTCAGAAATGGTCTATCCTTCACATGAAAATGGTCCGTCCTTGGTATGACATTTTGTTTCCCACCCGCTTTAGTGGATGCTTGGGTGATTTGGAACCCTAAAATATTAATAATATCATAGAAATTCTTATATTCTGATATTGGAATATTATGAAATCTTAGATTTATTTTGTTTCAGTGTGGATTACTTCGATGTAATATGAAGTCTGAATAATACAAGAATGATTTTCATATTCTTATACTTTGATAAACTGAAACTCTAGAGAGAATTTCATACTTCCACAGTAACATACAAATTGAAGTTCTAAAACAATGCTCTCATGTAAAGTCTATAAAGCTCTGTTGACATTTTTATTTCTTTTACTTGCACATACTTTAGTGCAGGATTATGATTATTGTTAGGTGAACGAATAACATTCTTAAGGTTTAAATTGGGCTGGATTAGAAGAAGCAAATGCAACGGTTGTTGGGTCGGCAATGGTCACTTACTTTGATCAGTGATATCCGACAAACAAACAAAAAGTGTCTCCTGCAGGACGGGCCATTGGAGGAAATGTCGGTGCAGTTCAGCTTCTCTACCATTCAATGACATCATCTTTCTGATTTATGCACTGTGTGGTCATTCATAAATAAAAATTATCCACACTGCGAGGAGAAAGATACTCCCCACGTCACGACAGTGTTTGGATGTCAGATTTAATTGGGTACCCACCTTTTATTCATATCCAAAAATAATGTTGCTCTCATAACATTCTATATTTTAAATTGATTTTATTATTGTGCATATCCTTGGTGACCTTATAACTTCTTTCATGGAACCGGGAGTGCCTAATTTTATGATTGTCAAAGTGAGGCACTTCATGATTCATATCCTTGGTGACCTTATAACTTCTTTCACCAAACCGGGAGTGCCCAATTTTATGATTGTCAAAGTGAGGCACTTCATGATCTTCGAGAAATATTCCTTTTAATCAAGGATGATTTTATTATGTCAATGGACCATTCATCGAATCTAAGAACTTGTAAGCTAGGTTTGCTGCCAATTTTGACTAATCTGCTGAATTTCTAAAAATACTTGCCATGTCATCAATGTAGCAAAAATATTGCATGTCAAAGACACATAAACATGATCAAAAGACTCAAGACTAGTTATTTTCACATAATAATTTGTGAAGAACAAAAGTTCGACCAAAGATTTTTAAAATAAAAACATTTCAATTTTGCATTTTATACAAGCCACTAGAATTAACATTATAGACCCAATGCTTGATCTAAAAAGGAAAATGTTGACTATTTGTTAAGCATATGATACAACCAATGGTTTAATACATAAGAATTTAGTGTTTGATGTATGGTCAAAATACATCCAAATAAGACCATCTTGGCCTAGTCATCTAGGCACCACAATGAAACTTCAATCATGTCTCCTAAGCCTCCAAACACCACATCCACCTACAAATCCTAAGACAGGAGTGTGGCCCAAGTACTTTTACCCCAACCACAGATTGGAGCTCTTCTTGAAATGAAAAGTGCAAAGTCCCTTGCCCAAGAAGCCTACCAATTAGGTATTGATAGGTCGGAAGAAATAGCAAAACAATGCACCTATCTACTAAAAAGTAACACCCCTGCATGATGAAAAGCCTCAGTTTGAAATAAATTTTAAACAAAGGAGTGACTAGAGATTTAATTTAAAGCTTAGAGGAAAAGAAAACAAGATACAAATAAAAAAATAAAATAAGTGTTTGCTTCTAAATTCTCAAGAAAAACAACATGGGGGACACTAGGCAAAAGGAAAAATCTCTGATTCAATCCTTAGTTGACGACAATGCTACCAATAGCTACAAAAAGAGTAGTGCTCGAATGATTTGTAGAAAAAAAATTTCTTCATTGCAAAGCAAATTAGAATTTTTAAATAAGAACATCAAAAAGAAGAAACATTTAATCTAAAGAACAACCTACGAGCTAAAATTTAAGAGGCATTTCGAAATGAGAAGAAATAAGGAATTGATTTGATTTTCATTCTAAAAGTATTCTAGGATCAAGATTAATAAATAAGCTATTAAATATTGTTGTAATGGATACTAATACACAAAAAAACTACAATAAAAAAAACAACCCTTACACAAAACCTCTTAAATAAAATTCCAAATTCTACAACTCTATTAAGTAAAAGAAACATCATGGTTAAAACCTTAGCTCACCTTCTTCTCCTCTTGAAGCCTAGTTCTTCCTCCTTTAATTACCTCTTCCTTCCCATTTATTTTATAATCCCCTCTTCTCTCTTTTATAATGCAATTTCTTCCCTTCTCATTGTTCCCCCAATTTCAGGTTTAAACTTCAAGTTTATTAAATTATCTATCTCCCTGTTATCTAAATGTTTCAACCAACCATTAATGTCCACTCTCACTTTTTTGAATATCTGAACTCCACATTGATAATAGGTAATTAAGAAAAAGAGTTCAATTCAACATTTACTTTAAATTCTAACTACCTCCATTTGCATGAGTGATGATAACTAGTTTAATAGTATCTTGAATTTTCTATTTTGTAATTACAATGTTCTAAAATTTAATTTTCTCTCTAAATAAAATATAATAAAGTAAAAGACCTTTCATAAACATAAATAAGAATTTTTTTTATAGAAAATAATAAAATGCTAACTTTTAACTATGTAGTGTGTGCATCTACATTTTTTCTTTGAACCCAACCTTATCAAAGAGCTAACCTTTTTTACCTCAACCAAAATCTTGTCTTACATTTCCTACTCAACATACTCAATCTCAATTTAACATCAATAGGTTAGTAACCAAAAATCTGTAATCAATTTTTAAAAAATACATATTCCTTCAACATTCTAAAAACAACAATTTTGTTCATGATTATAATATTGAAACCAACAACATATAATCAAACTAAAAAAGACATCAATTTTTTTCCCAAAAGTAAATACTTATCATTTTCTTTTTTATTCAAATTTATAATAATGAAATATAAATACTAACATCTCGTCTATTTTAAACATGATACTCCATCAAGGAATATATGTATAAACATTTTAATGGGTCACATGTCAAAATAGCATAGATATCTAATCCATACATCTATACCAACTAATCATAGTGACTTGAGTCTACAAATATCCCAACCATGTCAAAAGAGTCATACAAAGTCAATAATTCATACTTAAATATAGGTGTCTAAAAGTCGGTTGTAACATCCCTCCCTTCCAAAAAGAGACATCGACTCGATGTCTTATGAAAATATAACAAATGTTCTCACACCATACATAATACTGAAAAAATAACTTTAAAATATCATAATAGAGTCCATGTAAATAAATGTAGAAATGAATTATGGATTTCATCTGCATCCTCCCATGCAATACTATCAATAGAGAATTGGTCCCATTGGACCTTATATTGCAAGGTCTCTATATCGTATACCTTGATGGTATGATGATAAACAATGTGAGATGGCTCCATTAGTACCACTCTTAGATCCTACACCTATAAAGAATGCTAATAAAGGATGTGAGAAGTATATGGATGATAGACTCTTAGCAAGGAGATGCCAAACACATTATGAATATGAGAAAGAGTGGATGGAAAAGAAGGTGAATAACCAATGGGATTGATGACCTCCAAAACATCAAAAGACCCCACATATATAGGTGCAAGCTTTGAATATTTACCAAAAGATATGGAACTCTTATGTGTCCTTACACTCAAAAAAACATTGTCCCCCACCTAAAACTATCTAAAAGTGTGGCTCTTATCCACATTAAAATTTTGTTGATCCATTGCTTCCTTCAATATTTCATTAGTTAGAGTCATCTTCTCTTCTATCTTCCTCAACATGTCAAAACCAAATGATGATCCTATCCTCAAATCTATCTCAGTTGATAGGAGTTTGACACTTCCATCAATATAATGCCTCAAAAAGGACACATTTCTAGAGAAGAATGGTATGACTTATTGTAGGAAAATTTTACCAATGGAAGATACTTAGCCAACTTGTACAACTAATCCATGCAGTATATCCATATAAAATCTTCAAGAACTTGATCAACCCTCTCTATTTTTCTATTTATTTGAGGGTGATATGTTGTATTGAAGTTCAATCTAGTACCCAAAGATGTATTACAAAACCTTGATGTCACCTAAGTGTCCTTATCCAATATTATTATTGTAAGAATTCCATGCAATCTAAATATTTCCTAAAACAATTTTTTTTTCCAAAGCCAAAGATTTATCCATCAAACTTCCAAGTATGAAGTGAGATACCTTAGTCAATTTATCTTGACCACAACTAAGATTACAATATGTTTATATTATTTCATAGGAAACCCTTGAACAAAGTCCATTGTAATAACCTACCACTTATACTTTGGTATGATACAAAATTCCAATTGGATGTACATGTTCAACCTTAACTTGTTGACATTGTAAACATTGTTCTATAGAAGAAAACATGTATCTCTTAAGTCCTGGCCAAAAGTATAATGACCTCACATTAGAAAGGATCTTATTAATCCATAGATGACCTAAAAATGGAGTACAATGCATTTCCTCAAAAATAAATCTCCTCAACCCTCCCTATTTGGGAACATACATGATCCTTCCTTGGTATCTCAATATACCATCCTTATATATAGAGTATCCCTCAAAATGATGATCCATTGGATCACTAAGCAATTTTTATTTGACCAACTCATAGTGATCTTCAACATGAAGGTTCTATAATTGTTTTTTCTTCCACTGTGTACTTCTAGTGGATAAAGCTATAATATGTCTCCTTCTTCTCAATGCATTTTCCGCCCTATTTTATTTACCCTTTATATAATTGGTCCCAAAATCATACTCACTTAAGAAATCTAACCAACACCTCTACCTAGCATTAAGGTTTGGTTGTGTGAAGATGTACCTCAATCCCATATGATTTGTCTTCAACTCAAATGGCTTAACCAAAAGGCAGTGTCCCCACATCACAAGTGTTCCTACTGTGTAAAATAGCTCCAAATCATGAGAGACGTAATCAACCTCATACTCTTTCAATTTGTGTGACACATAAACCACCACCTTACCATCTTGCATAAGTTTATCTACTATACCATCACCTAAAGCATCAGTAATAATTGTGAAATGACCATTAGGGTTTGGTATAATCAATATAAGAGCGGTTGTGATCTTTTGGTTCAATATTTGATCAATAATGGCAACAAACTTATCTCTAGGCAATCACTAAATACACTATTCATCATGTTCATGAAAGCTGCAATAGTATTGGTTAAACCAAAAATGTAAATCAAGAAACTCATTTTTCCCATTACTTATTTTTAATGCAACTTTATCTATATATTCCTCTTTGATCCATAACTGATGGTTTCTAGATCTTAAATCAATTTTTGAGAATGTATTTTCTCCCTTCATTTAGTCAAACAATTTATCTATCGGAGGAAGTGAATAACTATTCTTAATAGTTACTTTTTCAAGCATTTGGTAATCTATAAATAACCTTATGGTGCCATTTATCTTGTTCACAAAGATCATAGGTGCTCCCCATGGTGAGATGCTAGGGCATATTCAAACCCTTTATCTAGTAGTTCTTGCAATTCCATCTTGAGCTCATACATCTCAGTTATTGTTAATCTATAGGCATCCTTTGATTGGGGCTCTATTCTAGGCATACCATATATAGAGAATTCAAATTCCCTCTTGGGATGGAAATTATATAGTTCACCTGGAAACACGTCCTAGAAATCTTGAAAAATGGGAAAAGCATTCACACTAGGAGTGTCAAGATCCTTCATGTATGCTATGTAGATAATGCATCCCTTCCTCTTATCCTTTTTCAATTCTATAGCTTATATTTGTCTTAGTTCCGAAGGCCACTTCATACCCATAACAATTATAGGTAACCCTGTGTCATCTAGACATTCAATAAACTTCTCCTTGCACTTTACTATAGCTTTATGTTCAGCTATCCAATTGATACCTAGGTTAATGTCATATGATCCTATTGGAAAAATATAAAGATCAACTTGTGTATGATGTACCTTCATGATGGGGTGAAATTTGATATGTAGGTCAACTTCCTAAATGTACTAGATTGTTTTATAGTTATATACTAACATTTTGTACTCAACAATTAGTTGACTTTGGTGTTTTGGATGTGAAACTTGTTTCAACATCTAAGTAAAAAATCATGTTTATATTTATTTAATTATTTTTGACTTGACAATTGTGTTGTTGACATTTACCTTTGACTTTTCATCTTTTTGAAATTAGTGGAATTTTTTTTATGTGGCAAGTGTATGTAAATGCTATCTTTACATGTTTTTTTAATTACACATTATCTTCTATTATATAAAACATCTTTTGTTGAGATAACTCTTGAATGGACAATGATGTAAACTACTTTGTGCTATCCATGTGATTTCTTCAGTATCTATTACAAAACCTATTTCCTAGTGTTTCTTAGTTATTTTCAAGAGTTTCATATCATGTTGATTTAGTTTCCTCTAAATAATTCCTTTCCATTCTTATTGTTGTAATTAAATATTGACTATTTAAACACTTACTTAAGCCTACTTAGACAAATGCATACAATGATTGCATAGTAGATTATCATTGAGACAACTAGGAGTAGGATAATTCCACTCTACATGGTCATAGTAGTTATCTCAAACCAGTTTTAGTGCACTTATCACATTATCATCCTCATCATCACACATACTTCTTTACATAATGGAGGATGATCCAAATTTAGTGGACATGTGATTCCACCTTATGTAGGTGATGTCTTATATTCTTCTTATCTTTGTCTCTTATCTCCTTTCATATATAAAAAGGATCATTATATATATTTTAAATCAATCCATTAGATGTCAATCAAGTCCATTATTAGTTATACCATTCTTGCATTTTATTACAATTGTCTTTCTAATCTCTTGTGGAAGTTATCTTGGTCTTTCATTTGATCCTGGAAGTGTTGTAGAGCAATGTAAAACTATAACATGGTATCAGAGCTCTCAAAGTGTGAAGACCTCTTCTCAAAGAGTGTAGTCCTAGTTTGATTCTATTTGGTATAGCATTTGATAATTTAAATATCACAATTTGGAAATTATTTTTGGATTTGTACCTTGTGACCTTCTATTGCACATGAAAATTGGAGCTTGATGGTGCAAATCAGAGGTTGGCATCATATAGAGGAGGTCCAAAAACCCTAAATCAACTTTTATTTCATTCAAATTGGACATCTAATTCCAAATCAAGAGTGATTTTATTTTTGGAGGTACGATTGTGGCAATTAAAAAAAATTTCAAAGGAAATTTTTAAACAATTATATCTCAATCATTCAAAAAAAATTTTCAATGATTCTTTTTTTTTGTGGGGTAGAATTGCACAATATACACAATGGTGAAGGTAATTATGGATCTCTATTTATGACTTTGTATGGAAATTATAAATCTCATTTTCTAATACTTTCAAGGTTTTGTTTGGGCACATCCACTAACAATTTAAGGTGCAATTTTTTTTGAAAGTGCATAATTCAATCTAGTTTCCAAATCTACAATAAATTTTTAGTGATTTCAAGTGGACATATGACTTTCAAAAATAGGTCTTTTTCTTGGCGATTTTTGCACTTAGTGAATACTTGGATTTCATTTTTATTAATTCAATTAGTAATTTGCAGGAGATATTAGTTAATTTCAATCATCATTTGAGTTCATTATGGATTTTTCCAAAGTTCCATTGCTCACTTCCTATAACTATCATAAATGGAAACAATTAGTTTCTAATGAGTTTATAAGTACTGGATTTCTTAGAATGATTCTTGGATAGGATCTAGAACCAACTCAAGATATTGCAGAAAGGAAAAAATGGTTTGATCAAAGGGATAAAGAACTTGTCTATCTGAGATCAACCATCTCTCATGGTTTTCTATACCATATTGCATCCTGCGATCATTCTCACGGTGCTGCTTGGACAATTTTGGAAGGAGTATTTGGTAAACCTAATAGAATGAGAAAAAGCATATTAGAGAATGATTTTTTAGGTCCAATTCCATATGAATTTGAAAATATTCAAGACTTTTTCTCTAAATTCAACTCTATTAGACTGAAGCTTTCTAATTGTGACATTACTAAAGATGATGAACATATTATCTATTCTTTCCAAATTAGGTCATGAATATTCAATATTTGTTTACACATGCTATTATACTATGGATTTTCTTGTTACTACATACAAAATGCATTATCTTGATTAATTTTCATCTCAGCTCACAAGGGAACAAGTAAAGTTAGCACACATGGGTCAATTGAAGCCTTCAAATTATCAATCATTGGTTGGAAATGAATCATCTCCTTAGGCTTCCAAAGGAGAAGGAAACAAGAAACATCACGAAGATGATCACTCTCCTTCAAAATATACTATTTAATCCAAGTCTTCTCCAAGATAGAAATCATCTAGAAGAAAGATAGATAAATGTTCTTATTATAAAAAGATAGGAAATAATGAGCATAAATATTTCTATAACAATATTGATGAGCTCACTAACATTATTCAAAAGAACAATATCAAGTTTCCCTCATCAGTTTCTACTCCTACACATCATGCATCTTCTACATCTACATTTTCATCTAAAGGTAAAGGACAAGCACTCATTGCTTACATCCATCATGATAAAGTTAAATGTCTTCTTGATTCAAGTGCATCACATCATATGGAATCTTCTATGGATATGTTTTCTTCTCTTAAGCATTGTACTTCTTCACCTATAAATGGGTAATAATAAATACATTAAATTTTGTGGGAGCGGTTCCTATGGGAAAAAGGGCATTTAATGATGTGCTTTGTGTACCATCCTTGACCACTAATCTCCTTTCCATTTAAAAAATTACTCATGGGACATAAGGTAAAATTGTTGAGTTAACTAATTATTATGTTTACATTAGGGACATGGAGACTAGAGATGTCATAGCTATGGGGGTTGTTGATCATATATCTCACTTGTATTCTTTTGTGCATTTTGTTGATAATGATGATGATATTCATAATGTACCTAACCCTTTATCAAGGGTGAATTATTCATGCAAGGAGAATACTTGACACTTGAATAATTTTCTTCTTGAGAAAAGTTTCAAACTTCCTAATTGTCCACCTCTTTCTTCTTCAGAAATGAGTTCTACTATTCAGTAGGATGATCTTTGTGCTTCAAATCTTGTAGTGTGAGATGAATTCTTGGATGCTCTTTCAAATGAGTCTCATAATGTGGATTTGGTTACTACATTTGAGGGGGTTTCTCTTGGAGATTATTCTTCACCTTCTTGGAATATTGGATTTCCCAACTCTTCAACTTCACTTTTATTTTTCACATCTCATAGGTTAGTTAGGTAGTGTCATGGAATCTTTAAGCTTGGAGATGCCTATTTAGTCTTCAAAGATAGGAGACCTTCTTCCTCATTCTTCCTTTTTCACATGGAGTAGCTTCTTCATCATTTGATGTATTTATCTCTTCCTAAGGGGAGACATGTTTCTTGTAGGCATTGGATTATGTTTTGTTTGCAAGTACTCTTCATCTATAGTGGAGCTTCTTTATTATGGGGGGATATCATGTCTCCTTATTTCCTACCCATGGGGGGATAATTATTTGTATATATACATAATGTATGTAGTTCTTGGGGTGTCTTGAGTACTCCATCCATGCATCTTATTTTTTATCTCTTTCCTTAGAGGAGGGTTTTTCCCATGAGGTTTTCTCTTTCTCCACTTTATGATAGATTGGATTTCATGTACTTATTTTCATATCATATATGGGTACCTAAAATGGCCTAGTAGCTAGGACCCATCTTGCATTGTGAGTTTAAGTCATTCCCCTAAGTTTCACTTAAAGGAGGGAGTGTTGCTGTAAATAAATATCACTAATTACAATTACTTAAGATTCCTTAGGCTAAAGTATTGCATAGTAGTTTTTCATTGAGACACCTAGGAGTTTGTACCTTAATTAAGCACATGATGTAGGAGAATTCCACTCTGGGTGGGCATAGTTTTTATTTGAATCCACCTTTAGTGTACTTATCACATTATCATCCTCATCATCACACACACTTCATTTCATAACAGAGGATGATCCACCTTCAGTGAACATGTGATTCCACCTTGTGTAGGAGATAGCTTATATTCTCTTTATCTTTGTCTCTTATCTCCTTTCCAATATAAGGAAGCCCATTATGTGTACATTTTAAATCAAACTATTGGATGTCAATCAAGTCCATTATCAATAATAAAAATATTGCATCTTATTGCAATTGTCTCGCCAATATCTTTTGGAATTTATTTTGGTCTTTCATTTGATCTTGGAGGTGTTGTAGAGTCACCTAGAACTTTAACAATTCCCTTAGAGGTGGTTAAACATTTAATTCTATGCATTTCTTTAAGATAGTCTTTTTTCCTTTTTTCCTTTCATGGTCTTGTCATTTCTTCTTTTATTTCCTCCAAAAAGTATTGTTTTGAATCTACTAAAGGACTGTTTGAATTTTCATTTTAAATTTTTTTTTTTTTTTTAATTCTTTAATAGTTCCCACTCAAAAAATAAAATGGTGGTGTTCAACTATTTTAATTTTCATATTCTTTATTTGAGTAGTTGTAAATTTTAGTTGGATGTAGAAATTAGTTTTAGCTCCTATGTTAATAGATTCACATGGGTTTGATAAAGGAGGTAGGGAGAGGGCCATAAATCCGAAGTTAAAGATACAAATGTCATAGCCTAGGGTCATTATAGTTGAGCAGCTAGCCAGAAATACTAGAACAAACACACAAAAACTTTACAAAACTTATCAAAAATAACCAAAACTACCCCTACCAATACCAATCACCAAAGAAACAACATACTAATTAAATATTGCAGCTACTAAACAATTTAAGAACAACAAGTAATCATAGGTATCTATCCAAAAATTATAGCAATCAATTAACTATCTACTAATAACAATTTTTTAATAATATAAAGTCTTATAATCCTTAAGTTTATAGAAACCAAGAAACTTAGTGATCTTAAAGAAATGAAAGTTTATAACATCCCAGGTACATTAAACTAAAAACTAATAAAAGTTTTACCACATCTAGAAGAGGTGATACTAAAACTAATGCATAAAGAAACACTAGGATTTTATATTTTCATTCCACTCTTTGAGTAGTAGGGAGAACTCTCCTCACCAATTAGTGATGTCCTTGGCCTCCTAACATTTTTCCTTTTCCTTGCTAGCTGATCCATCTCTTTAGTCTTGCACTCCCTACTTTTTCCCATAAACACCTCTAGAACGATTATGTTCATTTAATCTCCCTCTGGATACCACATGTATTTTTAGCAAAGATGCCCATCTCAAGGTTGGTGATCGTATCCTTGTATAAATTATCTAGGGAGTCAATTTTGGCTTGAATGACCTTTAATTTACCATCAAGTTTGTCCTCGAGCTCTTTGAGCTTAACGAGGATGTTATCATTTTCCGTATTTCTTTCCTTGTCTTCTTCGGTGTTGTCTTTATCCTCCTCATTTTTCTCCTCGGTAGGAACCTCCTGGGCATTGTGATATTTTCTAACTCCCCTAGGTTAACTTCTAGAATTATCTCCTAATCAATCATGTCCACATCCTCATCCTCCTCATCAGAACTGACCTCTTCTTCGTTGATGTACTATACATCCTCTATTTCCTCATTTTTAGTTTCTTCCTCTATGTCAATTTCAATGTCAAGGAATTTTAGTTACTCGATTTCCCCATAAGTGCTTGTCTTATTCTCCTTCTGCTTATTTTTCTCCTTCTTCTCTCTTATTATTTCTGACCTCCTTCGAATAGAGATGGTTCCATTTTGACCACCCTTACTCTCCTTGCCCCTTTCCTTACTTTCTTCATTAGATTCCTGATTATCAACATCTATGATGTATTTGTCAGTTTTGTTCTTTTTGGGGATAGGGCCTTGGCCACTCTAAACATATTTTTTCCTTTTAGATGGTAATTCCAATAGAAAACTTTTCTCAAGGTAGAATTTAGGGCTAGGGACTGACTGCTTAAGGGCTTTCTTGGATTTTTTTGGCTTCCAAAATTAGGGCTTTGTTTGATAGGATTCAAAATAGGAGAGGGGATTGACATGTTATTAATAATAGATTTTAGGTTTTAATATACCTAGACAATAAATTTTCATCCTTGTATAAATAAAATTATAACTTAGACTCTAAGAAATCTTAAATCAATTCCTTTTTTTATATTTCTTAAAAAACCTTTAAAACTTTACTAGATAAATTCAATTATATATATATATGTATGTATGTATGTATGTATGTATGTGTATTTACATGTATATAGATACATATATATATACATATATGTGTGTATATATATCTACGCATATATATATATATATATATATATATATATATATATATATATATATATATATATATATATATATGTATGTATGTATGTATGTATGTATGTATGTATGTATGTATGTATGTATGTATGTATATCTGTGTGTGTGTGTGTGTGTGTATGCTTGTGTCAACCTACACATATACGTACACATATACATATATGTATGTTAAATTATTTTAAATATATTTTTTAATTAGTATATGTCTGTGTGTGTGTGTCTATAAAAAAACACATATATATAGATGCGCGTGTGCACACACACACACATGTGTGTGTGTGTGTGTGTGTGTGTGTGTGTGTGTGTGTGTGTGTGTGTGTGTGAGAGAGAGAGAGAGAGAGAGAGAGAGAGAGAGAGAGAGAGAGTTTTTAAATATAATTTCAGATTAGTGTATGTTTTGTATTTTAATTTAGAAATATTTTGTGTTTATTAGAGACTTGATTATAATATTATTTATTAATTAGTTAAAATTATATTACTCTAGTTAGAGTTATTTTATGCATAATTTTTTTATTAAAAATTATTAAATTATTATTTTTAAATGAATTATAAATATTAAGGTATGTATTTTAAATCATTTTATATTAGATAGTTGTTCATTTTGTTTATTATTGGATATTTTTCTTCAAAATTTAATTAAGATTTCTTTAAAGCATTCAACTATTGTAATTTAACACATTTTATCTACAAAATCAATTAGAAAATTAAGATTTACTTACCTTCTTGCTTTCTTAGTTACATGCTTGCTTACTTAGAAAGTTATCACTAATTAAGTTTTTACTAAATGATGTGTTCTCTAATTTTCTTTATCTTTCCTATATCTTCTAATCTTTCTATTTAATTTTATTTTATTTTAAAAATATTTAAAGATGTATTTTGAGAATTTAATTTTTAGCTTTTTTATGATTTTGAAATTTTTATTAATTTAATTCTTAAAAATATTTTTAATAAAATAAAAGACTTATAATGGCCCTATTTTTTTTTATATATTTAAGAATAATAATTGTTACTTCAGTTATATTATATATATATATAATTTTTATTCAAATAAATTAAATAAGTTTATTTCTTTCATATTACATTATTATATGTTTTACTTTTAATGGAATTTTTTAAAATTATGATTACATTTATTAAAAAAAAATGTAATTGATTTAAAGTATATATAATGATATATTATAATATAAAAAGTATGTTTACTATATATAATCAAAGAACACAACCATAATGTAGATAATTTTATATTTAGTATGCTTTTGATAAAGATGAATATATAAAATAGACTAAAAACGTAGTCTTCATTGTTGGTGGGATGTGAGTGGAAGAAAACTACACATTGGATTAGAACAATATTATAGTCAATTTGTAAAAGAATGATGTTATGTCCCCTTTTCAGGTTCATCATGATTAACATCTTAAAATGAATTGTAATACTCATAACGGCCATTTTGGTTGTCAAATAAATTTAGGATTGAAGAATGTAGATGTTGTCCAAGTTTCCTAGAGACCATTTATGGAATCCCTTAATGTTTATAGATCCAAGCCCATTTTACAAAAAAAATAGCTTTATAAATATGATTACAGCTAAAAGATCATATTTGTGTCTATGTCCATTACCAATAATTAAAAAGCATGCATACACCAAAGAGAAACTTAAATGCAAATCATAATTGATTGTTCTTCAAACTTCATTATGCAAATAGAGTAATAGAATATTCTCATTATTTTTATTACTTTATTTTAGTCATTGAAGGAGTAGAGACCACTATAAAATTTACTAGAACACTATACAATGCCTCACTAGCTCACTTATAACTCCACTGCAGCTAGGATCAAGGTCTCCACCATCACCTAAATCAATTTACTCCTTCGACGAGCTTGTCTCTAATCCTACCATGATGTTCATCTCTTTTCCATCTTAACAACACCAACAAGTTGCCGCTCTGACCACCACATTCACTCCTTTCACCATTGGTGATGATACCGGGCTCATTTTCCAACTTACCTCCCTCTAGATTTATGCTCCTTGAGGGCCTCATAGTGGAGTTTCACATGTGACCATGCCATCCACCTTTTCTGTGCTACTCTAATTTTCTCACCCTAGACTTGTATTCAGTTGAATCAATTTTTGAATAGAAATTAAGCAATTAGGAATACTAATCAATCCAGTTGTTTTCACTCATTGTTGTCTCCTTTCTATTTACTAAGCATGGCACTTTATATTTGAGAAGTTTAGAGTTGCATTTTCTTTGTTATCATCTTCATATTTTAATGGTGGAGTAAATGAGGTAGTAAGTCTATTATTGACTCTCTTAGTTCCCTCGTTAATTGAGCTCTCCTTTTGACAATTCAGTCAGTGTAAGTCTTGTTGTTCCTACTGAGTTATAACTAATCCTATCAAGTTTCTTACAAAGATTACTCGATTTCTACTCTTACCAAGTTAACTTTGTACCCTCCTTGCTGAGTAGATCATGTCACTTGGTCCCTTCATTGACCAAGTGCACTCGATCATGGTACTTCCCATGTGTTATTACCAAGCTCTAACTCCCTTTTGGAGACCAAGTCACTTGACATCCACAATTGTCGAGCAACCTCTAGTTGGGTCTTTAACCTATCAAGCTCACTCAACACCCACTCCTTGCCACTCAACATCCACTATTTTTTGAGTGAAATTTTAAGTTGTGAAGTTATATTTCTCACAGCTTTAAGGTTTCACATCCTTGTGGGCTTGGAATTTTTTTTTGAATATTGGACATGGAAGGAGATGTAAGAAAGACACAATAGCAACCACCATCCTTCAATGGATAAAATTATGATACATGGGAAAAGAAGATGAGAACCATTATGGTTGCTAATAATTTGTGGGAGTCTTTGATGAATGGGTTCAATGATGTAACCAACCTAACACTGTATATTGCCCTCAAAAATCCTCAAAAGACTTAGTTGAAGGAGTCAAGAAGAAAGGATGCAAAAGCCTTAAGTCTGATTAAGGCAATAATGAAAGAAACAAAATTTTCCAAGTTTTCATTACCAAATAATTCAAAGGAAGCATGGGATATCCTTGAGACAAACTTTAGGAGAACTGATAATGTCAAATTAGTAAAGCTACAGATGATCAGAAGAGAGTTTGAGAACCTTCAAATGAAGGACAATAAACCTATTGTAGAATTTAGCTCAAGAATCTCTACTTTGATAAACTGGCTCAAATCAAATGGAGAAGAGAATGAAGAGAAAAGGATAGTGCAAAAGATATTGAGGAGTTTACCTTAGAAATATGACAATCTTGTGATAACTTTTGAGAAAGAAAAAGACCTGACCATATTGACCATGGATGAGTTGATGGGAACTCTTCAAAGCCATGTGCATTTGATTAATAGATCATAAACAACTTCCAAAAAGAAATATTTCAAGGCTCAAGAACTAGAGGTCATGGAAGAAATGGTCAAAGGAATGCTGGTGCAAAAAGCTCAGGATGAGCAAGCAATCAAGAGGGAGCAAGCAACTCTCAAAATAACTTTAGAGGAGGTAAGAAGAATTACAACTCCAACAAGAGAAATATAGAATGTTACTACTATCACATGTTTGGGAATTATGCAAGTGAATGTTAGAAGATGCAAGGTGATCAGTCAAGATAGAATGCAAATGTGGCTGACATGAACATGGGAAGTGCAATCAATCCCACTATTTTCATCATGTGTAACATTGGTGAAGAAGGTAACCTTAAGGTATGGTACTTGGATAGTAGTTGTAGTAACCTTATGAGTGGTAATGAATGGGTAAAAGAACAAACCTGTGTCACCTTTTATAAAGAAACGTGATATCAAAATGTGATAGTTCAACATTAATGACAAAAAAAATGGTATTTGTGTTTAAAATATGAAGATGATGTAAACTGATGAAATGTGTAGAATTGTATGAATTTTATGCCGATAATTTTTATAATTTTTTTGACTAAGAATTTATTCATTTTATTTTATTTTGAAGTCCTTTTTTTAACTATAAAAAATATAGGATGTAGTTCCCGTCAAACAAGTATGTGCAAATCATCTTTTTTTGTTCTGATTTGAAAATATTTTATAGATGACATGTATAGCTAGTGAACAAAAAAAGAAATAATTATTTTTGATGTATATTTTCTTCATTATAAGTACTCAAGTTTGACCTTGTTAGAATCCAACAGTTTTTTCCTCCCTTCAAAACTTCCCTATCAAAACTATACCTTCTTGAAAGAAAATTACATATTCATGAAGAGGATTCTCTCCTCTAGTGATAAATTTTATTTTTTTATTTTTTTGATATGATGTACTATTTTTTTTCATTTTTTGAGAGAGCATCTTCTGAAATGTTGAAATATTGACTTATAATATTTTGAGATTATAACATATTATAACTAATCAAAAAAATCAAAAATTTATATAATGATGATATTGAATCTGAGATCTATAAAAAGGTGTTTTTAGTTTTTGAAAAAAATGAGTTTTAATAGAGAAATGAGATTTGACCAAAATAGGTTTTTGTACCACAAATGGTGACACAGATCTGTTCTTTTACCCGAATGTTTATTCTCTTTCATTAATAGAAGGAGATACAAAATGCATATTTTTCCTTAGGTATGAAGCACAATTTGATGAGTGTTGGACAACTCATTAAAAATGGTTACAAGGTGCTGATGGAAAATGACAAGTTTGTCATTCATGAAAAGGATGGGAGTAAGAGAATACTTACAATAGTTAAAATGAAAAAGAACTAGATGTTCCCCTTGAAGATAGAGACATGATTCTCTTCTCAAGTCAGTGTTGCACCTCCCAAGCATGCATGTATAATAGTACATCAACAACAAGCTCTTAGGAGCATGATTAAAGACCCCTCCAAGCTATGACATCTTACATAAGGACATCTTTTCTTTGTTAATTTAAATTGTTTATCAAAGAAAAGAATGGCAAATAGTTTGCCAAGCATTGTAGATTCATGTGACAAGTATGAGGCTTGTATTTTGGGTAAGCAACATAGACTTCCCTTTAATTTTGGCAATTCTAGAAGGGAAAGTACACTATTAGAATTGGTGCATTCAGATTTAGTGAGCCCTATACAAACCACTTCTATTGTAAGGAAACTTAGCAAGAAAGAATATAACCATATCCACATAACCCATAATAGATTTGAAATAAATATGCAATTGAAATCCACATGCAAGAGAATAGACAACATACCTAAAAAAATTGTGACACAAGATATACCCTAGGAAACCCTCATTGTGGGAAAAACTTAGCCTCCAATAGCATCCATCACCATGTATTATTCAGCAAAAGAGGTAAAAGCACAAATTTGTTTCACCGTTTATGATACCAAAACCTATTTTGGTCAAATCTCATTTCTCTATTAAAACACAATTTTTTTCAAAAACTAAAAATACCCTTTTATAGATCTTGGATTCAATATCATCATTATATAAATTTTTGAGTGTTTTGATTAGTTATAATATGTTATAATCTCAAATTATTATAAGTCGATATTTCAACATTTCAAAAGATGCTCCCTCAAAAAAGGAAAAAAATTAGTAAATCATATCAAAATAATTTTAAAATTATATTTATCTCTAGAGGAGAGAATCATTTTCATGAATATGTAATTTTTTTTCAAGAAGGTATAGATTTGATAAGGAAGTTTTGATGGGAGGAAAAGACTATTGGATTCTGATAAGGTTAAACTTGAGTACTTATCACAAAGAAAATATACATCAAAAATAATTATTTCTTATTTTGTTCACTAGCTATACATGTCATCTATAATATATTTTCAAATCAGAACAAAAAAGATGATTTGCATCTACTTGTTTGACGAGAACTACACCCTATATTTTTTACAGTTAAAAAAGGGACTTCAAAATAAAATAAAATGAATAAATTCTTACTCAAAAATAATAATAAAAATTATAGGTATAAAATTCATCCAATTCTACACATTTCATCAGTTTACATCATCATATTTTAAACACAAATACCATTTTTTTGTCATTAATGTTGAACTATCACATTCTGATATCTCATTTCTTTATAAAAGGTGACACAGGTTTGTGTTTTTACCCAAAAATACCATTGCAATACAAACATGGAAGCTTTCAAAGCCATAGCCACAACCAAGCAATCTAAGTGAACAAGCATGAATCCACAAATCCCATGCCATGCTTCCAACCTTCACAAATGCTCCCTTGGCTAACCTTTCAAGCCTTGTACCACTTGAATCTTGCCTTTTTTCTTCTCCTTGTCACTCTCCAACAACTACCCTTGTGGTTGCTTATATAGTAGCAAGTCTCACAAAAGCACCAAGTGGTATTATATAAACCATGTGGTACCTAACCCCTTTACCCTACATTTAATATTGGTTATTTAATTATTTTCCCCAATATTAAATAATTACATAAAATATTATTACAATATTACAATACAACTCATCAAGAATATTCTATGAGAATCTTTATATGTTGCATGTGAATCTTTACATGTTATACATCCATCTAGGTATAACATTACATAATAAAATTATGTAATATTATGCAATGTGTGCAATGTGTGCAACACCCATTATTTCAAAAAATCTCCCACTTATTATATACATTGCATAGGGTCAATGTGTAGCCACATAAATGAACAAGGAGACAATCCCTCCCAACACATCCACCATCATGGATCAAAGTACACCATCTGCTCTATCCTAGTACCTGTCACATTAGAAGATCATAAAATCCTATACCAACTAAAATGTCAAGCACAAAAAACCTGATCCAAAGGTAATCACATGTATCCTATAGTTGTCAAAATATCCATAGTTGAAATAGCACCCACAACAAGTGTTGAACCCATCCAACTATCGATACCTCCAAAGATATACCATGTGAATCTCACATCATCAACATATCCAATATGTAACCTACAATCACAAGCCTCAAGAGAAATACTTACCACATATATATCAAGAAGCTCCCATTGCAAAGGAAAATGTCAAATCTATAACCAATCCACTTACAACATCTCAAAGAAGTAAATCCATGTGTTCTCAAGGACACCCACAATACATAAACTCACAACCTGTAAGAACAACTCTCATAACAAGTCTCCAATAGTCTTCTGAATTCTCCACAACCAAATGAGGAAAGAGATAAAGGAATAACCATGTCATCTCTCACATGACATACATGAACACAAGCCAGTGATCATAATCTCTAGCCAATCATGAATCCAATGTAAACAAAACTAAATATCTAGGAAGATAACCAAGACCAAAGAGAAACCATGCAAATCATAACATGTATCATGTCCTTCTACACACATCTCTAGATGTAAACTATGTAAGTATGATCTCCTCCATAAAACCTCAAAAAGAAGCCTCAATAACACCCAAACCATACCATATAACTAATCATGGATGTAAGCCTCTCACAAGAAGATCAAACTCATAAACCATTCCTAATCCAAGGAATATGCCCGATATAAAACCATCTCCCAAAATCAACTAGCATAACAACATATGGAAATGGAGATAACCAATGCTAAACCATCTATAAAATGAAATCTCTAGAACTAACTAATGTACCATAGCTCAAAATCCATATCTATGAAAGAAAAACATAAACATAATGCACTTAAGAAAAATTATGGCCTATACCTCTCAAGTAGCAAATCGTTGAGTAGACCAAGAGTGGGGAATGAGAATGTTCATCAAGATATCCAAGTCTCCAACCAAGACTCATCTAAGAACAATCTCCTCTCAAGTCTATATCAGATGAATGCCCCTCAAACTTCCTACTCAAACCATCAACTATCCCAACAAACAAATCTCTAATCCAAGAGAAATCAGCATCACCATAGTCTCTAAGTATTCATGAGCACCTGTAACTAGTCAATCCATTATAACTCCAAATGCAACATAACAATATCATGAAGTATCCAGCTTATGATCAATGTACTCCATACCAAGAAACTAAACCAAGATCAATGTCAATTTTCCAACCATAGCTTTAGAAACATAAACATGACAACATGATCTAATCATCTCAAATGAGACAATATGCTCCATATGAACATACCATAATATGTCAAAACTCTAAATGTGTATCAAGAGTGTGTCATGACATAATAATGAAACCATCGTCACACCAAGGATAACATGGCAAGTGAAAGCATAAACTACACTTTTACCAAGAATCTTGTGAGTCCTCAAGATGCTACTGGTCATCTCCACACACCATGAAGAAAAAGAAAAACCATCTCCACACACCATGAAGATAACCAAGAACCCCATGAGTCCTTAAGATCTAACCATCTTCACACACCATGAAGATAAAAAGTGAACCATGCAAATGTCAAAGATGCTTCTATAGCAATAGGATCTAAGACAAAGCTCAAACACCTACAAACACTCAATAAACATATCAATGTCAAAAAACTCCCACTCAACCATGGTACCTAGTCATCCATGGCATCATAAAATCCATCTCCTACTTAAAGATCCATTAAGTCTACACTCACACAACCAAAGTATCAGTATGAAGTGAAACCAAGATCTCTAAACCAAGAAGATACAAACCAAACTAGAAACTATTCCTATATTGTTACCCCATCACTATCACAAGCTCCCACTAAATTGTGTGTCCAAGCTATCCATGACATCAAGATGAAAAAAACCATCCTCTAACCATGAGAATCAACCAAGGCATAAAACCATCAAAGAACTCAAAGTGCACATCATGAACTCCTCAAAAGAAACCAAATAACTATGATCCTCAACCAAGAAGATATAGCACCATAACCAAATCAAGAATCCAAACTAATGAACATCAAGGATGTACCTATATATGCAATAATATCATACCAAAATCCATGACAACATGATCACATCCATGCACTGAGCATATGAATCTCAATGTGTCCAACCTATTAGCATAAAATAGTCAACCATAATCCTCCACCATGACTATACCTGGTAGCAACATTTCATCCCTTCTACATGAAGAAAAAATTAGCAAATTATGTCACTTAGGGCATAGAAAACCCAAATCCAAGCCACCAATCTTAATATTCATTAGTAATGGAAGATCAATGGGCAATGACAACCCATAACAAAGCCATAAAAGCAACATATAAGTATAGACCGCTTACAATACTACACAACTTGTAGGCCCAACAAGTCATCATACATATCCAAACCAAATTTTGATAACCGTACCATGATGAGACCAATATGAAATATGAACTAAGTATACAACGACATCAAATCTTAAATCTCAAAAAATATACAATGTCATAAACTCACAATGCTACCATAGTCATTATATATCATAAATTGTTCAAATCAATATATCATCAAATAAATCATGCCAAACTTGCACCAAGTCTAAACCAATATGTAGAGCTCTCCAAGAGGTTTATGTTGACTACTCAAAGTCCAAAATTTCACTCCATATGCCCAAGTTATGCCCTAATGTATGCCCAAAATAAAAAACATATAACTTTTAGGCTCTTAAAACTTGACAAAATTTCAAAATCATAGAAACAAACCTACACCAAGTTGTATTGCTTTGAATTAGCTTTCCAACACCTATAAGAATTCTAAAATCTGATACCCTAAGAGAAAGTTATGATCATTTTACTAAGATAGTCTTTTTATGATTCTTTTTGCAATTATTTTTTGTGACTAAAATTTTGATAGGATTACATTTGATGGCCATCATGGGCTGAAACTGAAAATATCTTTCATTTCCTCTGAACATGGCCAAAATAAGGCATATTATATATCAAAATTTATGGAAACATTGACCCAGATCCAATGGTGAGGTCTATCTTTACCTAGGAGGTCATTTTAGCAAGTTACCCCCTAAAACCTCATTTAAATGAAACATTTGAAAAACCCTTTTGTCCAATAAATTCACATGTCCAAATCTTTTAACATCCCATCATAATAGCAAATCCAAAGCCCTCAGATCTACAATAAACAACTCATGTATCTTTCCCTTTCTTTTATCCTCTAATGCATTCCCATAGATTCAATCTAGGGTTACAATAATAAAAGCATAGCTCTGATACCACTTGTAAGGAAACTCGGTAAGAAAGAATACAACCGTTTCCACATAACCCATAATAGATTTGAAATAAATATGCAATTGAAATCCACATACAAGAGAATAGACAACATAACCACAAAAATGATGACACAAGATATACCTCTTGAAACCCCCATTGAAGGAAAAACCCAGCCTCCAACAGCATCCATCACCATGTATTATTTAGCAAAAATACCATTGCAATATAACCATGGAAGCCTTTAAATCCATAGCCACAGCTAAGCAATCTATGTGAACAAGCATGAATCTACACATCACATGTCATGCTTCCAACCTTCACAAATGATCCCTTGGCTAACCTGTCAAGCCTTATCTTGCTTGACTCTTTCCTTTTTCCTTCTCCTTGTAACTCTCCAACAACTACCCTTGTGGCTATTTATATAGTAACAAGTCTCACAAAACTACTAAGTGGTATTACATAAACTATGTGCTAAAATCATGTGCTACCTAACCCCTTGACCCCACATTTAATATTGGGTATTTTATTTTTTTCCCTAATATTAATTAATTACATAAAATATTATAGCAATTTTATAATACAACTCATCAAGAATATTTCTTGGAAATCTTTACATGTTGCACGTCCATCTAGGTATAACATTACATAATAAAATAAAATAATACAAGTTAACAATATTATGCAATGTGTGCAAAACCCATTATCTCAACATCTATTGGGGGAGTACTAATTTCATGACATTCATAGATGATTTCAATTGTAGGACATGGGTGTATTTCTTGAAAAACAAATCTAATGCATTTGATAAATTTGTTAAATTAAAAAAGAATGTGGACAATATGTTAAGTTTCTTAGGTCGAATAGAGTAGGGGAGTACACCTCCAATTTTTTTTAAAAATTTTTGTAGGAATAATGGCATCAAGAAAGAGCTTATAGCTAGTTATATTCCATAGCTAAGTGGACTGGCTAAGAGGAAGAATAAGACCATTGTTGAAATAGCAAGGAATATGATGAAAGAAAAGGGATTCCCAACTAAATATTGGGGAGAGGTTGTAGAAACAACAATATACTTGATAAATAGGTGTCCTAAAATGTAAGTTTTTGACAAGATTCCTCTTGAAGCATGGTCAAGGAAGAGATGGATAGTTAAGCACTTGAGAGCATTCAGATGTGTAGAATATGCACGTGTCAAAGGAATAAAGGAAAAAGTTGGATAGTAAAGGTGTGAAGTGTATCTTTATTGGTAAAAACTCAGAATTAAAGGTTTATAGGTTGTATGATCCAATCATCAAGAAGATCATCATTTCAAGAGATGTGGATTTTCTTAAAAATCAATCATGGGATGGCTTGGTAGATGAATCTTCAAGAACTTTAAGTAAAGTGATGAACATTGAAAAAGAAAATGACATTGGTGATCAAAAAGATAATGGAGCAACAAAATTAGATAATTGTAGACAAAGGAAAAAAGGCAAGCAGTCTCAAACATGTTGAGTTTCAAATCCTAGTAGCTCAAGATAGCCCCAAGCTAGCATGCAAAACAATAGTAGCAACAACACTAAGAATTTAGATCCCACTCTCACCTCCCTATTGCCAAGAAAGACTAAGAGTATAAGCGAGATATACAAAGAAGAAAGATATGATGAAGACTATGATGAGAGTGACAGTTTTGCATTATTTTCTCATAGTGATCCAATTTATTTTGAAGAAGCTATGAAGGAGGAGAGATGGTGTAATGCCATGGATGAGAAATAGATTCTATTAAAAGAAATAAAACATGGGAGTTAACTACTTTTCCTCCCAAGAAATAAGCAATTAGAGTGAAATGGGTTTACAAGACCAAGTGCAATGTTGAGGGAAAAATAGATAAGCATAAGGCATGATTAGTGGTCAAGGGGTACAAACAACAGTATGACAAAGATTATGATGAGAGATATGCCCTAGTTGCAAGAATGGAAACAGTGTGTACTGCCATAGCAATGGCAGCCCAACACAAATGGAAAGTATACCAAATGGATGTGAATTTTTCCTTCTTGAAGGGTGTATTGAAAGAAGAGTTATATGTGGAGAAATTGCCTTGTTATGAAGTCATGGGTGAAGAACACAAGGTGTATAGACTGAACAAAGCTCTATATGGGCTCAAGCAAGCTCCATACGCATGATATAATATGATTGACACATATTTGATGAGAAAAGGCTTTAGTAAAAGTGATGGTGAGACAACACTCTACATCAAGGAAGAAAATGGTAAGGTTTTGATTGTTGTCTTGGTAGATGAATTAATCTTCACTCGAAATGATAATTTCTTAATTTGTGAGTTCAAAGAGGCCATGAAGAATGAATTTTAAATTAAAGACCTAGGTCTCTTGAAGTGTTTTCTAGGTAGGAAAGGAAAGAAAATGCATAATGGCATCTTCATCCCTCAAGAAAACTATGCAAATTAAATCTTAGAGAGATTCAAGATCCAAAATAGTAAGGAAATCCCCACACCAACAACACTAGGTCTGAAGTTAAGCATGAAACACTACATGTGAATACAAAATTATACAAGAGTATGGTCGGAATTTTGATATATTTGTCAGCAACTTGGCTTGACATGATGCATGCAGTAAGTTTGATTTCCATATTTATGGAAACACCAAAGTATTTCCATTGGCAAGCAGGAAAGAGGATCCTAAGATATGTCAATGGTATCAAGGGATTTGGCAACTTGTACATTGCTGATAATTATTCTAAGTTGGTTGGTTATATTGATAGTGATTGGATTGAAAGCCTAGATGATAAGAAGAGCACTTTTGGATACATGTTTTATATGGTCTTGAGTGTAATTTCATGGGCCACATCTAAGAAGCAACATATTTTTGCATATAGCAGAGGTTTAATACATAGCAGTGAATGCAACATTATGTCAAGCTATTTGGTTAAGGAGAATCTTGACATATTTGAATGAAAGGCGAGAGGATGGAACCACAATCTTTTGTGACAAAATTTCCTCAATTGCACAATCAAAGAATCCAATCTTCCATGGGAGAAGAAAACACACAAAAATTAGGTATCACTTCATTAGAGATTTGGTGGAGAATGGAGACATTAGAATGGAGTTTTGTAGTCTAAAAATAGCTAGTACACATTTTCACTAAGCCCTTGGCATAGCAATTTATGTGCATCTAAGAAATAGTCTTGGTGTATTTGATTTGTATCAAGAGTAGTCCTTGTTTGTTTGGCTTGAGAGAAAGGGGGAGTGTTAAGAATTATTAGTTTCCCTTGAGCCACATGCCAACCTACCCACCTGATACATTTAACTTAGTAGGTAAGTGTTAGCCATATTTGAACTCCCACATAAAATTAAGTTTTGCTTGTCAAGCATGGCCAATGGTCATATTTATTCAAATATTCAAATGATTAAATGATATAAAGGATAGATTTAAACTCTGGCTTATCCCTTATTTTCCTATGTTTAGCCATTCTATGTTTTATTTCCTATTGGTGACTCAAGCCACGATCATGCAACTATCCTCTATCACCCAATCACTATAGTCTATGACTTAACCATCAAAGAAGATGTGAATGTTAGACACAGTCTTTTTAGCAGTTAGTGTAGCTTCATGACTTAAAAGGATAATATCCAATTATGATTGGCGACACAATGATATCTCTTATTGCTCAATCTCAAGGTTATGATTTTGACTCAAGGTTTAAGATGTGATGTCATGACCCTTCCTTATTCACATGATTACAGAGAGTTTTGTGTTAACCATAGTTAGGGTAGTGAAGTTGTGAATCACCTTATGCATATGGGCATTGGGGTTAGTGATGGGTTAAGGAATCCAGCCATGAAGCAATGATAACATAAAATGAGCAAGTCAGATGGTCATCACATCTTCGTTGGGGTTATGGCTTGGACCACAGTTATGTGATGAACCTCCTTATAGCAATATCGTGAGAATGCTCGAAATAACAGAATACAAAGTGATAGCAGAACTCAGAATGAATCTACTGATCGCAGGCCACTTCGAGGGGGTAACCTCCTTTGAGCAAGCTCAATACAATAAATTCGTCCGTGCCCATCAAGGGCCTCAACCTATTCTTATATATTGGGTACGATCTAGAAAAGTAATACTACCTATGCATGTGGGATAATAAAATATACTCGCGGGACGACTTACAAAGCATATGCGTCCAACAACACTACTCTAACAAAATAAACAGAAGGAACACACAGGTTCCTAACATCCCCTCTCCCTTAGAAAAAAGCTTTGTCCTCAAAGCTTAAGGTGTGGAAATTGTTGTTGAATCTGAAGAAGGGGTTCCCAGGTAGCATCCTCTGGTTGCATGCCATGCCACTGAATCAAGACCTCAGAGATGGAGCGAGAGTGAAGCTGGCGAGTGCGCTGGTCAATGATTGCCACCGGCTCCAGGATAATGGATCCTTCCATATCCATTTCAGGGAGAGTAGTTTGTGCTCTGACAGTGGTACCCAGAACTTTCTTTAGACAAGAAACATGAAAGACTGGATGAATGCAGGAAGAAGGAGGAAGTTCCAGTTTATAAGCAACTGAACCAATCTTCTGCAGAACCTTATAAGGCCCATAAAATTTTGGGGCCAGCTTATGACGCCCTTTCAGCTTTAGGGAGGATTGTTTGTATGGCTGTAGACGAAGAAAAACCATATCCCCAACTTGAAATGAGCGCTCAGAACGGTGTTGATCTGCTTGCTGTTTCATCCGATTACGGGCCATGTGAAGATTATCCTGTAAGGTACGAAGAATCTGATCCCTGCTGCGGAGAACTATGTCAACTGCCTGGACTGGTGAGCTGTTGGGAGTGTAGGGAAGGAGCACTGGAGGTGCCTGACCATAGACTGCTTCATATGGAGTCATTTTAGAGGCAGTGTGGTAAGAGGTATTGTACCACCATTCAGCTAAAGGGAGCCACTTGGCCCACTGATGTTGCTGTTCAGAAGTGAAGCAACGAAGATAAGTTTCCAAGCATTTATTGACAATTTCAGTTTGACCATCAGTTTGTGGGTGATAGCTCGAACTCATCTTCAGTTTGGTGCCAGTTTTCTGAAACAGTTCAGTCCAAAAATGACTGGTAAAAGTTGCATCACGATCAGAGACAATGGAAGAAGGGAGTCCATGAAGACGAAATATCTGGTCCATGAAGATTTGTGCAACAGAGGAGGCAGTATAGGGGTGGCTGAGGGCACAAAAATGACTATATTTCGAGAGACGATCAACCACAACCAAGATCACTGTCTTGCCATCGGATTTAGGAAGCCCTTCAATGAAATCCATAGAAATATCAGTCCAAATCCGTGTAGGGATGGGCAATGGTTCGAGCAAGCCAGGAAGGAGGGTCGTTTCACCCTTGTGGCGTTGGCAAGTATCACATTCAGCCACCATTTGTTGAATCGTCTGTTTCATCCCTTTCCAAAAGAAGTTTCTCCTTGCTCGCTCATAAGTTTTGAGGAAGCCTGAGTGCCCTGCTGAAGGAGAAGCATGGAGTTCATAAAAAATAGCCTGATGTAGAGCTGGGTTCTGAGGAAGCACTAGCCGACCCTTGTATCGAAGAGAAGCACCATCCCAAGAGTAATGTGGTATAGCAGAAGGATTATTGGCTAGCTGGTGAATGATTTGAGATAAAGAAGAGTCACTGTCATAGCCCTGCTGAACAGACGCTAACCAATTGGGAATGGGCATAGAAATAGCGAAAAGGGAAGCTTGATTATCAAATGTGCGAGAAAGAGCATCTGCCACAATATTCTCCTTACCCTTCTTGTAGGTGATCTCATAATCATACCCCATGAGTTTGCTGACCCATTTCTGTTGTGTAGGAGAGGATACCCGTTGTTCCAGGAAGTATTTCAGACTTTGGTGATCGGTTCTGATGCAAAAATGACTCCCTAAGAGGTATGGCCACCACTTCTGTACAGCATGCAAAATAGCCATCATTTCTTTTTCATAAGTAGAGAGGGCTAGATTCTTACCAGAGAGGGCTTTGCTAGTGAACGCAATAGGATGGTCATCTTGCAGGAGAACAGCACCCAATCCATTGCCGCAAGCATCACTCTCAATAGTGAAGGGTTTGGAAAAATCTAGCATCGCGAGAACAGGTGTACTGCACATAGCCTGTTTCAGTTGTTCAAATGCAGTCTCAGCAACAGGGGTCCAGGAGAAGGCATCCTTTTTTAACAGAGCTGTCAATGGTGCTGCAATTTTCCCATAATCTTTGACAAACTTGCGGTAGTAGCCAGTCAACCCCAAAAAACCCCGAAGGCTCTTGAGAGTTTTAGGATGCGGCCAAGTTTTCATGGCATCTATTTTTGTAGGATCCACCCGCACGCCATGGTGTGCAACAATATGCCCGAGATACTCCACTTCCTCCTGGCCAAACACACATTTAGATAGTTTTGCACAGAGTTGATGATCAGAGAGAAGTTGCAAGACAAGCTCCAGATGATGGAGATGCTCAGCCCAAGTTTTGCTATATATGAGGATATCATCAAAGAAGACCAGAATGAATTTTCGGAGGTATGGTCGAAATATGTTATTCATCACTGCCTAAAATGTTGAAGGAGCATTCGTGAGGCCAAAGGGCATGACTAAAAATTCATAGTGACCATCATGTGTGCGGAAGGCAGTTTTAGGTATATCCTCCTCATTAACCCGAATTTGATGATACCCAGAACGAAGATCTAACTTGGAGAAAAAATGAGCCCCATGAAGTTCATCAAGAAGTTCATCAACAACTGGAATGGGAAATTTGTCCTTTATAGTGAGATGATTAAGTGCTCGGAAATCAATGCAGAGTCGCCATGACCCATCTTTTTTGCGAACAAGCAGAACTGGAGAAGAAAAGGAACTGGTACTAGGGCGAATAATACCTTGCTTCAGTAAGTCACGGACAAGTATCTCGATTTCGGTCTTCTGATGAAATGGGTAGCGGTAGGGCCTGATGTTGGGCGGAACACTGCCAGGAAGGAGCTGAATACGGTGGTCCTCTGGACGAGAAGGAGGTAATCCCACAGGTTCAGCAAATATACCAGAATACTTGTCCAAAATGTGTTGGAGATCGGCAGGAGTGCTAGAGACTGCTGATGGCTGCATCTGAATGGAATGGAGCTGAGCGATGACACCATGTGAATTTTTCTTAAGAAGTTTTTCCATACGGTGTGAACTGATGATGCTGAGAGACCCTGGTTGTAAGCCTTTCAAAGTGTGTTGGTGCCCCTCGGCTGAAAACTGCATCCAAAGTTCAGCAAAATCCCAGAGAATGGGGCCAAGAGTGCGTAACCATTGGGCACCCAAAACCACATCGCAGCCACCTAAGGGTAAGGCAAACATGTCAGAGCGCATGTTATAATCTCCAATAGAGAGACGCACATTGCGACATTTCCCTTTACAAGGTAAAGTGCCCCCATTGGCAATCATGACTTCAAAGCTAGAGCAGGGATGGATAAAGCAATCAGCCTGTTTGGCTATTCGTGGATCAATGAAGTTATGAGTGCTACCAGAATCAATGAGTATAGTAAGAGGGATCTTCTTGAAGAAACCCTGGACCCGCATGGTTTGTGGAGTAGTGACTCCTGCCAAAGCATGGACAGATATCTCTGGTGGAGCTTCTGGTGAAGGAGGTTCAGGCTGGTGAGGCTCAACCTCATCATCCACTGTTTCCTGAGCATCTACATATTCTTCCAGTTCCGGTGGAGAATCCACATCCAAGAGATAGAGCTTTTGCTGAACACATCTATGGCCCCGAGACCATTTCTCATCACAATTATAACAAAGCCCTTTGTCTCGCCTGACTCGCATCTCTGTTTCAGACAAGTGCTTGATCGGAGTAGTTCTGGGAGCTGGTATGACTGGAGGGTTGTGAGAACCTGTATTTCTGAATGGAACAAAATTAGATCTGGAGCGTTGTAGAGCACTAATCTTGTCTTCTGCTAACTTAGCCAACCCAAGGGCTTCCATCATTGTAGTAGGTCGAAACATTTTGACTTCTGAGCGAAGTGCATCCTTCAGACCACTGACAAACAACTACAGAAGAATTCATCAGACAAGCCCTCTGTGTGATTAGCTAATTTTTCAAACTCTGTCTGGTATTCTCTTACAGTGCCTGTTTGACGCAGTTTAGTGAGGGCTCCTGTGAAATCATCAAAGGAACTAGGGCCAAAGCGCTCCAAAATGAGGGTGCACAATTCTCTCCACGTTGGGCCTACATTAGCCTTGATGTACCAACGGAACCATTGAAGAGCTTCATGTTCCAAATGAAAAGATGCAAGGGAAACTTTGTGGTTATCCAAAGTATTATGCAAGCTGAAATACTGCTCTGCCCTATAGATCCATCCAGTCGGATCAGAACCATCGAAGCGCGGAAAATCAAGCTTTGGTCCATGGAAATTGCCAAAAGAGGACCCAGTATCTCCTGAATGGTTTCGGCTCATGGCTGACTGCTGAAAGTTAAGACCCAGAATTTTGTCATCCAGATCTTGAAGTTTGGTTTTGAGGGATGCAATTTCCTCTTCCATGATTTTTGCTCCTGTACGCGTAACAACCATAAAACAAGGGTTTTTTTTTTTTTTTTTTTTTTTTTTTTTTGTTTTGTTTTTTTTTTTTTTTTTTTTTGGGAATGGGTAGAAGATGAGAAACAAAAACTTTTTTAGTTACGGCAAACTTGGATTTGGGTAAAACTCATATAGGAAATGGGTGTTCGACGGGTGGTGGGAGACTATCTGAGGACAAGGGAAAAAGAAAAATGAGGGTTTCAAGGGTAGGGAGGTGAAATGAGGCGAACAGTCCAAGAGGGATAAGGGAGAAAAATGAGGAATTGAATCTTGTGGCTCAGTTTGGTGGCGATCGGATGAGAGGTGAAAAAGATAGGGCAAACCCTAAAATTAGATAAATGAGGGATTTAGGGCTTTGATATGTAAAATTTGGGGTTGGGTCGCCAAGGAAGGAAGTATGCGAAATGATATTGCAGACGTTCTGCGGAAGTATGAGCAGAAACAGAAAGCAAACAAGGAAGCTACGACTAAAAAACAGAAAAATTTTTACTCTTTTTTTTTTTTTTTTTGAGAACAGTCGACTTAGAAAAATTCACTCATAGACAGAACAACTGAAAAGAGTTATTGCAATAACAAGAGATATTAGAAGTGAGAGGAACCTGAAGGCCACGACAGAAAAAAAAAAAAAATTTGATGTAATTTCCACCCAGCGAGCCCAAGAGAGTGCTCTGATACCAGATGTGATGAACCTCCTTATAGCAATATCGTGAGAATGCTCAAAATAACAGAATACAAAGTGATAGCAGAACTCAAAATGAATCTACTGATCGCAGGCCACTTTGAGGGGGTAACCTCCTTTGAGCAAGCTCAATACAATAAATTCGTCCGTGCCCATCAAGGGCCTCAACCTATTCTTATATACTGGGTACGATCTAGAAAAGTAATACTACCTATGCATGTGGGATAATAAAATATACTCGCGGGACGACTTACAAAGCATATGCGTCCAACAACACTACTCTAACAAAATAAACAGAAGGAACACACAGGTTCCTAACAAGTTAGTGTTACGATCATCTACCTCTCCCTTTTTGCGTGGTCATGGGCACTTCATGTCAAGGCAAGCTTTAAGTCATGATGGTTTAAATGGTGTGTTGGTATTTTGGATCACAGTTTTGCATGGTTGTAAGCATCTAATGCTAGGCTGGGTATCAACTTACAATGATGCAAGATGCCAAGCTTCACATTGTCGCTTGATCACAAAAATTAGAGGAAAATGCTAAGGATAAGATATGAAGATATGATATGGTTTGTTTGTAGTTTCACAAGGAATAACAACTAATAAAGAAAGGTGGTCGTGAAGCTGCAGCCACAGGTGGTCAAACATGAAACATAAGTTGAATGCTAATAGGGTAGTAGAATGATAAAATATGACTAGCTCACATGGAAAAGCCTGAGGATTGACTCCTATTGACTGATGATATGGCTGACTTGGCTGGTTGATAAGAAGGGAAGCATCTCTTTAATGGTAGATATGATCTTTTCAATCTCCTACAACCACTTTCATCATTCTCAATATCTGATGAATGTAAAGAGACACTTCATCACCACATGTTGGTCCATCTAATTAGTCAGAATGATAATGACTATTGTTTCTATCTTCTAAGGGTTATGTTTTGTAAATAAGTGATTTTCCTATGTTTGGATGTGTGCCATGATTACATCTTTCTTAGATTTGTAGTAATTATTATCTACCATCTTGAATGTAGTTATTGAGTGTTTCCTTAAGATAGAAGTTATCTGAGTTATGCTTGCACTATAAAAGTAGATTTTGTAACCCTTCCTAGGGTTGATATTTTCTTTGATTTTGTAGGATGGTATGTATGTGCTCTACTATTGTAATTTTCCTTTGCCTCTAAACTAATATACTCCTCTTTTGTATCTCTTTATTTCATTAATATAATGTGCAATACCTTCTTGCCTTTGTGTTAATGTATTGAGTTCATTTCTCAACTATATTATTGTAACTATTTGGGTTTTAAATGATATATAGTGAAGCTTCCTGCTTATAGCATTCTTTTGGTTCTGATCTACATATAATCATTGGATTAAGCAAGGATTGAATCCGTATACTTTGAGGTTGTAATGATGAACTGTGCATTTTTAGGAAAAGATAAGGTTGAACACATAATTTGATGTATCACCTCCTCTTAGATTAGATTAGGTAGTTTTCTTCCATGCATTCTTCTTGCCTTTTCCTCTCAAGAAATAGTAGGTGCATTCTGATAATGAGGAAACTGGCCTTCTTTGGAGATTTAATATCAAGTCACAAAGTCCCTCACTTTTGAGACTGTTTCCATGTTACATGAGGCTGCATTTAGGTAGGACTTCAGGCAAGGTTGAAAGCTTTTGTGTCAACAATTTTTGGTATTCCTAGTAGGACTAACACTTGAAGAATTATAAATTCACTAGTGTCAAAGAAGAAAGTTCCAAAATATGTGAAGAAGATAGTGCTGCTCTCAGTATTCTAGGCCTTCAAGAGGCTCATTTTCATTTACTTGGTGATGCTATCTTTATATTCTAGTTTCCAAAAAAAAAAATTTGTGATTCGTGGCTAATGCTCACATAAGGGCATCTTCTAGAGGTAATTTTCAATACATTGAGCTCTCATTTTCAAAGCCTAGAACAAAGAGAAATGCATTATCTCTACAACCAATTAGGAGTGTAGTAGTAGGAAATACACCTGTAAGATCTCTCTCTACTCTTCCTATTGGTAGATCGTAGCCTAGGTTGCCATATTTTCATATAAATAGGTCATTATTCCATATGTCATAGTCTAGAGTACATGCATTTTCCACCTATAATGGTGGGAGTCCTCTCCTTTTCGCTCAAAGACATGATATCCCAATGTTAGCTCTCAAAAGTATACCTAACTTCACTAGTGAAACTTCCATCTCTCCTATAGAACATATTTGAAGGAGATTTCCAATGTGTGTAATATAAATGGTATTATAGGACAATGTTGATGTTAGGCTTCTAGCTTCATCCCTAAAAGGAAAAGTATTGCAATGGTATACAGGTTTGCCTCATAACTCTATTACTAATTGGGATGAGTTAGGAGCAAGGCTTTATAAGAATTTTGAGGACAAAAATGATTACCTATCACTTTTAGAGTAGATGACAACCATCAAGAGAGAACCTCATGAATATATGACTGATTTTAATTATTGGTTTCAAAAGACATGTAATAGAATACTCACTACAGTAAAGCCTTCCCTTGGTAATGCATTCTTATATTACCTTAGAGCCTTTAATAGTGATATTTCTACCACTCTATAATCTATGGGAGGGGATGCTTTACCAAATGCTTATGAGATATCCATAAGGGCAAAAACTATCTTGATACAAGGAGGGAAGTTAGCTTTGAGGCCTACAATGCCTTTCTTTCCTGACATGCCCAATCACCAACATACAATAGACCCTATTCCTACCTTCTCTATAAATTAGTTATTTGTTGTGGTTCCAATAGCTTCCACCTCTTCTAATGGAGTTGATAAGATTGAGGTCATGATGCAAACATTGATGCAAAATATAGATAAGAGGTTATAGGATCAAGAAAAGAAGATGGAGGACAATGATGTAGTGATGCAAAAAATGAGCAATGAGTTAGTGACTATGAAGAGGCAACAAACTCAAAATAATAAGCCTCCTCAACTTCATTATCAGGGTACCATACATAATAGATCCCCAAACCATAGTCATGTACCTTATAATAATAATAGACCTAAAGACAATACCCATGCTACAAATACCAACCTAAATGTTCCCTATAATCAAAATAGACCTATCAATAGTTCCCATTGTATAAATATTGACCTACATAGGGCTTTAGTCCCTCAGAATAATCTTGATCAAGATCAAGATTTCTTCCCTTTATGTAACTACTCCTATGGATATTGCATGTATGAGAAGGTGGAGTCTTACTTAGCATTAACTACATAAGAGCAAGTAGTACACATCATCAACACGATCCTAATCAACCTACTAATGCTTCTCACCTATGACAACAAGGTGATTGTTCTTTCATGAACCATCATTTAGAGGAATATTTCCATACTAATCATGATGCCATAGCATACAACACCAATAGTAAGAGAAGAGATATTGAGGATGTCATTCCTTTGCTATTTCTAGCTTCATCTTTAGATGTTTCTCCTCATGTAATAGTTATGCATGTACAATCTGATGTTGCTCCTTAATAGGGATAGAATATGAGCAACCAGAAGCCTAATGGACCTCAAACTTCTCAAGTTCAGCCACCTATCCATACAGTTCCTAAAGTTTTAGTCAAAGTAGTCAGTGCTCCTCCTTTTAATGTGGCAAATCAAATGAAAAAGACAAATATCAATATCTATATATGGGATGTTGTTTCTACTATACCATTGTAGAAGAAGCTACTATAGCAAGAGCTAGAGAGCATAAAAGTAAAAAATCAGCCACCCAGAGAGGAGAATGTGACAAGCCTGGTGTAGCCAACTATAGAAGGAGAAATAAGTAAGAAAGTTAGATTTCCTCTTTTTTAAATCTCTTTAATCATAGGAGATAAACTAGTCCATAATTGTATGATAGATTCAGGGGCTAGTAGCTTTGTAATGCCTAGGTTTGTGACCAACCTCATGGGTATCAAATATAAACCAATGATCAGAGATGTGCTCCAATTAGATGGCAGCTCTGTCAAGACTATAGAAGTCTTAAAAAAAGTAGAGATGACATTGTATGCATGCCCTGGTTATACCATAATACTTGAGATATATGAATAGCTAAGGTCAAAGCACATTTTTGCATCCATCTTTCCAGAGAATTTATTGCACAAATAGGTGGCCGTATTTCATCTAACTACTCTTATATGGTTTTTAGAACAAGGTATGGAACAAAATCTCCCATAAGAGCAGAGCCTCTAGCCGTCAGTCATATAGAAGCCTACACCCCTAGTCCCATAAATATGAATTGCACTATTTTTGAAAAAGACTATGGAGACATAGCACATGAGCCTACTACTTCTTTGGCAAAAGTGCCTAATTTTCTTTTGGACAAGTGGGCCATCATTTATCAATTTGATCCAGTACATGAAGCTCTAGAAATAGACCTTGGCACATATTGCATATCAGAGAGGGATGTTCCTATTCCTAATCTCATAAAGAAGGAAGGTAATTTTGATGGATTGTGGAACATACTTTTTTATGGATCAAGAAATAAGAATGGTTTAGGAGCTAGTGTCATGCTCATTTCCCTTGAATCGGAGAAATATTATTTTTCTTATAGGCTCCAATTTAGTTGCTCTAATAATCTAGCAGATTATGAGGCTCTAATCCAAGGTCTTCAACTAGCCTAAAGGAAAGGAATAAAATCCTTGAAGGTATATCGGGATAGTGAGTTGGTTGCTCATCAAGTAAGAAGCTAGAATATCACCAAGAACAACCTCCTCAAATCATATAAGCATAGAGTTTGAGATTTTCTTGAAGGTTTCAAAGCATTCAACATACAGAGTGTCCCTAGAAGAGAAAATAAACATGTTGACAAGATTGCATCAATTGGTTCCTCTTATGATATACTAGAGCATGTTGTTAATGAAAGGAAGCAAGAAATCATAATTATTGTATGGCCTATCATCCCTAATAATTGAACAAATTGGCAAGTTTTTGACATTGATGTTTAGATTGTAAATTTCTTGCAAAATAAAGTAGGGTTCTCTTCCAAAAATCTACCTAAAGGTCTAGTCACCTTGGAAGGCATCTTCAACTCTGACGATCAAGCAAAGTGTACAGGTGCAAATCTGACTACAAGCAAGGATGATCATACACCTGTCATTGTTGCTAATGGAAGGACCCTCAACTTTGGAAAGGTATGCACTAATATTGCATAAGCTATATTGGTTAAATTATGTCAAGAATTCAATGATGTTATTTCCTAGACATATGAAGACACAAAGGGTTTTGACCCAAAATTATCTCAGCACACCATAGATTTAGATGATAATTCCAAGCATGAAACATACAGAGTGTCCCTAGAAGAGAAAACAAACATGTTGATAGGCTTGCAGCAATTGGTGCTTCTTATGATATACCAAAGCATTTTGTTGATGAAAGGAAGCAATAGATTATAATTGTTGTAAGGCCTATCATTCTTGATAATTACACAAATTGGCAAGTTTTTGACTCTAATGTTCAGATTGTAAATTTCTTGCAAAATGAAGCAGAGTTCTAGAAGTTGCTAAAAATTAGTCTAACCTTCAAAGTCAGTATGGGGGTAGATTTAAACCTAAACTCCAACAAGATACATAAAGGTTTAGTCACCTTGGAAGTCATCTTCAACTTTGATGATCAAGCAAAGGGTAAGGGTTCAAATTTGACTGCAAGCAAGGATGATCATACACCTCTAACTATTGTAAATGGAGGGACCCTCAACTTGGGAAAGATATGCACTAATGCTAAACAAGAGGTTTTCATTAAATTATGTCAAGAATTCAATGATGTTATTACATGGACATATGAAGACTTATAGGGTTTTGACCAAAAGTTATCTTAGCACACCATAGATGTAGATGATAATTCTAAGCCTATTAGGCACAGCTAGAGGTTCGTTAACCCTAAAATTGAACCATTAATGAGATAAAAATTGTCAAGGCTCATAGAGGCCAATAATATCTTCCCCACCAAGTACTCCTCATGGGTGGCTAAAATTATTCTTGTTAGGAAGAAGAGTGGAGAGATTAGACTATGTGTAGTCTTTAGAGACCTTAATAGGGATTCTCGTAAAGATCACCACCCACTTCCCTCCATGGAACATGTCCTATCCAAGGTTATTTATTTAGAAAGGTTTTCTTTCTTAGATTTTTTTTGAGGCTATAATCAAGTGTTAGTACAAGAGTCCAAAATATATAAACTGCTTTCACTACTAAGTGGAGTACCTATGCTTATTGTAAGATGCCTTTTGGACTAACCAGTGTAGGTGCTACTTTTTAGAAGGAAATGGAGATGGAATTCAAGGGTATGTTGGAAAAAATTTTGCTAGTGTATTTGGATGATAAAACTATCTTCTAAAAGAATGTAGTAGATCATTTTGATCATTTGAGATGGGTATTTAACGGATGTAGAGAGTATGGTGTGTCCCTAAACCCATAGAAGTGTGTATTTTCTACTTATCAAGGAAAGCTCTTAGGGCATATTGTGTCAAGAAATAGATTAAAAATAGATTCAAAGAGGGTAGAAGAAATTATTACTCTCCCACTTCCCACCCATAAGAAAGAATTATAGATTTTTTTGGTAGGATCTGTATCACCTAGTCTAGTAGTGCAAATTAAAAACTAACTATTAAATGAAAACTTTAACACAACTAAATTAGCTAAGACTTAAGATAGGACTAAAGAAAGCAATATAGAGGAAAGTAGACCAAGAATGGAAAATTCCTCAAATGCTTCTCATGATGATGAAGCTATGTCCCTGATGAGAGGGGATGTATGCTCACATTGTGCTCAAGCTTCCAATGGATGGGGGTTTTTACCAAAAGTGTATATGGATGAGGGATTTCACAATGGAGTCGCAAAGGTATTTCAGCATTAGAATGGTATTTTGGTAGTTTATGAGCTCTCAAAATAGCATTATAACTTTGCATGGAAGGTGGATTCTTTAGTGAAGGAAGGAGGTTCAGTTTATAGGCCAAGGGTTGAAGGAATGGAGGGTCAAGAGGTCAAGATGATGAAATGGTGAGGGAGGGTCAAGATGCACTCAAAAGGGAGCACAAGGATTGTGCTTGTTTAGCACCAATAGAGAAGTGACACTTGTCAGAGGGTGATTGGATGAAGGGAAGGCAAGGTGGATGGTCAAAAAAGGAGGCTCAAGAGATAAGGGCTCCATAAATTCTTTGTAAGAGATATTTTGAGGATGTGAGACGTGTGGTTGAGTTTCTTGACTTTGGTTTGGGTTAGCAAGTCTTAACCCTTGCTTAAAGTTGTCACATGATTAAAAGGGGATTATGATTAAGGTTTAGGAAGGATTTTTTGATTTAAGATATTTTATTAATTTTTTTATTCAATAAAATGGGAGTATGGAATTAAATTGAATAGATTTAATGATTTATCCAATTTAATAGAGGAATTGGGATTTAATTGATAGATTGATTTTGGGTGATCATTTGATTTTATCAATTGGACTATAGTTGATTTAATTAATTAATTAACTAGGGGATGACAATTAATTAATTAAATAGTAAATATTCAATCAATAGTGTCTTAGGAGATGATTAAATATGATTACTTATTGATATAATCAGATTTAGGTGTCTACATTTTGCCCCTCTTTGACATAGTGTTGAAACAACACTATTTCAAAGAAGTTCAAACATAAACAACATGAAGAAGACTTTTTTGAAGCAACATGGTTGCCCCAGTTTTGAGTAGAAGAGGAGAGAATGGACTACATGATGCCCCCTCAAGAAGGTGGTAGGTAGAGAAGGCGAGGCTTGAAAACTTCTTGAAAAGGACAAGAATCTAAGGCAAGCAAGAGGACTAAGAGTGGATAAGAGAGGGGTTTGAGGAAGATCATACTCTTACTAGGGAGAATGAGCCAAAGGAAAACCTTGTGCACAAGGATAAGCAATGGTTAAGATCACTCAGTATAGGGTCAGGGAGTTAGGGGTGATGAGCTGAGGGAAGTGGTTTGGAAGATGGTAGGGTTGGAGAGATTATGATGCTAGAATTAGGTTGGGTGAGGACTAAGATTATGATGGATGGAGGAGCTATGATTATGATTGATGTAGGAGCTTATGATTATGATTTGATGTAGGAGCTTATGATTATGATTGATTCAAGAGCTATGATTATGATGGAATCAAGAGCTATGATTATGATTGATTCAAGAGATATGATGATGATTGGGAGAGTAGATATGATGATGATTGGGATAGTAGATATGATGATGATTGGCATAGTAGATATGATGATGATTTGATGTAGGATTAGATACTATGGGATTGATAGATTGGTTGAATCATGATGACAGGATTGATTGGATGGGGTGCTTGGATAAGATGTTTTGACAGGATGGGATGTTTGGGGAGGATGGGATATTTTGGATAGGATAAGATGTTTGGATAGTAGGGAATGCTTGGATAGGATGGGATGTGATGTTTTGATGTAATTGATTGAAGCTTGAGTGGGGGGGTGTTCCAAAGGGGAACACCACCATGTAGTTGAGCACGTATTTTACTATAGGAATATTGGAGATATGCCAAGGTTACAAAGAACATCAAGGCCTTTGCACTAATATTGCATAGGAATGACATGAAATAAACATGCAAGGATTGCCCCAGCATCACACATGAATTTGGGAAGAGTCAAAGTGGGAATGATACTAGGGAACCCATAAGCAAAAAAAAGAAAAGATGAAAGACGTGATCAAGACTATGCACTCGAATTTCCCCATTCGTAGCACACCATGATAGAAAAGATCATGGCGACCTTGAGGAGGGAACAACCCAAATCACTTGGTAGAGATACTATAAGTATCAAACTTGAAATCTCAAAAGGAAAATAAATTGAAATAAAATGTAAATCCATAAAAAAGTTAACCTGTTGCCAAAGAGATCAATAGGACTAGATATTGACGGACCAAGATCAGACAAGAGGAAGGATGCATCCTAATAGGATCTATCGATAATATCAATGACTAGGATGAGCTGGGCAATCAGAATGGTTTAGGACAACATTTTAATGACAAGGGATCTCATACGAGGATTCACTAAAGAACCTAACCAAGATAATTGCAATTTGTGATCAAGCATGAACTGACACGAAGAGATGAGAGATATGTAATGGTACCAAGTGAAGGATTGATGCACAAGCAATATACAATAGAAAAACCAAAGTATTTATTAGGGATTACTGTACAAAAGCTCAGCATGATAAGATAGCGGTGAGAAAGATAAAGATAGTGGATAAAAGATTTGGGATGAGGAGATTAGTGGGTGAAAAGGTCAAGATGAGAAGATAGAGGAAAAGTGTGGGATAAGGAGATAGAGAAAAAGATTGGGAGGAGGAGATAAAGGGGAAAAGATGGGGATGAGGAGATAAAGGAAAAGATCAAGATAATGAGATAGAGGAAAAGATTAGGATGAGGAGATAAAGGGGAAAAGATTGGGATGAGGAGATAAAGGAAAAGATTGAGATAAGGAGATAGAGGAAAAGATCAGGATGAGGAGATAAAGGGGATGAAAATCGCAAGAGGAGAAGATAGTTTGTGAAAAGCTTAAGATAATGGGAGTAAGAAGGCTCAGGATGAGCAGAGAGTGGACGAAAAGCTCAGGATGAGAGGATAGTGAATGGAAGCTCAAGATGAGGGATAGCTGAGGGCTAAATACTGATGACAAGGGATGTACCAGGAGATGGAAAGATGGAGGTAATGCTGGGAAGTACAAGGATAAAAGAAAAGGGTACGACCAGTGTGGGGATGACAAGATGAAAATAGGGCTAGAATGGGGGGGGGGGAAGGATAGACACAAAAAAATCTCCAAGGAAAAGAGTGCCCCTAGCTATAATATGTTATTCAAGAGGAGTGTTTATGAGGGATGTGTTAGGATGGAATATTGGTGAACAAGAGGATGAGGGAGATAGATGGAAGCTAGGATGTGAAAGGTTAATGAGGTAGAGGATAAGTAGGAGGGGTGGATGATGTTGATGAAGGGATGGTATGGATGAAAGGGTGGGTGGATAAAGGATAAGTGGATACAAACTTTGATGGGAAATGGATGTCAAAGGGATGACCAAAAGCATGTATCTAGTGGTGGACTTTATTTTTATCAAGATCCGAAGGAGGATGGTGGGTAAAATGGATAGGATATGGTTGGTATGGTGGGATGAGATAGGTATGGTGGGTGATGGAAAGTTCCCCCAAGTGTGTAGAGCATTTGGATGGAGGGATTATGCATGACGCTTGTTAACTAAGTTTTCATCATGGTACTTGTCCAAGGCGCTTGAATTGCCAAGTTTTCACCATTGAACAATTTTTATTTTTTATTTTTTATTTGATTTTTTCAATGTAGTTTTACTCATAGATGTTGGTAGGATGGGGAGAAAAATATTAGATTAAACAGGGGTAATGGTGGGTGGTGTTGGCGCTCAAAATTGAAGGCCCAATTTTGAGCACTATTGAAAAAATCAAGCCCTTAAATGCTTTTAAAGTGCATTTGTACCCAACTGCCCATTTGAGGCCTAAGAGGTGTTCAATGCTTCTAGAACCTTTCATTAAGCATGCCTAAGCATTCCATAATGATAAATTGACATTCTGAGCCATTTTGTGAAGTCACATTTTGAGCGTGTCAAAATTTACAATTCTGCCCAAGTGTCAAACAACGACAGGAGACCTTGTTTGCACCTAAATATCTCGCACCCAGAGACATTGTATGATAGAGTTCTTTAAGAGTGTCTAGTGTCAATACCTAAGAGCCTATGTTTCAAATTTAAAGTTGTTTTGAGTCCGTTTGACTAGGTTTTGAATCCCTCAAAGTTGGTCATTTAAATGCCATGCTGATGCACATTGCACATAATTCTGGGAAGCCCTATTTGACGTGCTATAACTTTGACCCAGTTGACCCAAATATTGAAATTCCTTTTGCGTTGCATTTTAGAAGTAAGAGCCTTGTTATATTTCAAGTTTTAGCTCTTGATGAATCCATTTGATTGGTTTTCAAATGCGATTCCAAATGCAATTTCTATCTTTTTACTGGTGTCAACATTTGCAGATTTGTCAGGACCCCTGTTCGTGATGTCATAACTCAAAATTTTTGATTGGATGGATTTAATGGATTGTACCACTATGTTGTTCTCCAAAAATACTTTAGGTGTGCCATTTTTTAAGTCTTGACAAATCCGTATGCACACTTTTCCATGTTAATTCCATTTGCCAAAAATGATTTCTCCTAGTGTTTCCAGTTTGCAATTTCTAAGTAGCCCTCTTTGATCGCTCGTCATTTGTGCCTTGTTATTCATCATGAGACCAAATTGCATATCCATATTGTCCTTATTATAGAGAACCAATGCCCCAGTTTTCATTTTCCCAAGTGACCATTTGCCTAGTTTTCAAGGCCAAATCTGAACCCAATTTGTTATTTTCTTACATGTTTTTATGCAGGTGATTCTAAGAAGGAAACTTCCATAGTGAATATCTTTTGACTGGAAATTTTTCATGAGACAAGATTCGATGAGGTAAAAGTATGTGGAACAAAGAATCAGTGTGCCAATTTTTAGAGCCTAATCAGTTGTCCGAATTAGTTTTTAAAGGCAGTCAATAGACCTCCTAGCATGAAATTCACAGTTTGACAAGAAGTGGTAAAATGAATTTCAACTTGATTGTTCAGAAGTCAAATTTGATGTGAATCAGTATCAAGTCACTAGTGGATTAATTTGGAGTATCAGTTGCTCGAAAATAGAATTTTTTTTAGCCGAACCCACTTTGGGGCCCGACTAATTGCACCAAACCGATAAAATAAAATTGAAGGTTCCCATTTATATTAAAGCCTTTCAAAAGATTTCATGGCTATTAGTTAATTGCATGGATAGCCAACATGGTTTTTGAAAGAACTTGATAAGTGATGAATTAGACTAGAAGACATTCAATGGAGAGATACCAAATAGTATCATGTTTGGACTAGACGTTTGTGGTTATAGTACTAAGAAAGTTCATACTAATGTACTGGTCTATAAAAAACACTAGCAGCAATAAGAATACATTTTGCATCAGTGTTGTATCCAAGATGCCTTAAGGAACTCAAGTAAGATAATAATTTGGGAATAAAATCTTGGGATTGGAACCTAGGTAGACCATGTTTTACTTACCATGCATTGTTTCCACAAGCTTGGACTATATATATGATGGTGAAAATATGAGCTTTATGATGGTTAAGTCGATTCTTCAATAATGATAGATGATGGTGTGCAAGGAGTTCTCCTCCATCTCGAGATGACAAAAGGTGTACGTTTGGTAACATTTTCTATAGCACCTTAGCAAACAAATGATGTTAGAGTATCTTCATGCCCTTGCTTTTCTATTTCTGGGAATAATGTGGATTTATTAGCTAAAGTCATATGGTTTGAAATGAAAGAGCGTGGAGGTTTTGGTTAGAATACATGTCATAGAACTTTTCCTACTTCAAAACCAAGGTCATAAATTGGAAGTATAGTTTCTGCTTGTATGTTGATTCCACATCAATAGAAAAGGAAGAGTCAGCATTAAAAAGAATGGAAGGCACCATAAAAGGACAACTTATGTAGCTGGCTAAGACAAGCATCTATATGGAACAAGGCGCAGTATCAGTTAAAGCCACAGGGCAGCTAAAAGGTGAGAAAAGAATGCCATTGCAAGGAGGGCATGTCTTGTGTGAAGAGGAGAGCCCAAAGTGACCATCAAAGGGGCAGCTTCCATGCAAAAAGAAAAGGGCTGATTATGGAGTGAAGCCGTAGGTGATGAAGGAATCTACAGTGTAAGGAAGATTAGGCTAAGTTATGAGGAAGAAGCTTCCATACTGGAGGGAGACGCCATTGAAAAGAAGCAGCAAAGAATGACAACAACAATTTTGAACAGGGATCTCCAGCGCACAAAAAGGAAGTGTAGTCAACACCCAAAGCCACAGGCATGAAAAAGAGATGCCCACGCACCAAAAGGAGCTTCATGTGGGGAGAAGTTGTAGCATAAAAAGAGGATCTACGCTCAGAGCATGAGCAGTCAAAGGCAGTTTGAAAGAAGCTTCAAGCAATATGTAACAGGGTATAGATGCATTCATCACAAAAGCATCCCACGTCAATCAACAAAATTTGCAGCTAGAGGAAAACGGAGCCTCCACGCAATGTAATAAGCCGCTAAGTTCATAAAAAAGGGGGTTGCAGAGCAATCCAATAAAATGAGAGTCGACGACCAATTAGGGGCTCAGCCCACATCTTTATAAAGATAGCCAACGCCAAATGAGAAAGGCGCAGGGGATTTCAGAGCCAGCCAAGGCATAAAAAGATACCTGCAAGAAAATCCACAACCAATTAGGCACATAGGCTCTCACATGAGCAACCAAACAAAAGGCAAGGAGAGTCGGCATGATAAAGGGAAGAATCTACGAATTAAAAAAACAAACCAAAAACGTAAGAGAAGGCGGCAAGCAAACAGGAGTCCCACACAAATAAATATGCCCACATCAAATTGAAGCAATTACAATAATGGTGAAAGTCATTCACATGGCATAAACAAAGGAGAAAACATGAATAGTTGTATCCCGCATTGAGTGGGTATTGAAAAAATAAGCACTTTAAATACTTCTACCCACTAGTTCTTAGTTGTCATTAGAGAAGTGCCTTTTGAAGGTAGGCTTGCACAGGTGGGACTTGTTGATGATGTCAGCCGATTGTCAAAGGTGATACATACAAAAATTTTAACTAGATTATGCACGCGCTAATGTGGTGGGAAGGTGTTGAGATCATGACACATGGACGATCTGAGGATCGTCGCTATGTCGCCATAGGGAAGATGCAAGAAGGTTACCATGGCGAGATAGTGATGCTGACATGGCGGCCCTGACTGGAAATGATGTGGTGACAGTGAAGGAGATTGCAACATGTGTCTCGATCATGCGGCCATCGCTACCTTGCCAAGAGAAGATGCTCACGGGATAACCATAGCGAGGTGGTGATGTTGAGGTGGCAACAACACGTGGACCCTGGTGATGACATGTGGCAACCTGATGAGGTGTGGGTCCCGCTCGATTATCAAGGACCTATCATGGAGTGACACATGGCATCATGGGAGAATGATTAATTTAATTGAAATAATGATATCTCATGTTCCATTCAAAATTTGAAAGTATTTTGCTTAAAAGGAATAGTCTATAGTTCAGACTATAGTCAATTTTTAAAATTTTCAAATATTCTAAGTTTTTAATGCAGACCATGGAGTTTAGAGGCTCAAATTTTCAAACAAGCATAACAGGGTAATGTTTTGTCAAAAATATTCACTCCAATATACCGTAAGAACTGAGAAGATCTAAATTTTTTGAATATGAAGTCAATTTGTGCACAGGTGCTCACTGGTTCGAGCTATAAGCCATTTTTGATCCCCAGGGCTTTCTCAGTGGAATGAGCAGGTTTGATCATGGAGCGTTAGAGTTGGTTGCAAGGCAGTTTTGAGGATCTTTTGAAGCTTGAAAATGAAGAAAATCAATTCTTAAATGTTTTATTGGCTTCTTGAAGTCATATTGAACTGATTTTAACTTTTACTTGGTGACTCATTTTAACATCAGGAATTAGTTATGTTCTCATCACCAAATATCTGATATTCTTTATGCTTCTAAGAGCCAGAATGATGAGATTTGATTTTCAGTTATAGAGAGAACATAGAGAGAGGTTTCTTCTGCTTCTTGGGAAGGATTTCTGAGTGGACAGATGTCAATTGCAGATTGAATCTGAGAATTCCTTCTTGCTATATCTATCTTTTTCTTTCTCTTTGTAAGGGTTCCAGTTTTGTCACTAAGAAGCTAGTTGGTTCTAGTTTTTGGAGAAAATTGGCATATTACTGTGATGCCAAGGTTTTGGATCCAATTCTTGATGCATTCCCATGACTGTGACCACATTATTCAACAAATTTCTCTTGTATGAACAGCAGTAGGATGGTTAAGACAACAAGTTTTGATATGTTAAGTTTCTTTGTGCTTTCATTTCATGCATATGGTTGTATTGTTTCAAAGAGATTAATACAAAGAACATCAGGATTTCATCAGTTTCATCTTGAATCTTGTCTCCTTTCTTAGTAAGCTTCAATGTTTTACGATCTTTCAACAAAGAGCCTAGGTTGTAGTTACAGTCCCTTAAGGATGTATGATGTTTTATTATTGCTTATAACTCAAGGGATTGTGTAAATGCTTCAATAAATCAATAGGGTTGCAAGTTTATCAAGGGGGATATCAGGTAAGAATGAGGTTTAGATTGAGCACAGATGCTTATTTATAAGTTAAATAGATAGATTAAATATCTAAATATATGTATATGTATCAAATATCCATATGTATGCATTTGATTCATGGATTTTCCCAATGGATTAGGCACTGATTAGCTACAGGATCATTAATTTCTTACTGCTACATATTTGAGGGTTCGTTGAAATCAACATTATTAATCAAATGATCTTTACATTTTATGTTGAAGAGCTATAATGTTCAAACCCTCACTCAGCTTCTACATTGCATAGATTTTTATTCAGCTCATGTAGATCTCTGTTATTGCATGAGTTATTAGGAGAAATAAGGGTAAAATTTGCTTAATAGATTCAGGGATATGTTTTTGCACTGGTATGGTATCAATTGAATCTGAGGTCTACCCACCTAGGTTTAGTAGAGCCTGAAGTAGAAGAAGGGTCATGCATTATAGTTGGCCTATTGTCAGAAATGGCATGTTAAAAATGGGAGTTAGTTGCCTCTAGATATGTCAGTTTCTCAGTGGGATAATTGAAAACCCTCCAACATTTTCAAACACCAACAAAATGGTGACTCTGCTAGGGAGTCTATGAAGAAAATCATTGTTAGAATTATTGGAATCTCTAGTATAAATAGCAAGGTCATGAAGTGCTTTCCATTTCTTTGTTGAAAGATTCATGTCTCCCAGTAAGGTTTTATCCATTTGTAGTAGTAGGTTGTGAAACTAGATGAAAATTGTGTTCTATGACTATTATAGGTCTATCTTCAATCAGTTCAGTTTGCAAGTGCTGTTGAGAAAGTTTCAGAGTCAAGAAACAATTTATAAAGTGTATTTTCTTTTCAAGGTGTTAGTGTTCTACAAGTTTTTCTTACATTGAAGGTCTGGTTCAGATTTTTCAAGTGACAAATTATGTTTTATTTCTCACATGAGTGAGTGGCAACTCTCAAATCTCTATACTAGTTTGTTCCTAGTTGATTTCATTGCAAAATCTTGAAGGACTTTCAGTTGTATGGGTAGATCATAAACTGTTGATAGATCTTGGAAAGGAAGTTCTAAATTCTTGATAAGTTTTAAAGTGTTGTTTGTAATCTGTTGTTATAAGGAATTGAAGTGTAAAAAGTGAATCACGGTAGTGATTATTATATTCCTCTTGCAAAGAGTTGGTGGCTCTATAAAGTTTGATTAGTGGTGTAAAGAATTTTAGTCTTGCACTTGTGCCAAATCAGCAAATCGAAGTTCAACATCAACACTTGAGGCATTTTGGTTTTCATATTTTCTTTTCATGGAAGTCAAACGTTAAAATGTGGTTTCCTCTTTTAAGTGATTTTCAGCACTAAAAAGAAGAGGTATAAGTTTTACTCTATGATGGAGTCAGATCTCAGATCTGAGATTAGTTTGCCAAATTCTGAGAGTTTAGAAACTGTGAATAATAACATTGCTATGTTGAATACAATGGTCTACAAAAGGATTTTCAATCTTATGAGAATTGAGGTAGGAAGTACTCAAGGTTTAAATGTTGAACAATTTTATTTAAGGCTTAAGTCAGTAATCAGTAAGATGCCTTTTCATTGTGGACTTGAGGAATCTTCTCTGCCTAGTGTTTTCCTTGATGTTCTAGTACCCGATTTAGTCAATTAGCTAGCACCTATAAGATTAAAAAGGTTTTTACAGATTGAAAGATTCATTTAGGAGATGGAAGATGATGATTATAGATTTCATGTTATGTCTCTTGATGATAATGAGTGTGCTAACACTAATACATTTGGCATCGATTTGCGACAGCCAAGTGTCCCAATTACGACGAAAATGTGTCGCCAGTGCAACAGTAATAGACGTCGTTCTTTTTTAGTCACAAATTATGATGTCTATCCTATGACATCACAATTTTGATGCCTGCACGTTGCAATTTAACCACTTTATTCTGGCACGAATCCTGTCGCAATGAATGCAACGTACATCACAATTTTGACGTCCGCCCCACACATTGCGACAAGGTCGTGTCGGCATCTGGCCATGGGGTCGTTGTGGCAGTAGCCATCCCATTACTTCCCTTGATGTCACAATTGCAACGTCCACAAAAAATTGCTAATGAGATATGACGACATCATATGGTGGGGTAGCTATGGCCTCGATGTCGCTGGCCATCACAATTCTTGCATTGGCATCACAATTGTGACGTCCATGTAAGAATTGTGACGAGGATGCTATGTTTGTGATGCACGTTCCATCGCAATGGTCAGGCAAAAGTCACAATTGTGACATCTGCGGCTAGCTCTGAGGTGGGGCTATTGTGGTGGTGATGCCAACTGTCGTCGCTACCACAGTGACCTCACCGCAAGCATATTAAGCCTGCTATGCCTTCAACCATGGTGTTTTTGGTACTTTTGGATGGAAATACACTTAGTTTCTTGACTATATTTTTGCAACCTATGTAGATGCATAGCTTTTACACATGACCCATTCATTTCCCTTCCCTTACAGATAAAAGTACCATTTTTTCCTCCCTGCCAAAAGGAACATATAAAGATTCATTAGGACTAAAAGCAATTTTCTCAAAAACAAACATATACACTGCAGCATTAATACAAAATACAAGCACCTAGAATAAGGAACCATCTTCCAGGGATAGGAGCTTAGCATCCCCGCTCTCATTATCTATAGAATTGTGGACCACACTACCATTCTCTAGATGCTCACCAGCTACAAGTTTACCATTTGAATCATTTTTTGGAAGTTTAGTAGCATGATGCCGAGTAATAATACCTGTCAAACCAATTGTAGAATGTTTGACATTTTCATGATCTGTTACCATTAATTTTTGAATAAGCTTCAAAATTTCTACCAATATAGTTCTCATTATCATTGCTCACATCACAGTTTTGAGAATGTCTAACAACCATAATATTAAAATTACCCACATAATTAGTTCCTTTTATTTCAGATTCCTGCTTCTTAACATTATTACTAGACCCATTCGATGTGCATCCATTACTTATGGTATGACTTGACTAAAAGACATTATTTGTTTGAATACCATTGCTTCTTGGAGGCACCATCTGTAATGTAGCATCATGATCTACTGATGATCTCGATTTACTGCATGACTGGCTAGAACTTGTGTTCTTTTCCAGACTTTCTGAAGTGAAATTGGCATTTGACAAATTGTCTACCTATTGAAATATCTTGTTTACACCTGCAACACTAAAAGAGATTGTTGTTGTTTGGAAAAAATACATGTTTTCTGTCACCTGGGGGGCATATAATGAATCTTGTAAGTGGTTTTCCTTTGGATGTCCAATGTTCAATGACACCCCCTTCTTTAGTTTAGAGCCATTATACTAAGATTCAGATCCACTTGCTATTTGAATGCTAGTTTTCTTATCTTGTATATAGAATAGCATGTAAGCTTTCTGGGAAAGCACACTTTTCTCACTGACTAAATAGACCTGGAGTACAAAATGTCATAAGAATAACTTCAATCAGTCTAAGCAACTTCAGTATAATTAGTGTTACCATATAAAGAAAAGGTTCTACATAAAATTGTAGTTCTTTTGTGTATTCTGTTATACACAAATTATAATGAGCTTGCTCCACAAAATTAAACATGTCTTCACAACTGTAGCAAATGTATACCCAATTATCATCTAAAGCATGCCAGATGCTTGTGGATGAACAAATAAAGTAGAAATAATGACCAAAATGTGTGCTCCAGCCATCGTGAACAAGAACACCATAAAGAGTGTTCTTAAAATTGCCCTCCTCTGATTGATCAATAGATAGAGAAACTAGAATATCATTCAAATGTGCAAAATTTATTATAAAACTAGTAGATATTACAAAAACTATATTATTAGATTCCACTAAAAATGTGATCCACTGGCAAATAATATTGTAAGGGCTACTTACATGTGAACTGCTAACAAATGGTTTGAGATCCAACGTACAACCAAAGTCTACTTTTTTGTCAATTTTTCCTCCAGATCCAACTACATTGAAGTGTTTGAGATGAATTGCAAGAACATGTCGTGCTTTGTCAATTTTGAGTTGTTCTAGAGCCTTTACTTTTACTTTGCATCATTCACATTGATCTCTTTTCACACCCCCATCTAACTGCTCCACTACCATGTAATGGGATAATGCTTTCAACAAGGAATCTGCTTGAATGATCTCTAGGATCAAATCTAAGAAAGGATCAAATTTATTTGAGCAATAAGAACATTGTGTGCACTTCACCCACAAGCTAGGTTGAAGGAATTGTTAATGAATAAAATACTTTTCTAAGACTATAACCTAGAGTTCCCAGCATCAAAATAATTTTGAAAGGTTTAAGCGACTCAAAAAAGCAGAAATAATGACCAGAATGTGTGCTCCAGCCATCATGAACAAGAACACCATAAAGAGTGTACTTAAAATTGCCCTCATGTGATTGATCAATGGACAGAGAAACTAGAATATCATTCAAATGTGCAAAATTTATTATAAAACTAGTAGATATTACAAAAACTATATTATTAGATTCCACTGAAAATGTGATCCACTGGAAAATAATATTGTAAGGGCTACTTACATGTGAACTGCTAACAAATGGTTTGAGATCCAATGTACAACCAAAGTCTACTTTTTTGTCAATTTTTCCTCCAGATCCAACTACACTAAAGTGCTTGAGATGAATTGCAAAAACATGTGGTGCTTTATCAATTTTGAGTTGTTCTAGAGCCTTCACTTTTACTTTGCATCATTCACATTGATCTCTTTCACACCCCCATCTAACTGCTCCACTTCCGTGTAATGGGATAATACTTTCAACAAGGAATCTGCTCGAATGATCTCTAGGCTCAAATCTAAGAAAGGATCAAATTTATTTGAGCAATAAGAACATTGTGTGCACTTCACCTACAAGCCAGGTTGAAGTAATTGTTAATGAATAAAATACTTTTCTAAGACTATAACCTAGAGTTCCCAGCATAAAAATAATTTTGAAAGGTTTAAGTGACTCAAAAGAGTAGAAATAATGACTAGAATGTGTGCTCCAGCCATCATGAACAAGAACACCATAAAGAGTGTACTTAAAATTTCCCTCCTGTGATTGATCAATAGATAGAGAAACTAGAATATCATTCAAATGTGCAAAATTTATTATAAAACTAGTAGATATTACAAAAACTATATTATTAGATTCCAGTAAAAATGTGATCCACTGGCAAATAATATTGTAAGGGCTACTTACATGTGAACTGCTAACAAATGGTTTGAGATCCAATGTACAACCAAAGTCTACTTTTTTGTCAATTTTTCCTCCAGATCCAACTACACTGAAGTGCTTGAGATGAATTGCAAAAACATGTGGTGCTTTATCAATTTTGAGTTGTTCTGGAGCCTTCACTTTTACTTTGCATCATTCACATTGATCTCTTTTCACACCCCCATCTAACTGCTCCACTGTCATGTAATGGGATAATGCTTTCAACAAGGAATCTGCTCGAATGATCTCTAGGCTCAAATCTAAGAAAGGATCAAATTTATTTGAGCAATAAGAACATTGTGTGCACTTCACCTACAAGCTAGGTTGAAGCAATTTTTAATGAATAAAATACTTTTCTAAGACTATAACCTAGAGTTCCCAACATAAAAATAATTTTGAAAGGTTTAGTGACTCAAAAAAGTAGAAATAATGACCAGAATGTGTGCTCCAGCCATCATGGACAAGAACACCATAAAGAGTGTACTTAAAATTTCCCTCCTGTGATTGATCAATAGACAGAGAAACTAGAATATCATTCACATGTGCAAAATTTATTATAAAACTAGTAGATATTATAAATTTTAATAAGTACACGCATAAAACTGAAATTATAAAAACAAAAATATGTTAGTTCAACCTAAGAAATGAAATTAACCCGGCGTCTAAGTAAATAATTGTTTAGCAAATGTATAAAATTGTAATTCCACATCATGCATCTCATTCTATAGAAGATCAATATCTCATATTCTGGTTTTGATGGATAGACTTATAGCATTCACTCAATCATGCTTGAATTTCATAAATAAATAATCAACAAAGTCTATTTCCCCTCCATGAATTTTTTTGACCTGGAACTTTTGATAAATTCGGGTAATGAAAATCTAGAGAAAATAAATGTTGTTTCACATGTAAAAATGAATGCTTAGTGTTCTTTTAATAAATTGATATCTTCCATGACCTATATTTACATATTTTGATATCTTTAAAATGTGGCTAACTTTCATGACTAAAAAACTATATGGACCATATTCATTGTAAACATTGCTTTAAATCAATCAAGAGTAGTGCTCCTCACTATAATTCTATTTCTTTTGAACATACCATTTTATATTAAAATAGAAAGCAATAACATGGTATTTAAAATTGATTGATGGCCTGTACATATCATTAAATTCTAAATTCCTACTACACATTCTCATTTGTATTGCATGGTGTCTACCCTACGAAGATAAAGCTTATTTTAAATTTGATAAAATGATGATAGTGAATGAAATACAATAAGAAAACATTAAGATTTTTTTTAAAATGAGAACATTCAATGAAAACCTGTACCTACTAAATTTAGATCAGTCAAATGTCAGCTTCAAAAAGCATGATAGTTGGCCCAAATAAAACATATATAACAGATGATGAGCAGGCTTACCCTTCCAACATTTTCTCCATTTCTTGGATTTGCTTCTCAAAGGACAAGAGAGACTCTCGTGCACCAACTAAATTATCAATACTAGACCTTAGAACCTCAAAATCATGCCTAACTTTGCAGAGCTCCTACTCATTTTCTGTTGCACATTGTCTTTGTCTTGATGTTTCCTATTCCATATCTTCAAGATTCTGCTACATTTCCTTAAGGACACCACTAGTACTCCTGGCAACCTCCTCTGTTTCTTCTACTCGTGCCCACATGCTCTCAATCTGAAGTGCCTTTTGGTTCACTTGATCCTAACTAGCAGAAGCTTTTTGCTTCTCTAAAAGTTGAGATGTTCAGGGAGATAAAGTGGGAAAGATAGAGAGGAATAGATAAAGAGATATGGAGGAATAAGGAGAAGGGGCAATAAAGAGATATATAGATGGTGAATGAGAGAGAAAGATATAGAAAGAGGGTGATAGGGATAGAGGGATAAATAGGTTATAAAATAAGTAGAGAGAGCTAAAGCAGAGATGGAGATAGGGAGAGGTAGCAAGAGGAAGATAGAAATCATGAGATATGCTCCTAAATTTTCCAATTCGAGTCCTTTCTCATTGGAAAAATAAGGAAGATATTCGTAATGGTGCCTAGTAATCATGTATTACATAAATACATTCAAAACATAGAACAATGTATTTTTTCTATTTGATTTTCTACCTCTTCAGTGTACCCATTGCACATCAATGTAGTATTGCTAGTTTTTTATTCATGTTATGCATGGAAAAAGCATACAATAAGGGTCACATCAAAGTTTTCATTGGTAAGGAGAAACCCAACAAATTACCCACCATATTACATGGGCCTAAGGAAAGCTTTATGCTTGACCAAAGGCAAGGCACCTGCAACTAAAAGTCAGGATGATCGAACTGGAGTGAACAATGACTTTATAGAAAACACTTTGAAAACTTGTTAAGAAAATCTATCAACCTGCAATAAGATTGTATTAAAACTAGAATTATATAGATCCATATTATTAAAACTTAAAATACCTGTCAGTATTAAGTGTTCAAAAAAGCACACGCCAAACACCTCTTGGAATGTTCAGGGCCTCCATAACCTTTACTACAATAAGAAAGAAATCCAAATAATATTAAATCTTTGCTAGAACTCCAATTCACAAGGATGTATAGTTATGTACTAATAATCAAATACTAACAGTAAAAAACACAAAGCTAAAATGGATATATTGCTAGTTTTTCTCCATTCATTCAGAAAAAAAGCTTGATACTAAAATGCAAGTGTTTTCTCTTTAAATTATATCATGCTGATCACAAATACTAATCATAGATTAGTTATCCAAAAGGGTGCAATAATGACAGAGGAGCCAAATACTAAAAGATACAATGAAGAGTTGCAATTCTTCAAATGATATTAAAAAGGCATCAATAACCAGTCCAAGGACATTATTCAGACAGAAGATTACTTTATATTCTATACAGACATAAGTGGTAGTAATCCACTAGACATCAGAAAGCCAGATCCCATGAGTACAATGATTAAGATCAGGAATAGTGACATATATATCACATAAGTAACAAGAGTTACATCAGAAATTGCAACAGTACAGATCACCCATCATTGGGTCATCACCATTACAAAGATATTATATCAAACAAAGATCAAATAAATATCCAACATCTTTACAAACCAAATAGAATCAATCATATCACATTTCAATAAGGCAGATGTCAGATACAGTGAATAACTTCAGACTAGTATGGTACATATCACTTTTACATTATGATAAATCTATAACAGTGATTACTTGGTCTTGCAAATTGCTCTACAAAAATTCTATTGATACTTATTTCAGATCAGTAATCAACATTAGATCATCAGGATCTATGACATTAGGTCATTTAGTTGACTATCACTATACTTCCAACTTCAATATATATAATCATTGTTTAGTCTTTGATATTGATTGGATTGGGAATTTTCACAAAGTCATTTCCATCATTATTGGAAGTGTTTTTGGTTATCAAAGTTTGATTGAAGATATCAGAACTACTTAAAAAGAAATTTGCATATTGTTCATCTATATTCTTTACCAAAGATCAATTGCATCTCTCTAGCAGTGAATTAAAGAATATATCAGAAGCATGGGTGATATTACTTGTACATAACATCAAGATACATGCACGATTGCATTGATATATCTACCTTGAAAAAATATTGTTATTAATACCTAACATTTATTTGTGGCAAAATAAAGAATTGAGTATAAGTAATAATAGAAAGAAGTTTATTGTGATTTAAAATATAAGGATTTAGTCGCAGACCCTTAGGAGTCATATAAGGGAACATCAAACATTAGCTCTAACCTCAAATAAGGGATTATTAACAAGCTAAAAGTTATCCTTATTTCTGAAGTCAAATCTCTCTTCTTCCAAACTTTCCTTGTCTGATTTCTCCAGACAACGTTTCAGGTCATAGGTCTCAGCTAGGTTGTCCACTTTATCATTTCTTCCTTTGTCTTTTGGTTCCTTGAAGTGTTTTGTTCCTACACCTTGATTTTCTATTTTTTATGTTTTCATGAACATCTATCAACTTATCTTTTTTTCGCTTATATCAATCCAAGGTCCTACGATATATAGTTGTTGATCTATTCTTGCTTACTGTCTTGTTACCTCATCCTTAAAGGACTTCAATGCTATATGTTGAGATTTTTGACAAGGTAAATGTGAGTAAAGTTCTTGAAGCAATATTTGAATTACAATACTTAGTCTGAACAATCTCTCCTATTTAATTTTTTTGCAACTTCTCTCTTTCTTGTGAAGCTATTGTCTTGGCATGCCTAGATATCAAAGAGCTCTTTCAACATCTTTAGCACGATCCCTTAATTTCCCTAGTTCTTCACTTGCCATAGTTTCATCAAAAAAAATTCTCACCTACTTGTTCCTATCCTTCACTATCACATCTCTTTGTCTGTCTTCCTCGAGGTGATTAGATTTGACACACAATGTATTTTTTGATTGACTGACATTAGAAATATTACTCTTCTCATGCATAAACACTGACATGCTAGTCAATGTCATGTAATTTTTAAAAGGTGAAGGATAATTTTGATTAACATCCTTATCTCCAAGTAGCTTCACATAATCTAAATGATGACCCCTAGATTCAATCCCTACTATGTCATCCTCAATGTATTATGTTGAGATGCAGTAAGAACAATCTCATAATCATCATCAATCCATGTACTCATTTCATTTGTGATAGAAGGAGGACTCAAAAAATTAACTACTTCTATTCCTTCCAAGTGTCAAAAACTATTTTCTCTCCTTGTATCTTGTTACCACTATTTTTGGTGGTCTATTAAGGTTAGACTCTGAAAATCTTCCTCCCATTCACTTCCTAACTTGGTTTTTTTCTCGTTCTTCCTTTTTCAAGTGAGGCTTCAATTTTTCCTCTTTCTCAGTTTAAATGTTGTGGTTGTTGTATAGAGACAAGTAGCTTTAGGATTTAAATTCTCCACCTCTAGCTCATGGAAACCCTTTGCTTCTACATATGCATGAATCAGTCTTTTGTGCATAGCACTATGCATTGGAGTGGCAGTTAGATTTGTACTTTTTACACCACTTACCAATATTTGGCATGAGTAAATTTGTCTTGTTTTCCCAAAAGTGTTGACTCCTCAATGATAATCTATATCATAGCTTTAATTTTAATCGAATGAATGGGAACAAGGAGCTGGAACATTTGAGAACTACCAACTGCTCTAACTCAAATGCACCCAACTTCACATATAGGTCAGCTAGTAATGTTCTTATTGTAGTTGCACCATTGAATGTAGCAATCATCATAGACATCTTTAAGATATCATTCATCCTTGAAAACTTCCAAGAAGTTCTCCAAATTGGCATAGAAATTCCTTTTGTCTAGTCCTCTCACAAATCATGGGCTCGCCACCACTTCTCAACAAGTGAAGAGACATTTAGAGGAGCAATCATTTCATCAAAAATGTCATTTGTAGATACATATGAATCAAACTAACTTGACTTATTATCTACTATGTCTACATATATTTACCATCAAATAATAGGAATGTCTAAATTCACTTGGAATCTAGGAAAAACTCAATGACCAAAGGTTTTCCATGACAATGAAGCCAATAAAACCACCCATTTATCCTCATCACAGCCCGCATTAGAATTCACCTCAATAAGGTATGCCTTACCCTTACCAAGAGACCTATGTCTGGTTTCCAATTTTCTTTGCAATGAAAACAAAGATTCATTCTTCTTAACTCATTACTTGATTCTTTTCCTAACTTAGGAGATGTGACTCTAGGCTGATTAGGAGCCTTCACATCTGATTCATCATCTGATTTTTGATTCCTGAAGTTCTTATTGTATTGCTCAGAAGGAGGTGTGACTTCAACATCAACAACATGGTAGAAAATTGTATTGACTTCTCCTCTATAGGCTTGATTGCCAAGAAAGATTCTTATTTATGAACCCACGGCCTGGCTGATATTTCTTTGGTTCCATTGAAAATTGGTATATTATTTGTTCAAGGCATCTTGATACTCAATTAGCTGTAAGCTTTGTCTAGCTTGTCAAAGCATGAAGCCTTATAATAGAGAAATATTTAGCATCTTATTGAGCTTCACTTTGTTTCGAGAATAGTTTAATATTCTCTACTAAACAGGGCCAACCATGTGAAGTTGGAAGCTCATTTGGCCCCACCCCCCTCCCCCTAACATCATTCTACATTCCCCGTTAACATCTAACATTCATTCATTCTTTCAACCATTAATAAAATGTAACATTCAATCAATATCACATGATAACATTCATTAACACATTAGATTCGTTAACATGCAACATTCATCAATATTCTGCATTAACACATAATTCATGAACATTAATTAGCACATAATTAAATTCATTGAGACAAAATTCAGTCATTATCAATTAAGGTATGTAGATGACAATCATTTCTTTTTTTTCTTTCTATTTCTTTTTTCTATGTAAGCTCTAAGAGGAGCATCAATGTCATCATCAATTCCCCCCTCATCAATTATTCTATTCTCTGTTCTTGATGATCTCAAATTCCTATGTTGTTACAAAGGGGGGTCCTCTGAAATAACAAATAAAAGAGTTAAATTAAAAATAATTTACTATAATTGTTACAAGTATTTAATTATTTTAAATAACATAACTATGGTGCTCTTTACCTGATCTGACCACATCATTTTGTCTAGACTCAACGTCAACACGGTCATGAACATCGACCCCTCAATCCTCTACAGCTACTATACAAAATGTTATGTTAATCCAAACACCAATTGCAATTACACATAAAAAGATTTAATAGAAAATTTATACCTCCACCACTAGGATGCACATCATGTGAACCTTCGGCATCCATAGATTGTGTAGAAGGATTGTCAAGCTACATTCCAACATCCTACACATTGTTATCCTTGCTTGCTTAGAACAGATATACTCACTTTATATTGGAACTTAACATCAAATAGACTAATTGGTAAAGTATTCAATTTGAAACAAATTTCATTTAGCTTATTTACCTGTGGCTCAGATGCATCATTATTAGAACCTTCCACACTAATTTCAGCTTGTAACCATTCAGCCACAGCTCTATAGCCTTGTTGGAAGCCAATTCTCTTATCCTCTTCTGTGAGGCATCTCTTGAACTTTGAGCCCTACATTTTTGCGTGGTATGGTGAATTTTACTTGCATTGTTTCATCAACTAATGGAGGGTAGTTAAAATATCAAAAGGAAATGGTAAATAGTTAGTAGGGTTTCCAACCCTTGTTACAGCTTATTTTGGTCATGTTGTAGTTGTTCTAAACTATCTTTGGTCTTTGGGAGTCCTAGAGGATCCAATTTCACTCTTGGTTTGGTGTGTAGAATAAAGGTCAAGTCCTGCAATCTGCCATGTCACTGGTAACAACAAGTTTTCCTTAGACCTAATTTGTTTTGGGTTATGTTGATGTTTTTTTTGGTTTCCATTTATGTTGGAATTGTCCAAAACACTTGGTGTTAAGGTTGGGTGTATGAGGCCTTGAATGGTACAAGGGAGAAGTAACTAGTATGCAGCCTTATGTGATGAGTTGGGTCCATGAATTAAAGGAGCAGACGTTGTAACAACAGATTAGTTCTTAGGCCTAAGAATGGTTAATGGTTATTAAATTAATATGATTATCATGAATGATCTTGGATCCTCAAAATATGTGAGGATAAGAAGCCTATAATATAGGATTAAGGCATCTATCAAAGTTGCCAAGTGTTGTAAGAATGTTGTCATAACAACATTTTGCACTTATTGCAAATATTCCATGCAACATGGATAGCCTTGGATTCCTTTGATTGTGGGAGCTTATTTTCGACCAAATAGGCCCTCGAATGGTGGAGAAGACACCTAATGGAGTGATGTCTTGAATCTCCAAGAATTGGTTGCATATTGTAAAAAGTTTGAGTTGATGAAGTGGCTAGAAAACTCTATTTTTGAAGTGATATTTTGGTTTTTGAAGGAACAATCATACTTGAAGCCTAAAACATGTTGATATAGTGTTTGAGATGTGTTCTATAGTCATTTTGAAGACTTTTTCATGTTATGTGTTAAGGGTTTGGATGAAATCTTGAATATGATAAACCTAAGAGCCAAGAACCTTCCCAAATCAGTAAAATGGGATGGAATCTGAATGAATTCAATGTGAAGAAGGTCCCCAAAATGAAGTTTGAAATTTGTGATGTTTTGGTGGATTTGACACTTAGATCCATCTATGCGAAAGTGAGAAAGAGAACCAAAATTAAGGTGTGGATCATTCAAGGTGGAGTTTTCAAGGTGTGACTCGTGTAGTAAAGAGTGAATAGGATTTAGTTAATTATCTAATCCTATTAGGAGATCCTATAGAAGCATAAGATACTAGGAGATAAGAGAAATCTCTTGGTGGAAGTGGAAAACTAAGCCTAGGAGTTTTATCTTACACCAGTGCTTCCAAAGCGTGTTACTCTACATCATATATTGGTGTGGAGGAACACTGAGATCCAAGTTGAGGATCAGGAGCATAGACAAGCTAGTCTATCCTAGCATTTCCCATCACATTATATAAAAAATTTGATACAATTTTTCATTTACTAATACTTACAACTCTTGCTTGAAGTTTTGAAAAACCACCAGAGCCGTGCTTGTGTGTCCCGTGCTTTTCTAGTCTTGCCTTTGTTGCCTTTTATGTGTCAGGCAATCTATGAAAAGTTTGAAATATGTTAGATAGTATAAATATAGAGGTTAATTAGTACATAATTAGATTCTCAATAGTATCACACACCTTGCTGTACTCTCCACTGGTGTAATATTATTTTTCTTGTCATCTTTATACTTTCCATCCAAAATTAGAGCCTACCACTCAGCCTCAGGAACATAGGGTCGACGCTTGTACCTGGGGTTATCCCATAAATTTTTTCTATACTGGTCCCTAATATACTTCAAACATAAACCAGCTTTTTCAAGGAGCTTGTTTGTCTTCAATGCACAAGGTCCAAAGAGTTGGGTCATGCTCTCTATAAGATCATCCTTCAATGGTTTGCGTTGGTTATTCCACCTTTTAAGTAAAAAAAAACATGTTAGACTCATAAATGAAGTGAAGCTACCTTTAACATAGTTCAAGAAATGGATGAAAAGGAAAACTATTATAGCAATGATATGAATTCAAAATAGTGGTTTGGGGTTTTAGTTAGGATATGATGTTCCACCAGGTATGCAGGGTGGGCCTGAATATTCACAAACACTCATCACTAAGTTTTCTCCAAAAAACATCATTCCCTACAAAACAATCATGGGATCATTAGTCGATGAAGAGTGATCAAAAACTAAATTATTATTATATCACTATAGAATAATAATAACTTTAAAGTACCTGGAACTTTGGCTACTTTTAATGGAATGCCTTCATCGTCGTTGATGTTCAATATGACATCCTTCACCATTCCCATACTAGGAACATAGGAACATCCAGGAAATGATGCTATAGCTCCTATTGCAAAAAGTTTCATAAGTTTCATAAGTCTTTGTCATGAAGTATAAAAGAACAAATGATAATTGATGTTAAAAATTTGTAAAAAAAAAAACTGTTTGTTGCTGTCATAAGAGAGAAAAAGAGGGATTTGTGTACCAGTAGATGGTGCAATAGTCGATGCCTGTATGCTGCATGTTGCTGACTCAGTAGTTAGAAAGAGATTTGTGGTTGTCCTAGATGGAGGCAGTGTCATCATAGGATTCAATTGATGTGAAGCTGAAGAATAAAATTGTTAGAGCATGCATAAATATAGAACGCGTGGACTAGCATGGACAAGATTGTTAGAGCATTAAGAAAAAGGATTGTTTGAGCATGTATTGTCAATGATTATGATCATTCCTATATATATTCAGTGGAAAAAAGAAGTGGGGAATGGAACATGCGATCTACCTGAACCACCTGCAGCACCCTCATCATGGGAATGGGGCTCAAAATCATGCAAAAAACTCTGTAAAGACAATGCATCCATATTTTAATTAATGCCATAAAAGAGCATAACATAAAAACCATTATTGAACTCTTGTTATAATTAAAAATTTTATTAATACTTACTTTTAAAGTTTTAGAGGTGTGCATCAATTCAGATCCCCTTTGTCTTATTTCCTGATTAGTAGGCTTTATGGTTGCCAAACATAAAATTTCTTTGCCAATTTTCTTTAGCAACTTTCTAGTCGAACCGATTGTGTCATCAATGTCTGCTAAATCAATATAAAAAGGGTCCTCCTCAGGGGGGGGGGGGGGGGGGGGGGGGCTGCTGATCAGGGACTACATGTTCCTTTCCCTCCCTCTGACCACTGGCCCTCTGTGACAACAATAGTATTAGTATTATCAAAATTACTCCAAAAAAATGAAGAAAACAACATTAAAAAAATAACATTTTGCTTCTATCTAGTTTGCATAATTATAATGAGTTTTACCTACTCATGTGTAGATGAGCCGAGAACATCACCAGCATCCCCTCCGAGCGGTTGTTCCATATTGTGCCCCTGTGTCAAAGATCAAGTATAAAAATGTTAGCCAAAAATTTATTGACTAAATGGTATGTTGGAGTCATTGATTAGAAGTTGGTTTAATAGTATGCACCACCCCCATGATAGTAGCCTCGTTTGTATCTATGCAGTTCAAATTTTAATCAATAAGAAGCTCTTCCCCTGCATGTATTGATTTATTGCACACATGAATACACGATTTCCCTCGTGCACCTCAAATACGCAATTGGGTTGCTTTATAGTTGACCTAGGTCGTGTACTATTTATAAAACCCACAATATTCCCTGTTGCTTTTGGCCTTCCATCAATGTATATAGCCATACTTTTACTTTGATTATTGTCTTGCTATTGTATATAATTTGTCGAGAGGGCATACCTACACATACTTTTTTTTTATATTGAACAATATGCATCCAACTTTTGTAATCATAACATGGTCCAACATACTCCATCAATTCAAAAACTTTTTTGTAAGACACCTTTATGCCGTCCATATAAAATAGGCCCAAACCATGTAGTGATGATGGTGCTATGCAATATATCCTCTTGTTAACACAAAAATCAGTGTTTATTGGAGGAAGTTCCTTGGGTAACCAATGTTTCTATAGATGTTGGTACCTCAAGGGCACCTCGATGTCACCTTCCATCTCATCATCATAAGAACATGGCCCCCCTTGAGCAAGGAAAAATTTCATGCGTTTATTGAATTTCCTTCTAGTCCTTTGACCTCTAGTTAATCTCCCTATTCTAGATAAACTACATGTCTCACTTTCCTCTTCTATTCCTATATTTCCCTCACTCAAGGAAGACACTTCTGACGAATACCTATTTGCTAGTACCTATAAATGGGAGAGATCTTAGAAGACATCAATCTTACTATTGATAAGTGTATTAAATAGATTGTCTATAAGGAGTATTGACTTATACCTATCGATCCATGAGACTGTACAAGATGCTCCTAAAAGGGGTTTAGTTTCCTGTAAATGTAATTCAATTATCATGAGCATAATCACATCATAATCATAGTCACATCCATCATTAGCATCACATAAAAATTAAAAACATTAAAAGGTACACAATAAAATACTTAAATCAGGCTCACATTATAAGCCTACTAGGGAAGTAGGCCTAGTGAAGGGCTAAAACTGGGTTTTTTTATCAGTTGATGAGTTGAGGGCTTAGTCACCTTGGGGACATGCTATTTGAAGTTGTTTGATGTGTGTGGAGGTGGAGAAAACACCTAGTTGAGGTGAAGTCAAGTTTGGCACCTATTGAGGCATTGTGAGCATTTGATAGTTTGTTGATTAGATTGCTTGGATGAATCCATTGGATGGATTGAGGGACATTCATGGGATTATTCCAAAGATGTAGAACCTAAGGTGGAATAAGGATTTGGTGTGCACTCTCATAGGTTATGGAGTTGGCTTGGATCAAGGAGACGGATCTTATGAAGATGCTTGGTTGGTGTTGTGAGAACACTATGGAAGTCCCTCTTGTTATGAATGATTGCAAGTCCACCTAGGGTCTCTGCATCACCTACAGAGGTAGAATTATTAACCAACAAATTGGGTAAGCACTTATATTATGTTTTCCCTATGAATTTTATTCTAGGTACAACTCCCTTTTATAGATATTTAATGAATTCCCTTTTCTAAACTAAACACTTACAAATGCTTTTGACTTGAAAGAAAATAAGGCTCAATACATTCACGCATTAATATGTGCTTTAAATAGTTTTATTTAATTAATTTAGATTAATAGTTAATTTAGATTAGCAGTATTCTATTTGTAGTTGAAACTTGTAGCTTTTAAATAGATAATGAATAAACTATGTAACCATATATATAAGAAAAATATATTTCTATCAAGAAATGAATATTAAATAGATTAAGGATTGATGGCATACCTCTAAATTCCATCATCATCATCCTCATCATCATCATCATCATCATCATCATCATCATCCTCATCATCATCATCGTTGTCATCATCATCATCATCCTCGCCATCATCGTCATCGTCGTTGTCATCCTCATCAACATCATCATCAAAATCAACATCATCTTCATAATCATCATCAGTAGCAACATCATCCTCATCATCTTCTTCTTCTTTTTCATGAAATTTTGTGTTAGGAACATCATCCAATAACTATCGATCGTGATCACCATCTACATCATCTTCTACTTCTTCGATATCCTCTTCTTCCATCGCATTATACTTTATTGGCCTTCCTCTCAGTTCATGTCTAACAACAAATGACCAACCCAGTTTATGTGGAACCTTTGAGTAAAATACCTGCTCACATTGGCTTGGAAGAATATAAGGCTCATCCCCAACTGGCTCAAATGACCTTGTATTAACCATTGTAAATCTATTATCATGTTCAATAATAGTTCTATTAGGATCATTTGGATTAAATCATAGCCTGTACCATTTGACAATGAAGAGTACTGATTTGAAGGAACTAAAGTCACACTCAAGTATCTCATCCAAAATTCCATAGTATTGATTTTCAAACTCTTGTGGATGTAAGTTGTTTCTAGGTGAAATATTAGTCACTTGAAAGACTGTAGTTATTCCTGAATCACAAGTTTTCTTTGTGTCATCCAACACTTTGACGCACAATTTTTGACCATTATAGAACATAGCCTTATGGTGTTTAACCTACAATAATATGTGAAACATGTCAAAATTATTGTATCGTGAGCTGATAAACATACGGGTGATTAATAAATTTATACATACCTAGAAATCTCTTGAACCACGTGCTAAATCTATTTCCCTTTGCATAACATTGGAATCTCCATTACGATGAGCTTCTTTAACCAATGAAGATACACCTTCCCATGTTAATGTGTGACCATAATGTTGACATTGTTCAATCCATACCATCTTCCAATCAAGATTGTTTGCAATATACAAATGTAGTGCATCCCACTCTCGAGCACTTAGACAAAAAAAAAATAGACAACTTACAACTAATTTATTTTGAAGATTAAGAAATAAATTATTACAATAACATCTTATAATTTATTACCTCTCACTTTCCTCAATGTACCTTTCCCCATCAAGTACTCCCCTTCTAATTTTTTAAAAGGCTCGAGATCCCAAATGCGATCTACATGGATATTTGATGCAAACTTAGGAAGATATTTAGTAATGTACACCATAGCCTAGTATACCATATATCCCTCTACCATAGAACCCTCAAGATGTTCTCTTTGTCAAACTAAAGCCTTCAAAGATTTCAAATGCCTCTCAACCATCCACATTGACCTAGTGTGTACAGGTCCACACAATTCAATCTCCTCAACTAGCTGTATGAGGTAGTGTTCTTGTTCATTGAAAAAAGTTGGAGGTAGACATTTTTGCATTTCACACAGTAAATGAGGAATTCTTCTCTTCCAATAGTTTATATCTTCTTTATGGATTTCTTTAGATGATAACCACCTACATTAAGAGATTCAAGTCACAAAAAATATATAGATATGAGACTTTACAAAATAATATACAATAGATTACATAGCAAGAAAAACAAATCACAAATATAATAAATATATACAACAAATTGAATAGATATTACTACTTACCTCATATATTTTCCAAGATTGTATATCACTTGTTTGATGTTATTGTTGTAGTGCTTTGAGAGAGATAGAGGAAGCATGTACTGTAGTAATTATAAACCAATCATTTCATTGTTTTCTAACATAACATAGCAAACAATACACGTAGTTTATGAATATATTGTAAATACAAAAGAACATAACTTACCTTGACGAAAGTATGCCAATCATGTGTTTTGAGCCCTGGCCCAAATTCTCTTTTTTTTGATATGAGATTTTTTATGTTCATAGCAAATCCTGTGGGAAATCAAATTTTTCATATGACTTCTTTTATGGCATCACTTTGTTGCTCCATTAATAACCATGGAAGGGCACTTATATTAATATGATCTCTGTTTCTATTTGAGTGAATGAAATTCTTCAATGCATGATTGGATTCATGTATGTCATTACAAATTTTGACAATTTTTTCTTTGTTATGCCTTCCATCCAATATTTTCCACAATGTCTCTGTTATATTCTTTCCAATATGCATAGTATCAAACAAATGCACAATTTGTAAGTGCTCATAGTAGGGCAACCTACTAAATTGTCTGGGATAGCTTTTTAGTCCCTTTGGAAAGTTATCAATATTGCCTTGAAGACCTTCACGATCATCAATTACACAATTAGTAAACAAAAATCATAGTAGAAATATATAAATTACAAACATAAACCATTAGGTGGAATGAGATTACCTCAACAATTAATTATATTATATTCCAACTTCCATAGGCGAGGTGTCATTCTTCGTGGCTTTGATGTAGTCTCTTCTTTCCCATTGAAAAGATGTTTTTTCGTACTTTGATACTTATGATTCCTATGGAGGAAGTGTCTACACTCATCAAATACCTGCTTTCCTAAACTTTTTGAATGACGAGATTTCATCTTTGGACCACAAACTGGACATGCAAATTTTCCCTTTGTTTGAAGACCTACAAGATAATGATATAATTGGATTATTAAATATGTTGATTTTTATAATTAGAATTATTGTGCGCAACTTGAATTCACTATAACATACCAAAAAAATGTGTTAGCCCTGGGGCATCATGTATTGTCCATGCAAGTATTGCATGAAATTGAAATTGTCTTTGTCCTATTGGTCTAGACACGTCATACATAGTGACACCATTCCATAACTCCACAAACTCATCAATAAGAGGCTCAATATATACATTCATATCTTTTACTTGATATTTACCTACTTGAATGAACAGTAACATTACATAATTATTGTGACCATTTTACTACAAGATTTGTAAGTACATGTAAATTAATAACTATCAAATGATAAGATACCTGGAACAATCATTGTCAACATAGTGTGCTCCCTCTTTATTGACATCCACGGAGGAATGTTATTGTTGATAACAAAAACATGCCACACTGAGTAAACAGATCTCATCTCTCCAAATGGATTGACACCGTCTACTACCAATGAAAACCTGAGATTACGAGGTTCTTCTTTGAAGTGTTTCCACTTTTCCTCTATGTGCATAAATGTCAAACCATCCATAGGGATTTGAATAATGTCATCTCGACTTCTATTGCATGCATGATAATCCATAAATTGAGCGAAGCTACTACACCTGAATAATTGTCGCATCCGTGGAATAATGGGGATGTAACGAAGAACCTTTTGAGGAACCTTTTTATTATTCAATCTATTTGATATCTACTCATATGACATACAGGGCATTGTGTTGCAAATTCATGTTCTTTATAATATATAATATGATCATTGGGACAAGCATGTATTGCTTCATACTCCATTCCAATATCTTTCATAATAGTAGTTAATTCTCAATATGAGTGAGGTAGAATATTTGATGATAGTAACAGAAACTTACCTATCAATCTACAGCAAAAAATATAAGTTGTTAATATAAACATTATTAGTGGTACATTATTCACCCTTTGTTAACTATAAAGACATATATGACATACCTTAACATACGTGACATTATTATGTTAGATAAACCATTCATAACCTTCAAGTTCAACAACAACAATATAGCAGAGAGAAGAGTTGTTTGGGAGTCTTTATATAGGGGCTTGTATGCCTTCTGAAGTAGAGGTACATCAAGGCTATCATCATCATCATGATCAGATATGCTTGGACTAGATGTGTCATGGATCAATGTATTTATACCATCCTCTTCAATTGTGTTTTCTGGTGCATGATCATCATCTTCCATGGGATCATTATCTTCACCTTGGATATTTGCACCTCCATGTTCCTCCACTTCGAAAACCATATTCTTCAGATTTTTGTGGTACATATCATGTACTTCCCTGGGAAGATCAACCTATATAAAATTAATTAACATAAATAAACCATGGTCATCAACTCATCATAAAGTGATTTCATATGTATATAAATTGTTAAAATGATATAATGATCGACTTACTAGCGGATGATAGTCATGCCCCCCTTCAATGTGACCATTCTCCCTACAATGTCTCTTAACTGTTTTGATTAGCAGTCTTCTACGGTTTAAGCCCTTACAAATATTGCAAGGACAATAACATTTTCCATCACCTTTTCTTTTCAAGTTAGATCACAATCTAGCAATTGTCTCCTTGTTTTGTTCTTCACTTATATTATTTGACATGATCATTCTTTGCAGGAAGCAAAAATTGGGCTATGAAAAATTTGGTCTACAACTTTCACAAACTAAGCAAAACTGTCAAAAGTACACAAATCTTCTTAGACTTAGCTAAATACTTTAATATTTTAAAAATACTTTCTTTAACTTTATTCCTAAGATTATTTGTAAAACTTTGACCAACCGCCTGAAGGTCATATTTCAAGAGACCTTACAACATTAAGCCACTAAAAAAAATTTCAAAACATATAAGCTAAAAGTCTAGTTAAAACATAAATTAGAATAAAAAATATACAATTTTCATACCTGAGCGCACGGCTATAACTCGTGCAACGGCCTTCTTGCTTAGCTATAGAAGCTCTCCAGCAATCAAATTATACAAACTACAAGGCCTAACAACAATTTCAAAACATATAAGCTACAAGTCTAGTTAAAATATACATTAGATTAGATTCAACAATAGCAAGCAATGTTATTCAGAATTAGATTCAACAAACCTTAGTAGTGTAAATAGCCATCTCCTCTAAACTGGACTCCAGACACAAGGGGGCATTCACATACTCTTCCCCTAAAGGTATCCTGAAGAACAAAAGCCACTATTCTTGATTTTGTGAATTGCACCTCGAGATGAATGAAGCTTAAAAGGAATGAAAATTGTTTTCATACATTTAAATCAGGATGTAATATTTATTCATAAGTATATACCTTGCAAGCACTTAAAATTGCTATTATATGTGTTGCAGGAAAAGAAGAAGTTTCAAGATAAGTTTACATTGCTGTTATATGTGTTGCAGGAAAAGAAGAACTTTACATTGCTTTAACTTGCCATTGATGAGTATTATCTAAGACTTTTACACACTTTTATATGTATGTCCACTTGAATTTTTAGAATTGATTGAATTAAAGTCAAATGATAAACTGAACTCCCATATTCGCTGACTGTAACGTAGGAGATGCTGAGCATGTAATTTCATGCTGCCATTTTTTCCATACCAAAATGGAAGTTCACAATCTTCTTCCTTAAGTTTCTCTCTTTCCAATATCTGACTGTGTGTTAATAGTTCCTTTGGTGAATTTGATCTGTATGAAGAATTGCATAATATGTTGCCATACTATGTTGGTACATATGTTTCAATAGACCACCCCTTGAAAAACTTAACATGAATCCTCCATCGTTAATTATGCTTAGTTGTAATATAGGAATTGCATCTCTTCTAGTCCTGATTTTGACATTGATGCTGACACTTGTGATCTAGCTCACACTTTTGACATTAATAGCAATATTTAATCATGAATCTCTAACATTCTCTTAATCAATATATTGTTTGAACATAAGTAGTGGGTAAGATCTAAAAATTGATCATTGAGTGCATGCATCAAATTGATTTTTAGGATTTAGAATGGTGAAAAAATGAGGATTTACATAGTCACACATGAAGATTCTTCCCTTGGTATGGTAAAAGGGACTCTAAATGTGCCAAAATTTAGAGCAACTATAAGATGTGATCACGAAGATGAGTAGTCTCTCGGAGGTAAAGCGCTAGACAATGTTGATCGATGTATCTAAAGAAGGTCGGCAGGGATGTACAGTGTCTAAAAAGACAATGAAATCTCCCTTTGATCTCATGTTAGGGGGGGACACAGAAAAATAAGTGGGTCTCTATTTCCATCTCAAAAGTATGCCGACTTTCAAAAGGCTATGATGACTTGTGAGGGTAGCTGTACGATTTAATATACAAGCATGCCGTGGGCAGTTTCTCTAGGTTGTGGGTGACTTGTGAGGACAGTACGCATAATAATTCAATATTTCAACAATATTAATGTCTCCACCAATATTTCAACACATACATTAATCAGTGCCTCCAACTGGTAATTGGCACCTTCATCCCTACTAGTCTGAGAATAGGCCATTTGTGTTAGGCAAAACAATGGAATGTGGGAACGGTTTAGGGGTCCTTGGTTGTAATGCACAAGCACAAAGTGATAGTGATTTTTTGTTCATTTTTGTTCATGTTGTTAGCATTGTTTTCTTAATTTAAGTGTGTAATGATGCAATTTCTTTAATGATGCAATTGCTTTAGCAATTGTAATGAACCCGATTTAGGGGTCCATCATTTATTTCTGACTTAATCTCTTATTTGTATCCTTGTATTATACTTTCTCCAATCCATGCTCTACGGTCCCCTCAATATTGTTCTTTCATCATCACTGAAGCTTGTTCGACATCTTCAAAAATGGTGAGCCGTGTATTTTGTTTTAGAGAACAGGTTTGGGAAGAAGGTGAGATTTTCAGCAAGCACAAATCTGTCAAGTCTTTTGGCAATGAATTGCTTGCCAGATCTTTACTAGTCCAAGAACATTTTCCTTTGATAGGAGGGATTTAACCATGTTTAGATGAATCCATAATATCTGCCACTGATTCACCATTTAGATTCTTCACTTGACAACTTCCTTTTTTCCAAAAAAATTTAGAACTATTTAGGCATGTGACGGTTTTAACATACTTGAAGAGATTCCAACAATGTTCTTTTCATAGTTGGTGGCATAAATTTTAACAATGGTAAAGGGGATGTTGACTTCTTAGAGTTTGAGACTATTCAACGTGTTGAGCATGCTCCTTAGAGTAGGCAGTGAAAAGACTTCTAGAAGCTCTTTTCCTTCAATGATATGTATGAAACTGATTTTCCATGGAACTCAAAATACAAGAGACAAGAGACGGTAGAAGGGTCCATTATTAGATTTTTCTGCATGGGGAAAGGAATTAAGGTGTGATCTGTTATATTGTCCCCATATTTCCAATGTTCGACATTTATGTAAGTTGATAACTTTAGTAGCCTAAAATTATATTCAATGTCTGACAACATTAGAGATACTATTATTTGGACAAACATTTCAGTCACATTTTATCAAAGGTAGCCTCTTAGAGGCATGATATATTTTTAAAAATACATTGATGTGAATGGCCATTTGTGAAGAATCAAACCTTAAATGCTGAACACTATAGTGGTTGGCAATAAATTAGGTCCAACAATTATTAGGGCTATTTGGATGGTTTAGAACTTCAACATCTGCATTATTCATCGATTGCATCTAAGTTTCATTTGATTATATTGATTGGTGTTGATGTCTATATTATGTTCACCCACAAAGGTTTGAATGCACTCCAAAATCCCTCAAGTCTTCATTTCAGCATGCAAAAATTTCCCAAATGCACCAATGTACCCAAAATTGTGACATTTTTCACCACAGGTCCCACCTATCCTCTTAAACAACTTAGAGCTTCATTGACAGTTTGATTTGACCCTACAACTACTAGATTCAATTTGAAGGCTCCAAGAAAATTGTCCTTTATGTGGTTGGCATGAAGTTGAAGAAAAATCGATGCTCATCCATGCCACATTTATTATTGCATGACCCAAAGATTTACATATCATCTCTAGGCGACTATTTCAGCTTCTTTTTTCTAGTGATTTCATCATCATTGCACAAAATTTAACACACCATCAAGGGTATGGCGAATGTATAGGAGGCTCTTCTAATAGGGAACAAGTGAGATGATAGATTTTCACATGTAGATGCTAGTGTTTACAACTATTTGTGCATAAGCACAAAGTGATAGTGATTTGTTGTTCATTTTTGTTCATGTTGTTAGCATTATTGTCCTAATTTAAGTGTGTAATGATGCAATTTCTTTAACAAAATCCCCTGCATGTTTTACACTTAGTTCCAAGGGTTCCTTGGTGGGGCACTACATAGCCAGTACAACCAAAATACTTTCAAATAGAAACTATTTAGTAACCAGGATAGAAAATTCTTCTAATAGAGAACACTACATAGAACCAAAACTAAGACACTATCATGCATAGAACTGAATGTTATGGTTGTGATCTTCTTTTCAAATCTATGCAGCACATAACATTATACTTATGTGTATAGACACACTTCCTATATGTGATCCAAAGCTTGAATGTTATCAAGTGTGTCCAATGATGGGGAGAGACCTCCGTGCAAGCAGAAGATCTATAATGAAACAAAAGAAAAGAAAATTTTCTTATAGTAAGAACAAGTTTGTTGTGCTACACAGGGTACCAAAAAAATAGTGTATAATATCTTTTTCTTTACCTAGCTTTCAATTCAGTATGAGAGCCTTTAATAGAAAAGTCAAGTTGATAACATATTTAACAAGAGCTGCAGGGTAGCCTAGTTCCTGCATAAGTCCAAGAAAATGTGTGAGGATTGACATAGATTTGCATAAGTCCAAGAAGATGTGTGAGCATTGACGTAGATTTTGTGAACATTTTCTATGTAATGAAGATTTTACTAATGGAATGAACCTAGGGGTCGATTGGTAAACTGATTATTTGTATCAAATGGTGTAAAATTGAAACTAAAACCATTTCAATTGGCCACGCCACTCATGGACTATTCCTCCATATGTTATAATACTTTCATCATATATCACAAATATGAAATAGAATATGTAGCACACTGAAATAAAGAATTAAAAGATAGTGTCTAAATGTAATTAAATAAATGGAATTGGTTATAAGAATTTATACAAATCAATCAGAATGGGTTGAAATCAATGCCCAACTTAAGAAGATCACCACTGATAATAGGTCAAATATTTATTGTTAATTTCTACTTGTAGCTATAGGGAAATTAGCTAAGCGAGCAACAAAAGAGCTAATAGTTTGTAAGAGTATACCATTTAAACTGTGTATGCTCATTTAACAAGACAGCCCATAATTTGGCATGAAATACTCAAGACAATAGAGGAGCTTCTACCAAATTCCCAAGAAATCTAGAAATTGGATGAACTCAGATGATTTTTTTATTTTATTTTTGCCAAAGTTTTTAGTTTCCTTTAAGCTTTCCTTGTTGGATTATATATTCTTCTCCCATTCTCCTTAGAACTTATAATCAAATCAGTTAGCTGGCATATTGTTGTGAAAATATGAGTCATTTTTGAAGATACCCTACTAGGATCCCAAGGAACTTAATATGACTATTAATAATGGAAAACTTAGAGAGTACGTAAAAGAGAAGGGCAACCACGGATTCTTGTTTTAAATTATAATTAGTTTCAAGTCACTTATATGTCATCTCAGTGGCATGAAAATTATTTTAATGTGTTCTTTGATTGAGGCTTGAATATAAAGTCCATAGGAGACATTCCAGTTTATTATAACTAAATGAAAAGGTAGAAAAAGTGTTACATAATTGAAAGGCAAAGGAAACTTACAAATAGATAAATAGGAATTCAAGCAATAACTTAAAAAAGACTATGTGAGAAATTGATATCTTGGACCCAAAGTTTGGGGCACTAGGGCCTAGATCTCATAAGCTTATCAGCCTTAGCGAGGCCAAGTACAACAGACTCAAAAGTTGTAATATTCTGCACAATTCTCTTGTCAAACTCCTAAAATAGATATAAATTTAGGCTATGAGGCACATAAAACAATTCCCATTGCCAGGCATGAAAAATGAAGTCAAGCTCATCATGCATAGAATCATAACCATAGGAAAAAATGCCCATGTCTGAGTTGGACATAACACAAAAGCCACAACTATATATTTGATATGCATCTTACTTTAGCATTTCATGTAACACACCCAAATCCAAAAGAAATCTCATAGACAAACTACTTGAGATTTATAACCTTTATCTTCCAATATCCAAAGGCTCCTTATAGGCATTAATACAAAGAAGCCAACTGTCAAAAATTGTGGCAATGATAAACATTTTGAAAAATAAAATTGTATTAGGTATAAATAAAAAACAGTGAAGAATGGTGTAGACTTGTAGCCAGAAGATAACATAGTGAAAATTGATGAGCTCTTTGTTATCATCCACCTCAAAGAAACATGCATATCAACTCCAAGTGTCAAATCTGAGCTGTAAGTGCAACAATGCAAGTTTTCATCTATGTAACTTGTTTTTCTACTACAGTCAATGCTGATACATCTTGCTTTAACATAAATAGATTCAAAAGGAAGCATTGTCAACTTAAGAAAAATAGTAAAAATATATAGATGGATAAATGATGCATTTGTTTGGTATATTGTTAACTAGTTGAGCAATAACAGAAGCTATGCTAACTGTTTGAAAATTTTTGTATGGCTTTTCCTGCCCCTGTGAAGAAGATGAAAAAATGCCATAGATAGTAATCAAAATGAATTAAGCCTACTAACAACAGCATGATTTGCATTGATAGAAAAAACCACAAATCCATGCATTTAAAGAATGACTTGAGTGATCTTTCAAACAATTTGAAAATGACCTTTGAACAAATACTTTTAACCATATTTCCTTTTATTATGCTATGTCTCCCTGCAAGAAAAATAAATAGATCTACAAGAAAAATATTACACATGCTCATCTGCATGCCAAACTAAACATGCAATTAAACAAGTGTTACACCATTTGTAGAAATGAGAAGCTCAAGAGCACCCTCTATGAGAATGATAGGCCCAACACTTTGGTACTTGCTCCCTCATGCCAAAACATGCCAGCAAGCACAGCAACCTAAACATTGATTTTTTGATTTTTGCCTCTTCTCTTTCATGGCCAAGTACTACTCAACGAGTGTTATCGAAACTAAATCTGTGCAGAACATCATACAAAATTATAAATACTCTTTTGTTGCAGACATTAGAGAGGATGAAAATGAGGTGACTTGAAATCTCTCACCATCTTGGGCACAAAATTGCAAAGGCATATGGTAATGATTTCATAGTTGGCATCCTTCCTCTTTTAAAGTGATACCTTTATTAACCTGGCTCTAATACCATGTTAAATAATGAAGGATCTTTGTAAATGTAATGGATCTCTCTAGGTGATAATCAATATAGAATGGATATGAATTAATTCAATATTGAAAAATGTTTGCTAGGTCTAAATATATAATTAGATCACTTATTAGAATTCCCAATCTGAAGGGATAGAATCATTTATGAATCTCGATAATCCATCTCTTGTGATCAGTCATCTTATTTAGTGCAATCAAGAGGCATATGAGGGGCGGTTGTAACTATTCAACTACATGTCTCCTTGAGGAGACATATAGGCATAAACTTAATTAGCCAAAAAATCCAAAGGTTATCGATTATGATTAGTCACCAAAAAAATTATCAAGAGACCCTATGGTCATTGTCATGATTATTTGCTAAGCCAATTTCAACATCAAAGCCTCTAATATGAATATAGAGGATCATAACTCAATCCCATATGATTGTCATTCAATCCATCTTGATTAGGGATATACTACCCAATCCAAGAGATAGATATAATGTGATTGCTCATATTTTCATACTTAGTTTAATAATGACAATATCAACTCAATACAAGGATGCCAATCAACTCACTGCCATCATTGCTAATGCTTCTAAATTAGCACAAGTGCTCTATATTATGTTTTTGGTACTGAGTTAAATGAGAAAGAGAAAAGAGCATGATTAGTTGTCACATATTATTTGGCCAACTCAATGCGAAAAATACAACCTTTAATGTGAAGTGAGGAGTTGCAATAGAGTGCAAGGATTAGAACCTCTCCCCAAGTTTTTAGTAGACTAGGGAAGATGAAGATTTAAAATGTTGTAATGCAGTTTATGAATCATGATGATGATTTTTAAAGATAATCACTATAAAGACAATCCTAATTTTGGTTGAGTCCTAAGTATGCCAACCATGCAAGGAACTTTGTATGATGCTGCAAGGAATGCATTGATGCATTTTTGGATTTAGTCTTCTTAATTAAATTCAAATGAGTCAACCTTGATAGAAAACACTTTTGTACTCATTTTTGGACTCATTAGATATATTTTATCATTTAATTTTGTAAAAAATATATTTTTCTATCCCTTCTGCTCTCTAACATCTAGATGATAGATCATAGAGTGAGATCTGAAACATTGTGATTCCAAAAACATATACAATCTCTTCTAGAAACAACATCAAGTAAAATCTTGGATAGTAGAAAAATTGTTATGTATAACAAAAAGTTGTTTTTAAATAAACTTAAGCAATTTTTAATTTACCAAAGTTTTTGCTAAGCCCACATTTGCCAACTGTGTAAGGAACTTCATATGATGCTATGAGGAATGTGTTGATGAAGCCAAAAAATGTGATTTTTTGATTAATCACTAATTCCCAACGTTCATGATTATGTAATTGTGAAGGACATGTCTGAATTGTATCTACTCTAATTTACAATCAATTTTCATCCTATCACTATGAAAAATGGTACTGTGATCTTCATCCTATCACTGTATGTATTTGTCTTGTGAAGTGGTAAGATAAGATAAGATAAGTTAATATTATTAATGTCCAACAAAGGACCACAATGAGGGTCTACGGGACTGGAAGATTACATCAAGAAAATAGTAGACAAACAGGGCACCAAATGGTGACCACAAAAGAACAAGAACAAAAAACAAAGAAGAAGAAGAAAGCATGAGACATCACGCAAAAGATTAGGTATCCGTCCTCACAGAGAAAAAGTCCAATAACAACTTATCAATGTGTCTACTACAGTCATCATAAGATTTTTCATGCACTTATAAGAACTATAGGAATTGTGGCGCAATTGTTTTTACCTAGCTATCAAACAATTAATACATTTTGACTAGTAAACTATAATATATTGATAACATATTGTTCCAAATAAAGACTACCAATGACCCTAACGAGATCAATCTAGATTCTATGTGGATTACAAATGATGATGTTCCTGATGATCATGATCTTTATCTCCTCAGGGAGTGCAGCTATGATAGTGACGTGGTTGAACAAATCAAAAGATCTTGACTCGAGCTCCATCATTAGAACCTTCAACCCCCATCATTAAATCCAATTAGATTCTCCAACTTTAATATTAGTTCTTTGAAGAATAAATATATTGGTTAGGACTAATGAAATATTGAGAACTCAATTTTGAACAAAGTAGTGATGAAATAATGAATGGCATGTACCCTGAGGGTGTGTGTAGTTTCAAAGGGCTCAATTTGGTCTTGATGGAAAGGTACTTGCCCCTTGACTCTAAAATGTATTACAAAAGGTATGTTTCTTGTCAATCTTACTGAGGGTACTAACCCCAAATCCCTATAAGGGACATTGCCTCTTGACCCTTTTAGGTGCTCCATCCCTAAACCTGTGCCAACGATTGTCCCCAAATCAACCCTTGCTAACCACCATCCCCAAATCAAGATCCTAGGTCCCACCCTTCTCGAGACTCTAAAGGAACATAGAATTTTTTGCAACTTTGTACTTAGTTTTTAGGTTGACTTCATACAAAGGAAATTGTAATTGAAAACTATCAACAATTAGTTATCATTTATGCAGTGTGTAGTATGTATTGTGCAATACAATTTAATCAAATACAATATGAACATAAATAAGAAAAAATGTATCTCATAGTTTATGGAATAAGCTTTCATTTTATTTTATTTTTGTATCTCTATTCTATAAAACCATGTTTTGTTAATTTTTTCATCTTTATTTTACGTGTGTCGAAAATATGATTTTTCTTGATTGATTCGTGATAGTTCGATAATTTTTGAATCTTTTGGTTTGCCTTTTTTTTACTAAGAAGATTTTTACTACTATGGTAGATACTATAGACCTTGGCAATGAGGGCCATACTTTCATAACTATGCCAGATATATATACCACTACATTTCTATGTAAGATACAGGCAACCAAATTTACTTTTTATTACTGGCCATTTTGTGGACTTAGGGCCTTTCATTTCCAATGAAAATAATGTTCTATTATTACTTTTATACTTGAATTAATGAATATTGAGCAAGGATTTTTGAATTTTATTCATTATATGAATGTTTAAACTTGAATCTTGATCTCATGTAATGGGATACTTGTAACAATTTTCCAACTTGTATCCCAAATTTTTAATATATAGTCATAAATCTATTGCTACCATCCTACCATAATGGGCTTGGGGAGTGAGATCTTACCACCCAAGACTATGCAAAATAAAATAAGCTTTGATGCATTGGACTATGAGGAACAACAAATTTTCATGGATTTCGCATGTCGTTTTGTTGACAAATCCAAGCACACTGCCATGGAAGTATGGGAGGCATCAGCATGGAGCTCTCGGCATGCAATGGAAACACTTAAAAACAAGTGTCTTGTTCAAGAAATGAAAGGGCATTCATGAGAACCATTAACAATTATAATGAGAATGCATGACCATCTACGAGACATGGGAAGATAAATTGCAAATAGCTTGAGCCCACCGCATTTTTGGCAGCCAGGAGATAATTTACATATGGTATGGTTGTGTCTCCTCCCATTTTCTACTTCATATATATAATAATAATAATCGGAGAACAAAGGATTCTAAGAGTAATGGGTTTGTTTGTTTTGCACCTTGTCATCATCCTCCTCTAAATGTTGCCCTTGGACCTTTCACCACAAAGATCCCCATAGAATATAGTAGGTCAAACAAGCAGTTAGCAGATGCCTCGAGTTAGCACCTCTCAATGCCTCGAGTTAGCACCTCAATGCCCCTCTCATTGTTGTTGAAGTCTCCCACGTGCCTTTCCTTTCCAAAGAACCCTGTGTTGATTTCTTTCAAATGAGGTTTTTCTGTTATTTTTCTCTTATATCTCGGTGGTGTCACAATTATGATGTCTTCCATCGCAATTGTGATGGCATCGAGCTAAAATTGAAAAAAAAAAACTGAAAACACATTACATTTTCTTGCCATCGCAAATTGACATCACAAATTGACCCCTAATGTATTAGTGTTAAAGTTAGGGTAGTAATGAATACAATGAGTCTGTAGAGCAAGATAATCTATCTTCTGAATGTGAAGAGGTGGATTCAAATGTTAATGAGTCAAGTAATAGCAATCAGCATGAAAAAGATGGATATAGAAGAGAAGATAAATTTTGTTACAGTACCTATGAAGTTGAAGAAAGTTGTAACAATAGTAGATCTAGTGATTGCCATGATAAGAAAGAATGTTGTAATAATGTTGATTTTTGATATTGTTACACTAAGGATCCTACTGTTGTAAGTTCTTCATGTTATCTAGATGATAACCATAGCAGGGAGAAGATTTGTGAGGCAATCTTCTTCAGCTCCAATGAAATCTAAAAATTGTTGGCTCATGAGTTTGAAAAGCACGTAAGTATTTCTAAGGATCTTCATATTTTCTCTCATAATACTTTCTCATTCAATCAAATCAATTCCCCAAGGTTTGACATGGAAAAAGAGGTAGAATCTAAACAATCTTTGTTCAACTTTGGAGGTGTATATAACAGAACCTCAAACATTTTTGCACATGAGGATTTGTTGAATGCTGATTATGTTAGTGAAGGGAAGTTTAATGTTGTTTCAGATTCTTTTTATGTTGATCTTGCTGAACATTGTTTTGATGTTTCATATGATGAAGAGGAAAACAGTGAAGGTTGTCAATCAGATTATAGATTTTCTTTATGTGATGATAAGTCTTGTAAAGATAATTTCAAGGTTTATTCCGACTTTCAATTAGATGAAGAAAATGATGGTGATTAGCATAGTTTAGATCAACACTTTCAGAATGAGTTTTCATGTTTGGTAACTAATTAGTTGTTTGAAGAATGTGAAGAGGTTTTGGCAAAGAATGAATATGATTTAGTGAATGACACAGTTGCAAGTAGGCAACAATCAGATTTCGCATATTCTTCACATCTGGAGACACAAGGTGAGTTGCAAGTTTTTGGTACCTGCAACTTGGTGAATGATGTTGATTACGAAGTTTTTTTGTTTTTGATCAGCGTGCATGAATCATTGTTGGATTTTGGTTCTTAGTTTAGTTTGTGTAATTATGAGCATGCTCAGTTGTTTTCTCATAATGAGCATGAGGTAGAGCCTAATGCTGATATATGTATGTATTACGAGAATGAAGGAAGTTGTTTCATTTTTCCAAGTAATTTGTTTCAATATGTTGATCTGATTGGTGAAACAAAGGAGAATGATAATCATAATTTACCTCATGTAGACGTAAATGAAAATCAAGTAGATGACAGAGGTAAAAGTTTTTGCTAAGTTCAGTGGCCCGAGGGCACTCTTTGTACATAGTAGTGTAGTTCTTTCCCTGCTTTCAATAAAGTTGTTCAAGAGAATTTTTTGAAGTTCAGGTGTGTGGTCTACTTCTCCCAGAGATCTAAATCCTTGCCATGCCCACAAGAGGCATGCATCCCCAGACAGAGCCATTGTTGGCACTAAAAATTGAAGGCACAATTTTGAGCACTATTGAAAAAGTCAAGCCCTTAATTGCTTTTAAAGTGCATTTGTACCCGACAGCCCATTTAAGGCCTAAGATGTATTCAATGCTTCTAGCAACTTTCATTCAGCATGCCTAAGCATTTCATAATGATAAATGGACATTCTAAGCCATTTTGTGAAGTCCCATTTTGAGCTAGTGTCAAAATTTGCAATTTTTCCAAAGTGTCAAACAACGATAGGAAGCCCTATTTGCACCTAAATATCTCACACCTAGAAAATTTGTATGATAGATCACTTTAACAGTGTCTAGTGTCCATACTTGAGAGCCTATGTTTCAGATTTTGAGTCATTTCGAGTCCGTTTGACTAGGTTTTGAATCCCTCAAAGTTGGTCATTTAAATTTTCATTTTGATGCACATTGCACATAATTCTGGGAAGCCCTGTTTGATGTGCTATAAATTTGACCCAATTGACCCACGTGTTGAAATTCCTTTTGTGTTGCATTTTAGACATCAAAAACTTGTTATATTTCAAGTTTCAGCTCTTGACGAATCCATTTGATTGGTTTTCAAAGGCGATTCCAAATGCAATTTCTATCTTTTTACTAGTGTCAGCATTTGCAGATTTGTCAGGACCCCTATTCGTGATGTCATAACTCAAAATATATGATTGGCCAGATCTAATGGATTGTACCACTGTGTTGTCCTCCAAAAATACTTTAAGTGTGCCAGTTCTTAAGTCTTGATGAATCTGTATGCACACTTTTCTAGGTTAATTCCATTTGCCAAAAATGATTTCTGGCAGTGTTTCTAGTTTATAATTTCTAAGTAGCCCTCTTTGACCACTCGTCATTTGTGCCCTGTTATTTTTCATAAGCCCAAATAGCATATCCATATTGTCCTCATGAAAGAGAACCAATGCCCCAATTTTTGTTTTCCCAAGTGACCATTTGCCTAGTTTTCAAGGCCAAATCCGAATCCAATTTGTTATTTTTTGACATGTTTTTATGCAGGAGATTCTGAGAAGGAAACTTCAACAGTGAATATCTTTTGACTAGCCATTCGTCATGAGATGAGATTCGACGGGGTAAAAGTATGTGGAACAAAGAATCAGTGTGCCAATTTTTAGAGCCCGATCAGTTGTCCAGATCAATTTTTTAAAGGAACTCAATAGACCTCCTAGCATGAAATTCACAATTTGACAAGAAGTGGTAAAATGAGTTTCAAATTGATTGTTAAGAAGTTGAATTTGATGTGAATTAGTATCAAGTCACCAGTGGATTAATTTGGAGTATCAGTTGTCCGGAAATGAAAATTTTTTTAGCTAGACCCACTTTGGGGCCCGACTAATTGCACCAAGCCGATAAAGTAAAATTGAAGGTTCCCATTTATATTAAAGTCTTTCAAAATATTTCATGGCTATTAATTAATTGCATGGATAGCCAACATGGTTTTTGAAAAAACTTGATAATTGATGAATTAGACCAAAGGACATTCAATGGAGAGATACCAAATAGCATCATGTTTGGACCAGACATTTGTGGTTATAATACTAAGAAAGTTCATACTAATGTACTGGTCTATAAAAAACACTAGCAGCAATGAGAATACATTTTGCATCAGTGTTGTATCCAAGATGCCTTAAGGAACTCAAATAAGATAATAATTTGGGAATAAGATCTTGGGATTGGAACCTAAGTAGACAACATTTTACTTACCATGCATTGTTTCCACAAGCCTGGACTATATATATGATGGTGAAAATCTGAACTTTATGATGGGTAAGTCGATTCTTCAATAATGATAGATGATGGTGTGCAAGGAGTTCTCCTCCATTCTGAGATGACAAAAGGTGTACCTCTAGTAACATTTTCTATAGCACCTTAGCAAAAAAATGATGTTAGAGTATCTTCATGCCCTTGCTTTTCTATTTCTGGAAATAATGTGGATTTCTTAGCTAAAGTCATATGGTTTGAAATGAAAGAGCATGGAGGTTTTGATTAGAATACGTGTCATAAAACTTTTCCTACTTCAGAACCAAGGTCATAAATTGGAAGTATAGCTTCTACTTGTATGCTGATTCCACATCAATAGAAAAGGAAGAGTCTGCGTTAAAAAGAATGGAAGCCACCATAAAAGGACAACTCATGTAGCCAGTCAAGACAAGCATCTATATGGAACAAGGCACAGTATCAGTTAAAGCCACAGGGCAGTTAAAAGGTGAGAAAATAATGCCATTGCAAGGAGGGCACGTCTTGTGTGAAGAGGAGAGCCCAAAGCAACCATCAAAGGAGCAGCTTCCATGCAACAAGAAAAGGGTCAGTTATGGAGTGAAGCCACAGGTGATGAAGGAATCTGCAGTGTAAGGAAGATCAGGCTAAGTTATGAGGAAGAAGTTTCCATATTGGAGGTAGCCGCCATTGAAAAGAAGCAGCAAAGAACAACAACAAAAACATTGACTAGGGATCTCTAGCACACAAAAAGGAAGCGCAGTCAACACCCAAAGCCATAGGCATGAAAATGAGATGCCCACACACCAAAAGGAGCTTCACATGGGGAGAATTTGTAGCATAAAAAGAGGATCTACACTCAGAGCATGAGCAGCCGAAGGTAGTTTGAAAGAAGCTTCAAGTAGTATGTAACAGGGTACAAATGCATTCATCACAAAAGCATCGCACGTCAATCAACAAAATTTGTGGCTAGTGGAAAACAGAGCCTCCACGCAATGTAATAAGCTGCTAAGTTCATAAAAAGGGGGTTGCAGAGCAATCCAATAAAATGAGAGTCCACAACCAATTAGGGAGCTCAGCCCATGTCTTTATAAAGACATCCAATGCCAAATGAGAAAGGCATAGGGGATTTTAGAGCGGGCCAAGGCATAAAAAGATACCTGCAAGAAAATCCACAACCAATTAGGCACAGAAGGCTCTCACGTGAGAAACCAAATAAAAGGCAGGGAGAGTCGGCATGATAAAGGCAAGAATCTATGAATTAAAAAATCAAACTAAAAACGTAAGAGAAGGTAGCAAGCAGACAGGAGTCCCACGCAAACAAATATGCCCACATCAGATTGAAGCAATCACAGTAATGGCGAAAGCCGTTCACATGGCATAAACAAAGGAGAAAATGTGAATAGTTTTATCCCACATTGAGTGGGTATTGAAATAATAAGCACTTTAAATACTTCTACCCACTAGTTGTCAGTTGTAATTAGGGTAAAAGCACAAATTTGTATCACTTTTTATAAAGAAACGTGATATCAGAATGTGACAGTTCAACATTAATGACAAAAAAAATGGTATTTGTGTTTAAAATATGAAGATGATGTAAACTGATGAAATGTGTAGAATTGTATGAATTTTATGCCTACAATTTTTATTATTTTTTTGACTAAGAATTTATTCATTTTATTCTATTTTGAGGTCCCTTTTTTAACTGTAAAAAATATAGGATGTAGTTCCCGTCAAACAAGTATGCACAAATCATCTTTTTTTGTTCTACTTTGAAAATATTTTATAGATGACATGTATAGCTAGTGAATATATATATATATATATATATATATATATATATATATATATATATTTTTGATGTATATTTTCTTTGTTATAAGTACTCAAGTTCGACCTTGTCAGAATCCAATAGTTTTTTCCTCCCGTCAAAACTTTCCTATCAAATCTATACCTTCTTGAAAAAAATTACATATTCGTGAAGAGGATTATCTCCTCTAGTGATAAATATAATTTTTTTATTTTTTTTATATGATTTACTATTTTTTTTTTTTTTGAGAGCATCTTTTGAAATGTTGAAATATCGACTTATAATATTTTGAGATTATAACATATTATAACTAATCAAAACACTCAAAAATTTATATAATGATTATATTGAATTTGATATCTATAAAAGGGTATTTTTAGGTTTTGAAAAAAATTGAGTTTTGATAGAGAAATGAGATTTGACCAAAATAGGTTTTTGTATCACAAATGGTGACACAGATGTGTGCTTTTACCCATTAAAGAAGTGCCTTTTGGAGGTAGGCTTGCATCGGTGGGACCCACTGATGATGTCAACTAATTATCAAAGGTGAGGCATACAAAATTTTGAACCAGATTATGCACGCGCTGATGTGGTGAGGTGTTGAGATTGTGACACATGGACGATCTGATGATCATCGTTGTGTCGCCATGGGGAAGATGTAAGAAGGTTAGAAGGTGTTGAGATTGTGACACATGGATGATCCGATGATCATCATTGTGTTGTCATGGGGAAGATGCAAGAAGGTTATCATGGCGAGATAGTGACACTGATGTGGTAAGCTCGACTAGAAATGATGTGGTGATAGTGAAGGAGATCACAACACGTGTCTCGATTGTGCAGCCATCACTACCTCGCCAAGAGAAGATGCTCATGGGATAACCATAGCGAGGTGGTGATGCTGAGGCAATAATGGCATGTGGAGCCTGGTGATGACATGTGGCAGCCTAATGAGGCATGGGTCTCGCTCAATTATCAAGGACCTATCATGGAGTGACATGTGGCATCATGGGAGAATGATTAATTTAATTGAAATAATGATATCTCACATTCAATTCAAAATTTGAAAGTATTTTGCTTAAAAAGGAATATTCTATAATTCAGACTATAGTAAATTTTTTAATTTTTCAAATATTCTAAGTTTTTAATGTAAGCCATGGAGTTCAGAGGCTCAAATTTTCAAACAAGCATAATAGGGCATTTTTTTGTCAAAAATAGTCACTCCAATATACCGCCAGAACCGAGAAGATCTAAGTTTTTCGAATGTGAAGTCAATTTTTTCACAGGTGTTCACTGGTTTGAGCTATAAGCCATTTTTTGATCCCTCGAGCTTTCTTAGTGGAATGAGCAGGTTTGATCATGGAGCGTCAGAGTTGGTTGCAGGGCAGTTTTGAGGATCTTTTGAAGCCTAAAAATGAAGAAAATCAATTCTTAATTGTTTTATTGGCTTCTTGAAATCATATTGAACTAATTTTTACTTTTACATATCTGACATTCTTTATGCTTCTAAGAGCCAGAATGATGAGATTTGATTTTCAGTTACAGAGAGAAGGTAGAGAGAGGTTTCTTCTACTTCTTGGGAAGGATTTCTGAGTGGACAGATGTCAATTACAGATTGAATTCGGGAATTCCTTCTTGCTATATCTATCTTTTTCTTTCTCTTTGTAAGGATTTTAGTTTTGTCATTGAGAAACTAGTTGGTTCCAATTTTTGAAGAAAATTGGTATATTACTGTGATACCAAGGTTTTGGATCCAGTTCTTGATGCATTCCCATGACTGTGACCACATTCTTCAAAAAAATTCTCTTGTATGAATAGCAGTAGGATGGTTAAGACATCAAGTTTTTATATGTTAGGTTTCTTTTTGTTTTCATTTCATGCATATGGTTGTATTGTTTCAAAGAGATTAATACAATGATCAACAGGATTTCATCAGTTTCATCTTGAATCTTGTCTCCTTTCTTAGTAAGCTTCAATATTTTACGATCTTTGAACAAAGAGCCTAGGTTGTAGTTACAGTCCCTTAAGGTTGTATGATGTTTTATTGTTGCTTATAACTCAAGGGGTTGTGTAAATGCTTTAGTAAATCAACAGGGTTGCAAGTTTATCAATGGGGATATCAGGTAAGAATAAGGTTTAGATCAAGCACATATTTCTATTTACAAGTTAAATAGATACATTAAATATCTGAATATATGTATAAGTATCAGATATCCATATGTATGCATTTGATTCATGGATTTTCCCAATGGATTAGGCACTGATCAACTATGAGATCATTAATTTATTATTGTTTCATATCTGAGGGTTCATTGAAATCAACATTATTAATCAAACAATCTTTACATTTTATGTTGAAGAGCTAGAACAGTCAAACCCTCACTCAGCTTCTACATTGGATAGATTTTCATTTAGCTACTGTAGATCTTTGTTATTGCATGGGTTATTAGGAGAAATAAGGGTAAAATCTTCTTAATAGATTCATGGGTATGTTTTTGCACTGCTACAGTATCAATATAATCTGAGGTCTACCTGCCTAGGTTTAGTAGAGCCTCAAGTGGAAGAAGGGTCATGCATTATAGTTGGCCTGTTGTTAGAAATGGCATGTTTAAAATGGGAGTTAGCTGCCCCTAGATATGTCAATTTCTTAGTGGGATAATTGAAAACCTTCTAGCATTTTCAAACACCAACAGGTGGGAGGTTGGAGATAATGGATGGGAAGACATAAGGCTTGTGGGTAAATGGATGAGGAAAATGAAAAGATCATCATTGGCACACACCTTGATAGGTGATGAAGTAGTGGGAAAGATGGTATTGAATGAGGTTAAGGAGAAAATGGAGGAAGAGCAATATAAGGACTAAAATTAAGGTTGGGAGATGGAAGATGGGAAATTTAGGATAAGACGCATATGGACTAAGAGGGGATTGGGGGGATGAAGGATGTATGTATGGAGATTTGGATAAAGGATGAATGGATGGGGCTTTTGGAGTAGCATGAATGGATGCCAAGTGAGAGTTTTCTTTGAGATGCATTTCATTTATGAACATCTTGGGTATCCACATGATTTGTGATTTTTGCAACTTGGGCCTTTCTGGCCTCTTGACTTTTTCTTTGATTTGGATCAAATGATTTTTGTTGGGAACATGTATTTTAGAAGGGACATGTTGAAAATTTGACTTTTGTGGAATTGTGGATTTATGCTTTTTTATTTTGGCATCTAATATGCCTTCATTAGCCATGGGATGGGAACAAGAGCATGAGGGATATGGACGGATTATGAATGGAGTGATATAGGTTAAAGGTTGGAAGGGATTCAAGGATGAGTTCCTTTGATGATTTAGCTGGCAAATTTGAGGGGATGGAATGATGGATTGGAAGACAGGATATGCATGTATATAATTGCTCAAAATGGATGGAGGGAATGAAGGATATGGGCCTAAAATAGATGGAAATGGGGAAGGTGCAAGTCCCAAGATAGATGGAGGGGATAAAGGATTCATATTAGGTATATATGGACCCAAAATGGATGGAAAGGGTGTGGGATTTAGATAAGGGATATATGGAACCAAAATGGAGGGTTGGAGATAAGGAATAGGATAAGGACACAAAATAGATGTGGAATAAGATGGATGGGAAATTTGGGGTGGAGATAGGAAGACTTGTGACCATGTAGGGATAGAGGGTGTACCAACATCTAGAGATACACTTTTCTTTCTTTCTTCAATATAATGTTCATTATTTGGAACACAAGATGCGAGTCCATTATTAGCTAAAAGAATCGAAGCTTCATATATGATAGTTAGTTCTTCTTTGATTGATCTATCAATATGGATTATAGGAGATGTATAATCATGAAGCAAAGGGGATGGAAGGAGAGGATCTCGATTTGGATGGGTGGATGGAAATGGATCTTGAGATGGATTAGGTATGATGGTAGGATTTGGATATGGAGGGGATGGTAAAACTAGATCATGTAGGGGAATATGTGGGATGGTGGGATCTTCTTTTGTGTCAAGGGATAGTTCAACATGCTTTTGGACAAGATCTTGAAAGCAATGGATGGGAGTGGAGGATGCATTAGGAGATGCATGGGTGGTTTCTTTTAGTGTGGTAGATGGATGGGTTGGAGTTTTTGCAATAGGGATGGGTTGATGGGGGTTGGACTCATGAGGTTTAGTACATGGGGTTTGGGTGATGCTAGGAGGGTGAGAGGTATATGGGAGTTGGAGGGACTCAATGGATGGGAGGTAGGTGATGGAAGGGGTTTGATAAGTGGGGTGGATGAGATAGGGATGGTAGCAATAGGATGATGTAAGAGGGATGATGGGTGTGGGAGATGGATTTTCGTTGGGCTTCCTTTTAAAATTCCCTAGATATGGGTGTGTTGGACTAGGAGGAGTAATGGGATTGGGGTGATGTGTTGTGTAAATAATATTGGTTAGAGGATTTGGAAAGGGTTTTGGACTAGGGATGTAGCTACTAGAATTGTTTTGGAAGGGTGGAGATTGTGAGATGAAGGTAGAGGAAGATTGAGGTATAACTGATGTATAAAAGGAATATGTAGGCACAATATAGGGAGGAGGTAAGGATGAGGATAATAATGGATTTCCCTTGTCAAAGGCATTGTAAGGAGTATTAGTGGGTATGCCCAGAGGAATGATGGAGTAGTTTGGAGGAATGATTGGATTTTTGAGGATGTTGGGAGTAATATCTCTAAGGCTTTCAATATACCCATCATAGTCAACAATATCTTCATCATTGTTGGAATAGGATGGAGTGGTAGAAAAGATGGGATGACCAAACTCATCGTAATAGGATTGTGACATCATGTTGTAATGATGATTTGGTTGGGGATGAGATGTTACTATTGAAAGCTTGGATGAGGTTATGGCTATGCTAAGTATGCCTTTCATTTGGTTTTAAGGATTGACCAATGTTTGGGTTGTTGCGGATGGACTTGCTAACAACCATTTCAAAGGATAGACAAGTGATCTCTTTAGCAAAAAGATTTGATTTATTCTAAAACATGGGGAGGGTTTTGAACATGCAAGCATGTCAAACACACCAATAGCCCTATAAGATGTTTGCTAGGATATACAAGATTATCTAGAGGTGTCCTCGATATATGCAAGGTACATGAGGCCCAAATCTATAGATGAAAGAAAATAATGCCACACAGTTGGGAGGAGACAGTAACCCAAATCTCCACCTTCACTTCCCAAAGGTATAAAGTTCTTTGGGGCTTAGCCAAGAGTGACAAGATTATGCTCTCAAGAGAGGTGCCTTTCCATTCACCTCCTAATATTTATACTCTGCTAGAATGCTAGAGTTGAGGTCATCCCAAGGGGTGATGAAATCCCCAGGTAGGCCTCCTAAAAGTGTAAAACAAGATCACATAAGTGATCTTGGGTTTAAAAGACACTTGTTCATTCCAATTGATGATTTAGATTTTGTAAGCTATGATTGAAGACACTCATGTTTATGACATATAAGGTTCATTCCAACTTGACAGCATCGTCAACATACTAGAAATCAAGCATTCGTCAACATAAGAAATTTGAGCATCATTGAATTGTGTCAAAATCATGCAATGTTCGTTAATTTTTAAGCATTCAAGATTGAGTTAAAGTGTTTTATGCCCAAATTTGAAGTTTGAGGTATAACAATGATTATTTGATCTTTTGCATTCAAGATTGTGTTTGTTGTTTTAAGCATGCATTCCAATAAAAACTTGATTTTAGTCCATGGCATTCAATATTGATTTAAGTGACATTCATTCAAGTTCATTCTAAGAAAAACTTACAAAAAACATGATTAGGTTTGTAAGATGCTCCAACTTGCAATGCTACAAAAGATCAATTTGATTAGTCACTCAAAAATTCCCAAAATCAAAGCTTAACTATGGGAAAAAAAAAGTTAACTTTTTTGTTAATTTTTATAGGTGTAAAAATGATCAAAATTACCCCTATCCTACATAACCACCAAAATTCAATTTTTATTTTATTTTTTGATTCGATAGTGATCTCGTAGGTTTAGAACAATGATGTTGTGTGTAGAACAGTGATCTCGTGGGTTTAGGAACCATCGAACCTATGAACCATCAAACCTATGAACTACTAAACCTCTTAACTATGGAACTTCAACCCTAAATCTAGGTTTCAAACCATAATATTCTTGAAATCTTCATTTTGAATATTGGACCGAACCAATGAACTTACAACATGAAACTGCATAATGAAACCACTAAACTTCTTGAGCTTGTTGAACCTCTAAACTATTGAACCAGTTCAAATGGTACAAAGTTTATAAAGGAAAACCTTGAACCTTGGGATTTTAAGTATTTTGATTCTTTATTAAGAAGATTGATTTGAAACCTACTTTACACAACATTTTCAACATAGACTAGAGGAGATTTCAAGAGAAACAAGGAGAAGAACATCGGGGGGATGAGATTTTCAAGTTTTAAAAATGGGTTTCAGAACACCAACTAATAGATAGAAAGGCTACATCTAGGATTTTTAGAGGAGATTTTGTTCTCAAGTGGGATGTTGACAGAGCCAAGCTAAGAAGGGATTCTAAGTTTGATGCCATCTGGAGCAAACTTTATGTTATCACCAGTTGTAAATATGAAAATGTTTTCCAGTTATCTAGGCCCAATGGTGATGATCTACCTATTCCAGTTAATGGGATTTAACTCAAACCCTACTTATAGAGAGGGTTAGGGTTTTCTATATATATCAAAGTTGTTTTCAGTTTTTCCAAGAAGTGTCGAGCATAGTTTATCTCTAGATATCCAAATTTTGAAATTTTGCAATTGCAGAGTGTAGACACCTAAATCTGATTACATCAATAAGCAATCATATTTAGTCATCTCCCAAGACATTATTGATTAAATATTTACTATTTAATCAATTAATCATCATCCCCTAGTTAATTAATTAATTTAATTAACTATAGTCCAATTGATAAAATCAAATGATCACCCAAAATCAATCTATCAATTAAATCCCAATTCCTCTATTAAATTGGATAAATCATTAAATCTATTCAATTTAATTCCATACTCCCATTTTATTGAATAAAACATTTAATAAAATATCTTAAATCCAAAAATCCTTCCTAAACCCTAATCCTAATCCCCTTCTAATCATGTGTCAACTTTAAGCAAGGGTTAATACTTGCTAACCCAAGCCAAAGTCAACAAACTCAACCACACCTCTCACATCCTCAAAATATCTCTTACATCTCCCTTAATGACTCTTACAAAGCATTTATGGAGCCCTTATCTCTTGAGCCTCCTTTTTTGACCATCCACCTTGCCTTCCCTTCATCCAATCACCCTCTTACAAGTGTCACTTCCCTATTGGTGCTAAACAAGCACAATCCTTGTGCTCCCTTTTGAGTGCATCCTAACCCTCCCTCACCATTTTATCATCTTGACATATTTACCCTCCATTCCTTCAACCCTTGGCCTATAAATTGAACCTCCTCCCTTCACTAAAAATTCCACCTTCCATTCAAAGTTATAATGCTATTTTGAGAGCTCATAAACTACCAAAATACCATTCTAATGCTGAAATACCTCCATGAATCCATTGTTAAAACCCTCATCCATATACACTTTTGGTAAAAAACCCCCATCCATTGGAAGCTTGAGCACAATGTGAGCATACATCTCCTCTTATTAGGGACAAAGCTTTGTCATCATGAGAAGCATTTGAGGAGTTTACCATTCTTGGTCTACTTTCCTCCATATTGCTTTCTTTGGTCCAATCTTAAGTGTTAACTAATTTAGTTGTGTTAAAGCTTTCATTTAATAGTTAGTTTTCAATTTGCACTACTAAACTAGGTGATACATTGATGCATTAGACCCAACATCCTCCAAAATCCAATCATTCCTCCAAACTACTCCATCCTTCCTCCATGCATACCCACTAGTACTCCCTACCATACCTTTAACAAGGGAAATCCATTATTATCCTCATCTTTACCTCCTCCTTATATTGTACCCACATATTCCTCTTATACATCAATCATACCTCCATCTTCTTGCACCTTCATCTCCCAGTCTCCACCATTCTAGAACAATTCTAGTAGCTACATCCCTAGTCAAAATCCACCATCCCAATATCTTCCAAACCCCTTTCAAAATCCTTCAACCAATCCTAGTCATACAACATATCACCCCAATCCCCTTACTACTCCTAGTCCAACACACCCATCTCCAAGGAATTTTACAAGGAAGCCCAAAGCAACTCCATCTCCCACACCCATCATTCCTCTTACATCGTCCTATCACTACCATCCCTATCACATCCACCCCACTTATCAAACCCCTTCCATCTCCTACCTCCCATCCATTGAATCCCTCCAAATCCCATCTACATCTTGTCCTCCTAGCATTACCCAAATCCCATGTACTTAACCTCATGAGCCCATCACTCATCAACCCATCCCCATTGCAAAACCTCCTACCCATCCATCTACCTCACTTAAAGAAACCATCCATACTTCTATCATACCTTCCACTCCCATCCATTCCTATCACGATCTTGTATGAAAGCATGTTTAAATATCCTCTGACACAAAAGAAAATACCACCATCCCACTTACTCCCCTACATGATCGACTTTTACCATCCTCTCCATATCTGAATCCTACCATCTTACCTACTCCATCTCAAGATCCCTTTCCATCAACCCATCCCTATCAAGATCCTATCCTTACATCTCCTCTACTCCATGCTCATATGTACCCTATCATCCATGATGATAGATCGATCAAAGAAAAACTATCATATCCAAAGATTCGACCCCTTCAGCTAGTAATGGACTCACATCTTGTGTCCCAAATAATGAACATCATATTGAAAAAATAAATAAAAGTATATCTCTCAATGTTGGTATCCCTCCTACCCCTTCAAGGTCCCAAGTCCTTCCATCTTTAGCCCAAAGTTCCCATCCATCTTATTCTCCATCTATTTTGGGCCCTTATCCTATTACTTCTTTTCAACCATCCATTCTGGGTCCATATATACTGTATCTAAATCCCACACCCTTTCTATCCATTTTGGGTTTGTATATACCTAATATGAATCCTTTATCTCCTCCATCTATCTTGGGACATCCTCCTTCCTTGCTTCCATCTGATTTAGGCCCATATCTTTCATTTCCTCCATCCATTTTGGGTAATTATATGCATACATATTCTGTATTCCAATCCATCATTCCATCCCCTCAAATCCACAAGCTAGATCATCAAAGGCACTCATCCTTGAATCCCTTCCACCCTTTAACCTATATCACCCAATCCATAATCCCTCCACATCCCCCATGCTCTTGTTCCCATACCATGGCTAATAGAACCAAATTGGATGCCAAAATAAAAAAGCATAAATCCAAAAATCCAAATCTTGACATGTCCCTTCTAAAATACATGTTGAAGAAGAGAAACATTTAATCTCAATCAAAGAAAAAGTCAAAAGGCCACAAAGGTCCAAGCTGCAAAAGTCAAAAATCATGTGGATACCCAAGATGCTCATAAAAGAAATGCATCTCAAACAAAAATCTTAATTGGCATCCATTCATGCTACTCAAAAAGCCCCATCCATTCATCCTTTATCCAAATCTTCATATACATCCTTTATCCCTCTGATCCATTATTAGTCCATATACTTCTTATCCTAGATTTCCAATCCTCCATCTCCCAACCTTACTTTTAGTTCTTATATTGCTCTTCCTCCATTTTCTCCTTAACCTCATTAAATACCATCTTTCCCAATACTTCATCACCTTTCAAGGTGTGTGCCAATGATAATCTTTTCATTTTTCCCATCCATTTACCCACAAGCCTCATCTCTTTCCCATCCCTTACCTGCCAACTCTCACCCATCATTTTTCTTGTATAATCCAATACTTTTCATCTCCTTCCCTTCCTACCAACATCTATGAGTGAAAAAGTCAAAAATATCAAATAAACAATAAACAATAAAAAAATCATCCAATGGTGAAAACTTGGCAATTTAAGCACTTTGGACAAGTACCATGATGAAAACTTGGCAAAAAAGCATCATGCATAACCCCTCCATCCAAATGCTCCACACACATGGGGGCACATTCCATCCCCCACCATACCAACCATATCCTATCCATTTCACCCACCATCCTCCTTTAGATCTTGATAAAAATAAAGTCCACCACCAGATACATGCTTTTGGTCATCCCTTTGACATCCATTTCCTATCAAAGTTTGTATCCACCTATCCTTTATCTACCCACTCTTTCATCCATACAATCCCTCCATCGGCCTCATCCACCCATCCTACTTATCCTCTAGCTCATTAACCTTTCACATCCTAGCTTCCATCTATCTCCCTCATCCTCTTGTTGACCAATTTTCCATCCTAACACATCCCTCATAAAAAAATCCTCTTGAATAGCATTTTATGACTAGGGGCACTATATTCCTTGGAGACCATTTCATGTCCATCTTTCCATCCCCTCATTCTAGCCCTATTTTCATCTTGTCCTCCCTAGAACCATTCATCTCCCAAACCTTATCTTTTTACATTCCTCTATCCAACCCTCTAGCAGTCATACCCTTTTCTTCTATCCTTGTACTTCTCAACATCTCTCCATCTTTCCATCACCTGGTACATCCCTTGTTATTGGTATCTAGTTTTAGGCTATCCCCATATACCCCAATGTCATCCATTGCACCATCCCGTTGCATATCCTTCAACTCATCCAATCACCTTCTTAATTTTTTTCCCACCCTTGTTGCCGCCCTTGGTCATACCCAAATCATCATCATTGAGATCCATCCTTCCCAACCATTGTCTTTAGGTATATCATTCCCTTATCCATATCACCCTACCCACTATCAATCCATTTTCTTCTACTATCTCCTCATCCTGAGCTTTTTACTCCTGCTATCTTAAGCTTTTCACAAACTATCTCCTTGTCCCAAGCTTTTCATCTATTATCTCCTCGTCTTAAGCTTTCCATCCACTATCTTTGCAACCCAAGCTTCTCATCCCCTCTATCTCCTTATCCCATGCTTTTCCTCTATCTCCCCATCTCAAGCTTTTTATCCACTATCTCGTCCTACCAAATCTTTTATCCACTATCTTGTCATCTTTATCTTTCCTACCGCTATCCTACCATGATGAGATTTTGTACCATAATCCCTTGTACATACTTTGGTTTGTTAGTTGTATATTCTTTGTATGCCAGTCTTTAACTTGGTACCATTGTATATCTCTCATCTCTTCATGTCAGTTCATGCTTGATCACAAATTGCATTTCTCTTGGTTAGGTGCTTTAGCGAATCCTCATACAAGATCCCTTGTCATCAAAATGTTTTCCTAAAGAGTTTTTCTTGGCTAGCTCATCCTAGTCCTTGATATTATCGATAGATCCTTGCAAGACACATCCTTCCTCTCATTTGATCTTGGTTCATCAGTATCTAGTCCTACTGATCTCTTTGGCAAAAGGTTAACTTTTTTATGGATTTACATTTTCTTTCGATTTGTTTTCTTTTTGGGATTTCAAATTTGGTTCTTAAAGTATCTCTTCCAAGTGATTTGGGTTGTTCCCTCCTAAAAGTCACCATGATCTTTTATATCATGGTGTGCTATGAATGGGGCAATTTGAGTGCAAGGTCTTGATCAAGTCTTTCATCTTTTCTTTTTTCTACTTGTGGGTTCCCCAGTATCGTTTCCGCTCTGATTCCTCTCGGATTCATGTGTGATGCTAGTTCAATCCTTGCATGTTTGTTTCATGTTAGTCCTCTATAATATTGGTACAAAGGCCTTGATGTTCTTAGTAACCTTGGCATATCTCCAATATTCCTATATCAAAATACGTGCTCAACTACATGGTGGTGTTCCCCTTTGGAACACCTCCCCACTCAAGCTTCAATCAATTACATCAAAACATCACATCCCATCCTATCTAAGAATTCCCTCCTATCCAAACATCTTATCCTATCCAAAATATCCCATCCTCCCCAAACATCCCATCCTATCAAAACATCCTATCCAAGCACCCTATCTAATCAATCCTGCCATTATGATCCAACCAATCTATCAATCCCATAGTATCCAATCCTGCGTCAAATCATCATCATATCTCTTGAATCAATCATAATCATAGCTCTTGATTCCATCATAATCATAGCTCTTGAATCAATCATAATAATAAGCTCCTACATCAAATCTTAATCATAATATCATGCATCAATCATAATCATAGCTCCTCCATCCATCATAATCTTAGTCCTCACCCAACCTAATCCTAGCATCATAATCTCTCCAACCCTACCATCTTTCAAATCACTTCCCTCAACTCATCACCCCTAACTCTGTGACCCTATACCTAGTGATATTAACCATTGCTTATCCTTGTGCACAATGTTTTCCTTTGGCTCATTCTCCCTAGTGAGAGTATGACCTTCCTCAAACCCCTCTCTTAGCCACTCTTAGTCCTCTTGCTCACCTTAGATTCTTGTCCTTTTCAAGAAGTTTTTAGGCATCACCTTCTCTCCCTACTACCTTCTTGAGGGGGCATCATGCAATCCATTCTCTCCTCTTCTACTCAAAACTAAGGCAACCATGTTGCTTCAAAAAAGTCTTCTTCATGTTGTTTATGTTTGAACTTCTTTGAAATAGTGTTGTTTCAACACTATGTCAAAGAGGGGCAAAATGTAGACACCTAAATTTGATTGCATCAATAAGTAATCATATTTAGTCATCTCCTAAGACATTATTGATTGAATAATTACTATTTAATTATTTAATCATCATCCCCTAGTTCATTAATTAATTTAATTAACTATAGTCCAATTGATAAAATCAAATGATCACCCAAAATCAATCTATCGATTAAATCCCAATTCCTCTATTAAATTGGATAAATCATTAACTCTATTCAATTTAATTTCATACTCCCATTTTATTGAATAAAACATTTAATAAAATATCATAAATCCAAAAATCCTTCCTAAACCCTAATCCTAGTCCCCTTCTAATCATGTGACAACTTTAAGCAAGGGTTAAGACTTGCTAACCCAAGCCAAAGTCAACAAACTCAACCACACCTCTCACATCCTCAAAATATCTCTTACATCTCCCTTAATGACTCTTACAAAGCATTTATGGAGCCCTTATCTCTTGAGCCTCCTTTTTTGACCATCCACCTTGCCTTCCCTTCATCCAATCACCCTCTGACAAGTGTCACTTCCCTATTGGTGCTGAACAAGCACAATCCTTGTGCTCCCTTTTGAGTGCATCCTAACCCTCCCTCACCATTTCATCATCTTGACATCTTGACCCTCCATTCCTTCAACCCTTGGCCTATAAATTGAACCTCCTTCCTTCACTAAAGAATCCACCTTCCATGCAAAGTTATAATGCTATTTTGAGAGCTCATAAACTACCAAAATACCATTATAATGTTGAAATACCTTCATGACTCCATTGTTAAAACCCTCATCCATATACACTTTTGGTAAAAACCCCCATCCATTGGAAGCTTGAGCACAACATGAGCATACATCCCCTATCATCAGGGACATAGCTTCGTCATCATGAGAAGCATTTGAGGAGTTTACCATTCTTGGTCTACTTTCCTCCATATTTCTTTGTTTGGTCCTATCTTAAGTGTTAACTAATTTAGTTATCTTAAAGCTTTCATTTAATAGTTAGTTTTCAATCTGCACTACTAAACTAGGTGATACATAGAGAAGCAAGAGGTAGAGTATGGTTTCAGAATGCACAAGACTTTAGTTTTTATGACTCCATAGCTCAATGGATGTTTAATGTCACTATTCACATACATAGTAGGCTAGTATCAAGCCTTTGCGTCACCAAATTTGTTATCCATATTTTCCCTTCTACCAAAAATTAAATTTTGTTTGTCAAGCATGACCAACAGTCATATTTATTCAAATATTCAAATGATCAAATGATATAAAGGACACGTTTAAACTTTGGCTTATCCCTTATTTTCCTAAGTTTAAGATTTTTATGTTTAATTTCCTATTAGGAACTAAAGTCACAATCATGCAACCATCCTTTATTTCCTAGTCATTATAGTATATGGCTTAACCATCAAAGGAGATGAAAATGTGTGACACAGTCTTTTCAACAATCAATGTGGCTTTGTGGCTTAAAAGGACAACATCCAGTTATGAGTAGTGAGGCAACGATATCGCTTATCAATCAATTGTAGGGTTATGATCTTAACTTAGGGTTTAAGCTATGATGTCATGACCCTTCCTCATTCACATGATAATGGAGAGTTTATTGTTAACCATAGTCAGGGTGGAAAAGTCACGAATCACCTTATGTGCATGGTTCCTAGGGTCAGTGATGGGTTAAGGAATCGAGCCCTGAAGCAATGATAATATACAATGAGCAAGCCAAATGGCCATCATAACTTTTTTTGGGTTATGGCTTGGACCATAGTTAGTGCTCTAATAATGCACCTCTCCCTTTTCATGTGGTCAAGAGCATTTCATGTCAAGTCAAGTTTTAAGGCATGACAATGTGAATGGTGTGTTGGTATTTTGGATCATGGTTGTAGGCATCTAATGCTAGGTTGGACATAAAGTGATGATGATGTGAGACACCAAGTTTCACGTTGTCACCTAATCATGACATATAGAGGAAAATTATAAGGATAAGATGTGAAGTAGCGATATGGTTTGTTCACAGTTTCACAAGGAATAACAGTTAATGAAAAAGGTGATCATAAAGCTACGATCATGGGTAGTCAAACATGAAACATAAGTTGAATATAATAGTGTGGCAGAGAGATAAAGTATGATTGGCCCACATGGTGAAGCCTAAGGATTGACTCTTGTTGATTGATGGTATGGTTGACTTTGTTGGTTGATAAAAAAGGAAGCAACTCTTTGATGGTAGATTTGATCTTTTCAAACTCTTACAACTACTTACATCATTCCCCATGTTAGATGAATGTAAAGAGACACTCCATCACTACCTATTGGTCCATCTAATTAGTCATACTGATAATGGTTGTTGTTTCTATCTTCTCAAGGTTCTATTTGGTGAATAATTACTTTTCCTATGTCTAGATGTGTGCCATGATCAGATATTTCCTTGATTTGTAGTAATTGTTCTCTACCATCTTGATTGTAGTTGTTGAATGTTGTCTTAAGATAGAAGCTATTTGAGTTATGCTTGAACTAGAAAAGGAGATTTTGTAATTCTTCTTAGGGTTAATCTTTTCTCTAATTCTATAGCATGGTATGTCTATGCTCTACTATTGTAATTATCTTTTTCCTCTAAGTTAATATAGTCCTCTATTCTATCTCCTTCTTTCATTAATATATTGTGCAATACCTTCTTGCCTTTGTGTTAATGTATTGTCTTCATTTATCAACTATATTATTGTATCTATTCATCTTTTGAATGATATAAAGTGAATTTTCTTCCTTATAGCATTCTTTTGGTTTTGATCTACATATAGTTGTTGGATTAAGAAAGGATTGAAATCATATACTTTGAGGTCGTATTGATGAACTGTGCATTTTTAGGTAGAGATAAGGTTTCGAAGAACACACTATTTGGTGTATCACCTCCTCCTAGATTAGATTAGGTAGTTTTCTTTCATGATTCCTCCTCCCTTTTCCTCTCAAAAAATAGTAGGTGCATCCTAATAGTGAGGGAACCGACCTTCTTCAGAGATTCAATCTCAAGTCGTAAAGTCCCACACTTTTGAGATTGTTTCCATGTTACAGGAGTCTACTTTTAGGTAAGAATTTAGGCAAGGATGCAAGATTGGGGTCAATAATGAGTTTGAAAATTCAAAATAGAGGGAAAATATTTTGTGACAAGTAAAAAGGAATGAAGTGTCATTCATTCAAACAGAGAGAGGAGTAGTAAGAAGATGAATAGATCACAATAGAGGAGAAAGGAATAATCATAGAAGAGTTCATAGAGAATAAGGAACAATATAGGATCAGAGTTGCAACAACATAGGATTAGTTTGTTCTTTGTAAGTTTATTTTTTGGTCCTATAAAGTAGTGACTGCCCCAAGTGTTATTGTATGAATCATTGTAGTGCTACAAGTTTATATTTCATGTAGAAATTGTAGGTTAATGTATTTTTTTTCTAGTTGATTCCCTATGCTCTGATACTTGTATTCAATGAATCAATTTATGAATAGAAAGAAATCAAGTAGGCATACTTATTGATCCAATTGTTTTGGCTCATTTTTGTCTCCTTTCTATTCATTGTGCATGGCACTTTGTACTTGAATAGTTTAGAGTTGCATGTTCTCTATTATCATTTTCATGTCTTAATGGTGGAGTAAACTAGACATCAAGTCTATTAAGGACTCACTTGGTTCCCTTGTTAACCAAGTTCTCCTTCTGACAACTTGGTAAATGTAAGTCTTGTTGTTCCTACCAAGTTATAGCTAAGGCTATAAAGGTAGTTACTTTGTGCTAAATTGTTGACACACTTCTATGATTCATTATATCTAAGATTTCTCAAGAATGAGATCTCAAATGGCAACTCATAGTTCTTGATTCATTAAGTGTAAGGGTTTGCAATGGAAACCTTTAGTTTGACCTAGTTTGTGTTCATGCAAGTACACCATAAAAAAATATATCCAAAGAGGAAAAATAAGAGTGCTAATTTCCATGATCATCAAAGATGTGTGCAAATGAAGATGCAAGCTAATCTAAATGATAACAATGCAAGATTAATCTATGAAAGAAAATGTGACTCTAAGATTATATGAAAATTCTCTTACAAATAATAATGATGGAAGCCATGGATATATGAGAGAAGAAGACAAGAAGAGAGTAGTTGCAATGAAGCTTCAATGTCCAAACCCTAAGGCTCGAACTCTAATGCTCAAGCTTCTTCTCCAAAATCGCTCTCCAAACCTACAACATAACAATACTATAGCAACTAACATAGATGTCTAAATGAGAAGGAGAGGGCTCCTTATAAAGAAACCATCTAGTTGGGAGGCTTCTCACAAGAACAATGTGGGATAAATCCCTAAAAAGGCAAGAGGAAAAAACCCACCACTTAGAGATATGTGCAAAAAAAGGAATCTTTATAATATTTTATTTGATTTATTTCTTTTTTTCATCAAAATAAGAGCTTTAAGTGGGGATTTATTTATTTAATTAAAAAAGGGATTTATTTTAATTAACTAAGATTATTTTATTTATTTAAAAGGGACGTTTTCTTTTAATTAAATAAGATTATTCTTGAAATGATCAAACCTTAGGAAATATTGAAATATTTAAATTAATTGCAATTTGATCAAGGAAAATGATTTGAATTTACTCCATAAAATATTGTGATAAATTGATTTAGGAAATTTATTGAGGAAAGTGGAAAATTAAAGAATGGGGCCCCATAGTCTAGGCAACTATTTTAGGGTGCATACATTTGCCCATTTTTGACTAATTTACAATCATTTTTGAAACAAATGTAGTCAAAGAATGTAGTTGAAGTGTGAGGTCATTTTGGGATCACAAAGAAAAATACATGTGTGGTCAACTTAGGAACACATTAGGACAAAGAAATTGATTTTTGATATAAAAAAAAAATTGTCTTGACAAAGACAAGGCTATGATAGGTGTAATGGAGATTCATAAAACTAAATCAAGGATTGAAGTTTGATAGGTACTGCCCCCTCATGATCAAAATCAAAATTAAATAGAGGAGAAACATCAAATTGATAAATTTGATTATATCAAACTAAACATAAGGTTCTTGATGTAAAATGACAAATGTAAGGATCACATAACCAAGCTAGATCATAAAGCATGAAATATTATGCCCCAAAGTTGAATTAGAAGAAAAGAAGTGGGTTGAAAGAAAATGGAAGATAGAAGTTTGAAAGAGGTGGAAAGAAATGGAAAGAAGAAAGAGAATTTTCCTCAAGAAAGAGAATGGCTCAAAATCAATCAACTATTTAAGACAAAATAATTTGATTGAGATCACAAAAGAAGATAAGGAAATGAAGATCAAGACATGACCATAGTTGATTAAAAGTCCAAAAGAAAGATGACGGACAACCCTCTCAAACTCATAATACAACCTAAAAATGCAAAGTAATATGAAGTCTAACAATGCAAGATACATGAGAGTGCAAATGTGTACTTCCAATAGAGAAACTCTAACATAGGATTTTGTGTTCATCATTCATTAAAGAATGTTAAAGAACTTAATTTCATCATTTGACTATTATTAATGGACATTTGAAAATTGCACAATCATCACTAGTCACAAGCACAACTATGAAGATATGAATGTAATTTATATCATATTGGAGTGTGGAAATATTCTAACATAAGCATTAAATACATAAAGGTCAAGATGACTTCAATGTTAGCTTACCCATTTTAATGTAGAAAAACCACACTCACATCAAGGCATAGATGCTAGGAGGACCACAAGAACGGTTGTGCAAAAATAGTCAAGGATGATGTCTCAAATCTCCGAAGTGTTTCAAGGGGACAACAAGAGACACTCTAGAGTTTTAAGGCCACGCCCACAAGTAGAAAGAAAAGAAAAAGATGATCCATGCCCCAAGGCCTCTAGCTATGCATACTAGATAGACTTATTAGACAAGGATATTCAATGAAAATTAATAAGAGTCATCACATAGAGAAAAGATCATGACATAGCTCAAGGATTAAGTATTTGTGTTTTAAAAATTAAATTGTGTTAAATGATACTAAGCTCCGAGGATAAGGATCAAATGCTTGAAAGTAGGTAAGATCACATGACAAAAATGGGTAAGACCAAATCAAAAAGTATTGAAAAATACTCAATGTGGGGGGTTGTATTAGAAAATATAGTTGCAGTGGTTTTGAAATACACCATTTGTGAGGTGTCTTAAAGACTAATGCATCCAAGAGACCAAAGCTAACCTAGTTATGACCCCTACACAAAGATAAAGACCAATTCCAAACCAAGGAAACAAGGACAAGGAATGATGGAGAAAGACTAAGTGTTGAGGACATGCACTAAGAAATAGGGGTGCAAAGGCCTCATGTAGCACCCATTTCCAAGTTTTCACCACTTGGATCTTATTGCAACTTTTTATTTTTTGAATTTTCTTTGTAATTTTTTTTTGTATTTTTGGAATATATATTTTTTTAGAGGTACATCAAAGTGCCTATTGCTAGGTTTTCACTAAGATGATCAATTTTTCAAACAAAAATTTGATTTTAAGAAGTTTTGACAATATATCATTTTTCTTTTAATTTTTGAAATCTATCATTTTTTTGGATTTTTGAAATATATCATGTTTTTAGATTTTTGAAATATATCACTTTTTTTGGATTTTTGAAAGATATCATTTTTGTGGAATTTTTTAGGATCAATTAATGTATGTAAAGGATTCTCCCAAGCATCATGGATAGAACTTCTTCAAGTGCAAGACATTGATAGGATCAAAGAGCTTCTCTCCCTCTTTTGTAGATAGTAAATAAGCACTAGACCCAAAAGTTGATATAATGATGTAAGGTCCAAGCCAATTAGGTTCAAATTTCCTCTTTTGATATCTATATTATTGATTCTTAGGATTTTCATGTAGGACAAGATCTCCCACTTGGAAATCTCTAGGGCAAACCTTTTTGTTGAAGCCTTTGGACATGTGCTTTTGATAAACCCTCATATGGTTAAATGATGCTTTACATTTCTCATCTAGAAGTTATCTTTCTTGAAGTCTCATGGCATGGTAGTCTTCATCTGTAACTAAACCTTTGAGAGAAACTCTAAGTGAAGCAATCTCAATGTCTAAAGGCAACACTACTTCAATTCCACATGTGAAGGAAAAAGGAGTAGCACTAGTAGGAGTGTGAATACTTGTTCTATAGCCTCACAAAGCTGAATTTATCTATAAATGAAATTCTCTACCACTATTATGAACTTTCCTATGTAGGATCTTCATAATGGCCTTATTTGATTCTTCTGCTTGACCATTTCCTTGTGGAAAGTAAATGGAGGACCAATGTTGGGGCATATGAACTGAGTTGTGGTGCCAAAAAGATGACAAGTTTTTTTTTTTTTTTTTTCTAATTTTCAATAGCGCGTATGCGCTATGGCTTGGGTCACCCAAGCCATAGTGCGTATGTGCTATTTTGATGTCCAAAAAGTTATATATGATGGGCTCCAGACCCGCAGCCCATCATTTTCATTTTGTTTTTTGGCTCTCCAATAGTGCATACGCAGGTTTGACAGCAAAAATTCACCACCATTTGCCAAAATGCCTCCTCACCGATGAAATCCAAGACACGGAGCACACCCACGACAAAGAGGTAAGTGATATAAACTTAACTTTGCATTTTTTAATATGTTTTCCATATTGTTTTATTGGTTTTTGATATTCTTTTGTAGGGTTTTTACAAATTTCATTTAGATTTTTTTATTTAGTTGTATTTCAATTGATTTTTTATCAAGAAATGTTCATAATCAACCAGAAAATCCACAAAACCCTCAAGAACCTCAAAATCAAAACTCTCCTCAAGAAGAACAACAAATTCCACAACCTGAACCAATTGCAAGACCTCCGCCAGGCACACAAGAAAATATAAGAAATGAAATACAGAGAGGCAAAACTGAATTAGAAAGACTCATTTCTCAGTTGAAAGAATCTGGAAAAACCAATCCAATGAGGGCTCAATTGGCATCATTCCTCGAATCCATTAACACTCATATAGCCTCAGCTAGTGGTCAGTTAGATATTTGGTGGGCTAAGAGGGATGAACAAAAAAGATTTTATGCGAATAAATTGTCATATGAAGATGTTAAAAAAAAAGAAATATCAAAAGGTAGTATATGTGCATTACTTAGAAAACTCGGTGAGCCAAATACTGTTAGAGAGGGTACTAAATGATTCCCCATCCATTGGTGCATACACGATGCTATTATAAATAATTTTTGGGATAGATGGTGGATGGTTTTTGATGCCCCTCCTTGCAACAATCACGAGGTCCCCATGTATTTTTTGAAGAAATTATATTGTGAGTTTGTCCTTGGGGAGATCCCCAATTATTTTGATATGTTGGACTCCCAAGGTAGAGGTGGGGGGTCATCATTTGAGAGGCCAGGAGCACGTCGTGACCCTAATGTAGTTAGGGCACCTGTGGTCCATCCACAGCACGAGCATGTGATTATTCCTTTAGTTGTGAAGGAACATGTAGAGGCCAAAACTTTAGGGACCATTAATGCTTTGACACAGACCCTCATCCATTCCATGAGCCCATTAGTTGAGGGGGAGCCTTCTATGCATCGTGGTCACATGTGTACTTCATGTGGATCCCTATGCACATTTGGCACTCATGTCGAAGATGGTGCAGATGATGGGCTTGTAACCGATGAGTTCTTGAACGAGACATTTGGCATTGACACACAGGTAAATTACTAATTTGATCACATTTCATATGTATAGTGAATGATTAATTAATTAGCATTTATTGACATTGTTCAAAATTTAGGGTAAAAGTGTTGTTGGGCCTAGAAGCGATCCTCTAGGCCCATTTTTTGTCCCTTCAACGAGTCCTGAGGTATGTATCAATTTAATAATTTTAATTAATACATATATTTATTATGTAATCATATTAAGGATTGACAAAAAAAATTATGCATGTGCATCAGTTCTCCACAGGACCCTTAACCTTTACCACAAACACAAAGCAGAGACATCATACGAACTTCACATAGGTACAATTGTTTCATGTTAATTTAATTCATTTGATTATATTTATTCCATGTTTCATGTTAGATATAACGTGTACTGTATGACATGCAGCTCATGATGTCGAACACACCTCCTCATCTACTACAATCTGTTGATAGTGGAGTGGCCGCAGCTGTGGCTAGCTCACAGCCACTAACAGAGGTATGAAAGAATTTTCTTCATTTTAGTTGTTTTTTATAATAGTTAATCTCAAAATTTCTAATGTTATTTATAAGTGATTATATTTATTGAATTGTTGTAGGGTCTTGTCACGCCTGATCATCCACGAGCATTTGAGGTGGACTTACAGAGTGACTATTTGTTGGCGGTAAGAAAATAATTGATTTTGTGTGTACATATATTTGATTTCAACATATAATAAATATTGATTCATATCTACTTTCTTTGTATCAGTTGGACCTGGAGAAGAGCCTCAACAAGAGGTCAAGTGAGCATGTCAGGAGGGCCCCGTCATCTCCACTGTCTCCCTCCACACGACGACAGAGGACATTGAGAGACTTGTTTCCTTCCCCTCGTGGGAAGGAAAAGATGTAGTTGAGATATTTGATACATACATACATACATATATATATATATATATATATATATATATATATATAGAGAGAGAGAGAGAGAGAGAGAGAGAGAGAGAGAGAGAGAGAGACTTGTTTCCTTCCCCATGTATATATATAGGCATCAGAGAGACATATTTGACATACATTTGATGTACATATGACATTCTATATTTGATGTATGACATTATTGGTTAATATATGATATGTTTGTTCATATACAACATTATTGGTTATCATTTTATATTATATGTTTTTTCATGTATGACGTTAAATTAGATATGTTCATGTATGACATTAAATTAGATATGTGCATGTATGAAATTAAATTCAATTGCTAGAGAGTTGCCATTATGTCTACGAACTAGTAGATGTTATTTTTTTCTTTATTAGTATTTCTCAAAAATTGCAAAGAACCTGTTTCTGGTGAATAGTTGTAAACAATTGTGATCATCGACTTCATGTACTCATGGCTTTGGCTGCGAACACTTGTAACTTTTGCTATAAGCATCCATGGCTTTGGCTATGTGCACTAGTGGCTTTGGCTGTGAGCATTTATGGCTTTGGTTGTAGGCACAATATAGCCTTGGCTGTAGGTTGTCTTTCTTGCTGCATGTCAAAGTTACCTTCAAGAATATCATTAGTCTAAGATCATTACAATTAAAATACTATGACATAATACCTTGGAAATAATAGTCTTTAACTCATTACTTTATTTGTTAAAACATCATGTAGTATCTACTATAGTGCTTCTACTCAAATATGTTTTCAAAAATACTTAGTATGGCAAAGAAATGTCTATGGAAAGCTTGTCAAATAGGATATTGAAGAACTAAATGTGGATAGTCATTAGTATCCATCAATAAGAACATGGACATCTTTCTCAAGCAAGCCATATGACATTATCTTAATTTATAAATTTCCTTTGCAAATAACTAGAAGATGCTATGAATCTTAATATAGAGTTAATCACGAACTCATTATTCCATCCAAGAAGCATATATCACCCTAAGCCAATTAACTGACAAGATAAAAATTAATTCAATTTCAACAAAATTTTGAGTATAACAAGCATCTTAGGGATTCTTACAAGAATTAACAAGATGTTCACAAGAGAATTACAAGTTCTTGTAATGCTATTTCACATATTGTAATCATATTCAATTTTGAATGGCCATTTGTGTTACAAGCATAAATTTTCTTTAAGGTCTTTTAATTCTAGACATGAATTTTATTCTGAAGCTTTTCTATGACAACCCACTTAATGCATATATTGTTGTTCCACATTATGCTGATTTGACTTTCATTGGTTGATTTGGGTCTAGACATGACATTATTCACTACCTTTTTTTATATATTATTTTTTTGTAGTCAGGTTCTAGCCTGAATGAATGTATTAATCATCAAAGTTGAGAACCTTGGTCGAGATCCTTACAAATATATTTTCAAATTGGACCTCAAATAATTTTCTCAGTCACCCCTTGTACACAGATACTGAAATTGTAGTTAGTTACAAAATTAATACGAAATTAACACAAGTTTAATTGAAAAGTATTATGTACCTCAATAGGCTAGATTATTATTGATCGGGAAGCTTTATCTTAGAGTAGTTGGTTTCCTAAATCTTTAGCGCAATGACACTCTTATGGAATGTGGAACTAGGTATGCTAGCTAAGGAACATTCTTCAAAAGGTAGAGGAAACTCAAGATCACATGTTTCCAATCAATATAAATGTTTAAATCTCTTCTCTAATTTTTTCTATTTATGATCTTCTTAAAACTTAACTTTCTAAATGCATTGATGGGGAAATAAAGACCTTCTAGGAACTAAAGGCTAATCATGTTTAATACTTACAATTCTTTGTTTTTATCTAATAATTTAAAAAATATTTTACAAGTGTTTTCAAAGAGCAACACTTGTCACTAACATCATAAGAAGGAATATCCAAGGAGAATTACCACTGATCCCCCACCACCAAATTCAAGAGAAAACAAAAATCCGCTACTAAAGAGCTAGTAACAATGATCATCCCTAGTCTCTCCCTTATCACAAAATGATTACCATCAAAATTTGCATTTCCAATTGTGTCATGTGCGTTGAAGCGATAGTAACATTTTCACTCTCTTACCTAATGTCTCCCATTTCTGAAACTCTTGGGGAAGGGAAAGGCCATCTTCTCAGTACTTCAAAATACAACAAGTTCCATTTTTTCCCATATTGATAATCATTGACTTAAAGTATAGTCAAAGTATTGACAGCCCAGAGGAACTCAACCTTTGAACATCCCATCTGTAAATGACCTCATAAAGAAAGTTCAGTAAACCCGCATGAAATAGTGAAACAAAAGTTGCATACTTGTGAAGATGATCAGACTGCAGGTGATCAATATGTCTCAAATCTATATTCAGTTCTTTTACTATGCATATAAATGGTTTATTATATAAAAGACTTATATCCACCAGAGAAATAATCATTTCCTTACTATGCTATCCTTATCCTTGGCTGATCTCTGGTAGACCATTTCTTAACCATCCTCCTTCGATCTATAGGTCACTGTATTAATCTGGTTCATCTTGTCTCTACTCGAATTAATAAGAATTGGCAATCTCAGGGATTGCCAAAAGAGGAATGGGTCCAAGTGGAAGATAGGATTTAGAAGTGAGTTTAATTAAAACATAATAAATAGTGTATTACAAAAAGGAGAATGGTATGTTCTTCGCAATCTACTCCCTTATACATTCTATCAATGTTTCACATTGAACCTGATAGAGAACATCACAACACATAACTAGCAACATAGAACATACCTCCTAGCCACCTCAAGAACATAAAATTTCAAAAACCAAAGTGGACAAGTTTAAATTCAAAGCCTCAAAGGTCAAGAGCACAACAAAAAAAAAAAAAAAACTAAATACGAACGAAACCCACATTTGATGGAATCACAGAAAATATGGTGGCTAGATAATTACAAGCTGATTCAAGCTAATCCTTCATCACCATTAAGGTTGAAAATAACATACCCAATTGAAAACCAATTTACATATACAAAGTGACTAACATTACTCACAAAGAGGGAGTAGAAGCTACACACTACCTTGCATCCAAGGTGCGCTAAAGAACATAACCAAACTCTTGGAGATCATATAATCCTAAGTTTACATAATCTAGTAGTAATGAATTTCATTAACTTATGCAACATTTACCAAGTTTTGTAATTTGTCTTTCCAAAAATGACATGCTAGATATGCTTTCCAACAATATAATTAAGATACGCATCACCCGAGATGGCATTGTAGAATGAAAACAGAATGGGATCTCCAAAAAGTGAGAGAGGTTATTGTAGGTCTCTAAAACATGGTCTTGTAGGAACTAGAATCTCATCCATATCTCACACGAGCTCCAAGATATGCCCCATCAAAGATTGCAGCCCTGTGGCATTTAGTGACCCTTAGGGACATTCCGGTTGAGCATGCATGAGAACGTTCGAGCACTGAAGGGGACAAGATGAGGTTGGGGATAGGGTTTATCTGGCCACTCAAAGCTAATGGAGTAGACAGTTTGATCCCATGATGAAAGATGAGAGAGATTTGGCAGTTGGCAACTTTGTACTGGCCAATACTACAAGTTTCAGCATCACCCGAGATGGCATTGTAGAATAAAAATGGAATGTGATCTCAAAAAAGTGAGAGAGGTTATTGTCGGTCTCTACAACACGGTCTTGTAGGAATTGGAATCTCATCCATATCTTGCACGAGCTCTGAGATATGCCCCATCAAAGATTCTAGCCCTGTGGCATTTAGTGACCCTTAGGGACATTTCGGTTGAGCGTGCCTGAGAATGTTTGAGCACTGATGGGGACAAGACAAGGTTGGGGATAGGGGTTTACTTAGCCACCCAGAGATAATGGAGCAGATAGTTTGATCCCACGATGAAAGATGAGAGAGATTTGGCAGTTGGTAACTTTGTACTGGCCAACACTACAAGTTTCAGCATCACCCGAGATGGCATTGTAGAATGAAAATGGAATGTAATCTCCAAAAATTCAGAGAGTTTATTGTAGGTCTCTACAACACGGTCCTATAGGAACTAGAATCTCATCCATATCTTGCACGAGCTCCGAGATATGCCCCGTCAAAGATTGCAACCCTGTGGGATTTAGTGACCCTTAGGAACATTCTAGTTCAGCGTGCCTGAGAACGTTTGAGCAATGAAGGGGACAAGATGAGGTTGGGGATAGGGTTTACCCGGCCACTCAAAGCTAATGGAGTAGACAGTTTGATCCCACGACGAAAGATGAGAGAGATTTGGTAGTTGGCAACTTTGTACTAGCCAACACTGCAAGTTTCAACATCACCCGAGATGGCATTGTAGAATGAAAACAGAATGCGATCTCCAAAAAGTGAGAGAGGTTATTGTAGGTCTCTGTAACACATTCTTGTAGGAACTAGAATCTCATCCATATCTTGCAGGAGCTCTGAGATATGCCCTGTCAAAGATTGTAGCCTTGTGGGATTTAGTGACCCTTAGGGACATTCCAGTTCAGCATGCCTGAGAATGTTCGAGCACTAAAGGGGACAAGATGAGGTTGGGGATAGGGTTTACCCAGCCACTCAAAGCTAATGGAGTAGATAGTTTGATCCCACGATGAAAGATGAGAGAGATTTGGCAGTTGGCAACTTTGTACTGGCCAACACTGTAAGTTTCAACATCACTCTAGATGGCATTGTAGAATGAAAATGGAATGCGATCTCCAAAAAGAGAGAGAGGTTATTGTAGGTCTCTAAAACATGATCCTGTAGGAACTAGAATCTCATCCATATCTCACACGAGCTCTGAGATATGCCCCGTCAAAGGTTGTAGCCCTGTGGGATTTAGTGACCCTTAGGGACATTCCAGTTCAGCATGCCTGAGAACGTTCGAACATTGAAGGGGACAAGATGAGGTTGGGGATAGGATTTACCCAGCCACCCAGAGCTAATGGAGCAGACAGTTTGATCCCACGACGGAAGATGAGAGAGATTTGGCAGTTGGCAACTTTGTACTGGCCAACACTACAAGTTTCAACATCACCTGAGATGGCATTGTAGAATGAAAATGAAATGCGATCTCCAAAAAGTGAGAGAGGTTATTGTAGGTCTCTGCAACAAATTCTTGTAAGAATTGGAATCTTATCCATATCTCGCACGAGCTCTGAGATATACCTCGTCAAAGATTGCAGCCTTGTGGCATTTAGTGACCCTTAGGGACATTCTGGTTTAGTGTCCCTGAGAACATTTGAGCACTGAAGGGGACAAGATGAGGTTGGGGATAGGGTTTACTGGGCCACTCAGAGCTAATAGAGTAGACATTTTGATTCCACGATGAAATATGAGAGAGATTTGGTAGTTGGCAACTTTGTACTGGCCAACACTGCAAGTTTCAGCATCACTCGAGATGGCATTGTAGAATTAAAATGGAATGTGATCTCCAAAAAGTCAGAGAGGTTATTGTAGGTCTTTGTAACACGGTCCTGTAGGAACTAGAATCTCATCCATATCTCACATGAGCTCTGAGATATACCCCATCAAAGATTGCAGCCCTGTGGCATTTAGTGACCCTTAGGGACATTCCGGTTCAGCGTGCCTGAGAATGTTTGAGCACTGAAGGGGACAAGATGAGGTTGGGGATAGGGTTTACCCGGCCACCCAGAGCTAATGGAGTAGATAGTTTGATCCCACGATGAAAGATGAGAGAGATTTGGCAGTTGGCAACTTTGTACTGGCCAACACTGCAAGTTTCAGCATCACCCGAGATGGCATTGTAGAATGAAAACAAAATGCGATCTCCAAAAAGTGAGAGAGCTTATTGTAGATCTCTGTAACAAAGTCCTTTAAGATTTAGAATCTCATCCATATCTCACACGAGCTCCAAGATATGCCCCATCAAAGATTGCAGCCTGTGGCATTTAGTGACCCTTAGGGACATTTCGGTTGAGCGTTCCTGAGAACGTTCAAGCACTGAAGGGGACAAGATGAGGTTGGGGATAGGGTTTACCCAGCCACCCAGAGCTAATGGAGTAGATAGTTTGATCCCACGATGAAAGATGAGAGAGATTTGGCAGTTGGCAACTTTGTACTGGCCAACACTGCAAGTTTCAGCATCACTCGAGATGGCATTGTAGAATGAAAATGGAATGTGACCTCCAAAAAGTGAGAGAGGTTATTGTAGGTCTTTCTAACATGGTTCTGTAGGAACTAGAATCTCATCCATATCTTGCACGAGCTCCGAGATATGCCCCGTCAAAGATTGCAGCCCTGTGGCATTTAGTGACCCTTAGGGACATTCTAGTTCAGTGTGCCTGAGACCGTTTGAGCATTGAAGGGGACAAGATGATGTTGGGGATAGGGTTTACCCGGCCACCCAGAGCTAATGGAGCAAACATTTTGATCCCACGACGAAAGATGAGAGAGATTTGGCAGTTGGCAACTTTGTACTCGCCAACACTACAAGTTTCAACATCACCCAAGATGGCGTTGTAGAATGAAAATGGAATGCGATCTCCAAAAAGTGAGAGAGGTTATTGTAGGTCTCTGCAACACAATCCTGTAGGAACTAGAACCTCATCCATATCTTGCAGGAGCTCCGAGATATGCCCTGTCAAAGATATTTGAATTCACAGTGTTTAATGAGAATATAGTTGAGGCTTGCTTTACTTTTCTATGTTAAGTTTGGCTTTCAATTTTGGTTTCCCTAATTATCTATGTGAAAGTTCCACTTTCATAAGTAACATGGATGCAATAATACTAATTTAAGTATAGGTCCATGGTTCTAGAAGCTTCACATAGCTTCTCTTCAACTATGGATCTTGTAAGCATTGTACCATAACTGTTGGTGTTGTGAGAATATAAAAACCATATATATTGTTTGACCAAATGTCTTCAATGAACATGAACTATATGGAAGAAGAGAAGACATGTTGCAAAGTCTTTGAAAATTTTCCTCAAGAAATGTAAGGAGCCATGGGTGATTCATCCAAATTATTTGGTAAAATAAGAGGAGGAATGAATCAACCTTGATGATAGAGGTAAATGCTGAATAATATTTATTTAATCACATTGTTTGAAAAAACTTTAATGACCTTTAAATACAATTGAAAGAAATGGAATTGATCTCCCTTACTCATGTAGATGAATAAAATTGGTATTTAAAAAAGAGAGGGACATCCACCATAAAACCATGCAATCATGCACTTCTTGATGGGAGTATCATAAGTTCATTGTTAGATGGATATGCCAAATGTGGAAGAATTAAAAGGAAAATATGTTGATTGATTGAATACAAGCATCAAACCAATGTGATAACAAAAAATCAAAGTTGATTCCATAAGTCTAACAATATCATATAATTCATTTATCAATAATTTGAAACATCATAAGCATATGTCTAATAATGTCATACATGAAATATATGTAAAAAATGACATACATAGAAAAAATTATACAAAACATATGCCCAATAATGCCATATAGGTGTAAAATGTATATCATTAGATATATACTCTTTCCAACTAGGGGAACAAAATAAATCCCTAATTGTCTTTAATTGCCAACAAGTGGGAGATGACCAGTGTATATAATGAGGTCTTCCTAACATGCTCACTAGTCCATTAGTCTAGAATCTTCTGTAACTCAACATGTTACAATCAAAATTATATATGAATAAATAACTATTTTATATTAAAAAATAAAATATATTTACATATAAAACTTAATATTTTCTTACAGCTAGCTGATAATTCCTCTGTATATACACCTCAGGGATACACTGATGGTTAGGAATAATAAGACCCTACAAAAACCATCAAAGTTACCACTCGATTGTGCCTATGAATTTTATATTGAATTTTAGTACTAATGAAATTTTAATGTAAACTCTTTCATACCTTAGTCATTGGCTTAGAACTAGTGAGTGCAATAAGGACTCATTGATCAATACAATGATGAAGATGTAAAGGTATCTCTGATGTGAATAGCTGAAAATGATAATACATGAGACTCAAATGCAGTTATGAAGAATACACATTTTCTTTTGTCTCCATATCAAATAAAATATTTTGGTACCTCTATGAATGTAGTATGACATCCTTCATTTTATAGTGTTGATCCCAAAGCTACAACACTTATTATTTATTACACATGTATGTAAATCTATTAAGCATCAAATTCAACACCTTTGTCTGCAAAATAATGTACTATATGTTAGAGTAATAAATTCATTTCCTTAGTAATTAAATTATATTGATATAATTACTAAGTTACTTATTATATTGATATAGTTTACTTATAATTCCTTTCGATTTACAACTAATTGAAATGATTTCCCCAATTTTCCATCTAGTCACTAGAAAATTGGATTTGTTGTCTCTTTCTCTTAAGGAACCAGATCTACTAGTTCCTTTGGTCTAGAAGCCTTCCATTGAGATTGGGGTTTTGAAAGGTTCAAGGGTTGAGAAACTTTTTATAGAATATCTTGAAGAAGGAGAGGTCATGTATAATGGTTTTGAGGAAGGCTAGAGTTCCATCCAGATGGTGTTGCAAAATGGCCAAGTGGAGGAGGAGGTAGAAGAATAAATAGAATAAATGCATGAGAAGGAGGGTCATGGGGGTAATGGATTCAAACCCACAACCAAGCTTTTATACCATTATAAAAATTACAATTATAAGACTATGCCTTTCATGATAGATGCATTTTTATATTGGCAAATGAAGAATGACTTTTGGAACAAACATAATAAATACTTCCAAATACAAATGAAGCCAATGTATTTTATTATAAGCTTGAATGGTAAAGACCAAGCCCAAACATTTATTAAGGTGTAGCATTTATAATTGTCAGGTTCATGTGAAGAAGTCATTGTTCATATTCTCATTGTTGTGTAATTTGATGATAAGAAGAATACAATGATATAGAGGTTGATAGTGACTTAAAACTTTAAAAAATGCAATCAATGAGAATTTCACATTGAGGGGGGAGTAATAATCAATGTTTCATTCTCATTGTTTGACAAACTCTTATATAAAGAGGGAGTAGACAGATGATATGGTTTAGCCTTCTTTCGAGAATCTTAGTCATATTGGTTCAGAAGGATTCATGATACAACTACTATACTTAGCGTGACCAATTGATGCTAAAAACCTTAGTATTGACATAATTTAACGTTTGCAATTCCAGGCATAAGATGATTAGCATACAATGGTACTTGAACAAAGAACACTAATAAATATTGAGGATGTGAATTGATAATACCATTTCGCAGATGATTTTGGCATCTCACCCTTTATCACTTATGCATAAACTTTATTAGCCCTCTTCTTTGGTGACCTACAAATGAAGAATTAGCATAGTAACAAATCTAAGATAAGATTAAAAAAATGGGTCCTATTAAAGAATCTAATATAAATTCAAATAATGTATCTATATTCTAAACAAATCAAAACTAAATCTCATCACTTACACATCATAACAATACGGTCCACCTTAGTCATGTGATAGTCTTGGGGAAGAGGTTGTAACATTGTATTTGGATCCAATTGATCACTTTTTCTCTCTCTCCCAATTCAATCTAATGAGCCAACTGGATCTGCTCGACATTGTAATATCTCTAGTATTGCCTCATGGTCTGACTCGCGAACTTTCCAAAGAATCTTATTATGTGGTTTTCCACCATATTTTATCAAGTGGACATTTGATGTGACAAAAAGGTTTGAATAATGAAGAATCTTCCTCTCTGTTTGCCAATCCTCGAATAACCACAAGTTAGGATTCTTCATAGGATATCGTCTAAGCCATGTGCCTGTTAAAACCACCGCACTAACATGGTACTCTAAACCTTCACCATCTATAACCAAGTGATCCAATTTTTTTTTGGCTTCAACACAACGACACAAATAATAATCTATCCCTTCTTCATTGTCTTCAGGTGCAATAATAGAAAAAACATGGCCTGCAGTGAAAAATGTACAAAATGCGGTCATTAATTCAAAAAATACTTGGGTAAAAGTTATAAAGTTACATATTGAAATTACAAAGATATATACATACATATATATATATATATATATATATTACCAGGTTGCACTAAATCTAACAAGTGGTCAAAGTCAATAGATGAATCCATCTCTACCATTTCCAGTGCTTGTGGGGGACGATAGGTGTCAATTGGGTCCAAAACTCATATATCCCATTTGTCCACCCATTCAATTGACTTACAGTCATCCCAATTTTTCTCTGCACATGATGGACAATAGCATGACATTTTTCATGTGTGGATACTCCATGAACCTACATCAAAGCTTCTAAAAGAGTGTAACTCACTAAATCCTGTTAGTGTGCAACAATCTTGATATGGTGCAATGTTAGTATTATCTATCAACCAAAAAAATTTACGAACTGTAGACTCACCTTCCTTACCTGGACCCATTGTAGCATTACACCATTGGATGATGGATTTTGCATCTATCAATATTGCTCCATCTTTGTAGTTTAGTTCTTCACGAGCCAAGGCTCTTTTAATGCATGTGCCTGCACCATCGTGCTCTCCCTTACCATGACCAGCCTCTGTGAAATTCTACATATATTGAATTCTACACAACCTGTGCATCCTGCTCAACCAATAGAACATCCATGCATTCTTGAATTGAGATGCACAATTGTCTGACCAAATAATGTGTTGACGATATGATATGCCCCTGTTAGCCAAATCTCCATAAAATAGTTGAAAACAACCATGTACAAACTCTGTAGAATGTGATCGATCATCGCTGATGTAAAAATGGTACTCCCTCAAAATCTTCCTATCATCCTCTGTACTTGTAGGTTAATGCATGAATGTTATGTGAACAAATATAAAAACTTGTTGAGATGTATAATACTTTGCTTGCACCTCATTTTGTGGTTGTAGTGTGTAGTTCTCTGCAAAATCTACAACCGAAACAATGGTATCCAATGAAAATGTATCCTTGCACAACTTGAATTGCAAATCCAACCATCGAGCTCTATGGGTATGCCTTGCATACTCATACATAATCTTTTCATGAAAAATCTTCATGAACTCATACACTGAAATCTTTTCAATAACTAGATCACATCTTGTACCATGTTTCCCATCTTTTAGAGCATATGTCACTATCTTGAATTTTTTGTAATGTACTATTTCATTTCCAATTGCATGTGTACTATCCATATGTTGACAAGTTGATAAAAGTTGCAAAGAACCACAAAATAAGCGCGTACCATCCAAGCATGATGTCTTGTAAAATTGTTGGCCGTCCCCTATTTCACATAAAATGTTGGATATAAATTCCCTTGAAGATCTTGGTGGCTCTTTTATGTCACAATCTTGCCAAACAAATTGAGAATGCAAAACTACGCATATGTGCCTAAAAACATCAAAATGGTTAGAAAATTCAATATGTATCCTACAACAACAAGTTGTGCGTGTGTGATTTATTTTCACATAAAAAGGTTTACCCACCTCAAAAAATCTTTGACTTATTCAAATTTGAGGATACATACCAATAAATTTTGCAAAAAATTGTGTCTGAGTTGAGTCCAAAAAATGTTTCGCATGTGGCTCATGATTTTGGCTACCAATCCTCTTTCTTACAACATCTTTTTGTAGGGCCCATTTGTTGTTGCACCAAAAGTCATGATTGTTAGTGAACATGGAACACCACATATTTAACCACCTGTGGGCAGGGGAGCGCGTCGCATCACCCAACAATCTTCCCCTTGACACGCATACCAGGTGCTTACGCAGGTCGGGAAGGCACCGAGGAGATTTGAACCCATGACCAAGCCAAAACCAGGCTCTGATACCACTTGTTAGGATAAACCACGGACAGAAATAAAAACTACATGCAAATATAACCAATAACAAAAAATAATAGAACACACAGAAATGAACAGAAGGCACCAAGATTTAACGTGGTTCACCCAATCCCTAGGCTACGTCCACCAAATAGCAAGTCCGATCTTATTACAATCCAGTGATTACAACCTGATTACAATCCGTAATCCCTTACAGCTCAATACCGCCACAAGAACCAATTTTGTATCACAACATTATGAAAAATACCCAACTGTAAGCCCTTTTATACAAGTATCAAAACCGCTTTAGGGTTATAACATGTCAGCCATAATATGTTGGCTACCATGTCGGCTACTGCCCAAAAAAAAAATTTCGGGGCGATGCCCTGAACCCCACTATTTATGAAGTATGTACAGTACTTTGCTGATCAGTCACCACAATCTAACAATCTCCCACTTGGGGACTGATCAGGCTCCACACTAAACAACAATCTCCCACTTGGAGACCGATCCTGTAGCAATACCACTACCACATGGGGCTCCCACTAGATCAAACCATCCTGGACTCTATTGTTCTTGTATTCATGTTCAGTCTAAAAGATCAACCAAAACTAAAGAGGAGTTCATCTTCTCCCTTGTTACAACCTTTGTCAACATATCTGCTAGATTGTCATTGGTATGTATCTTCTCCAGCTTTAACTGTCCATCCTCCAAAATTGACCGAATGAAATGGTACCACAACTGTATGTGTTTGGTCTTAGAATGCATAGCTGAATTCTTAGCAAGATGAATGGCACTCTGACTATCTATGAACAAATAATTATCCTTCTGAGGATGTCCCAATTATTTCAAGAAGAACTGAAGCCATATCATCTCTTTGGCTGCCTCTGTAGTAGCAACATACTCTGCCTCTGTAGTGGAGAGAGCAGTAATCTTCTGTAACTTAGAAACCCAGCTCACGGCTACCCCACCAATAGTAAAGACATAACCTATAGTACTCCGCCTGGTATCAATATCCCCAACCAAATTTGAGTTAACACAGCCCTTTAAATCAGTAGTAGAGCCCCCAAAGTGTAAACACTTATTGGATGTTCCTCTCAAATATCTGAGAATCCACTTGACAACATTCCAATGCTCAAATCCTGGATGACTCATATACCTGCTAACGACTCCCACTACATGTGCAATATCTGGCCTAGTGCATACCATAGCATACATCAAATTTCCTACAGCTGAAGCATAGGGTACCTTGGACATCTTATCCTCCTCTTCCTATGTCTTGGGACACATCTCCTTAGTCAATTTCAAATGACCAGGTAAAGGTGTGCTGATAGCTTTAGCATTCTCCATAGAGAAACGTTGCAACGCCTTCTCAACATAATCAGCTTGAGATAGCATCAATGTTCTGTTCTTCCTATCTCTGCAAATATTCATACCAAGGATTTGTTTTGCTGCCCCCAAATCCTTCATAGTAAATGCATGTGCTAATTGGTGTTTCAGCCCCTTAATATGATCCATGTTAGACCTAGCTACAAGAATATCATCAACATATAAACATAAAATAATGTAGCTATCATCATCCAACCTCTTAAAATAAACACAGTAATCTGAATGACACCTATTATATCCATGCTCATGCATAAAACTGTCAAATTTCAGATACCATTGCCGAGGTGCTTGCTTCAAGCCATATAAACTTTTCTTCAATTTGCACACAAAGTTCTCCTTACCTTTGACCTCAAAACCCTGTGGCTGAGCCATATATATTTCTTCATCCAAATCACCATGAAGAAAGGCTATTTTAACATCCATCTACTCTAAATGCAAATCTTCAGTAGCCACAAGACTTAAAACAATATGAATAGAAGTAATTTTAACAACAGAAGAAAATATCTCATCAAAATCAATTCCCTTTTTCTGTGCAAATCTTTTTACAACTAACCTGGCCTTAAATCTTTTCTTACCTCCTTCCTCTTCTTTCAACCTGTAAACCCATTTATTCTGTAAAGCCTTTTTACCTGCAGGCAACTTGCACAAATCCCATGTCTTATTTTTCAGCAAAGAGTCCATTTCATCTTTCATTGCAGACTCCCACTGAATCTTAGTATCCACCTACATAGCTTCATCATAACTTTCAGGTTCACCAGCATTAGTAAGTAAAATAGAATACAAAGAGGGAGAAAACCTTTGTGGAGGTCTAATTTTCCTTGTTGATCATCTAACATTCACTGGTGTGTGTGGTATTTGTTGTTGCAGTTGTTGCACATCATGAGGAATGGCTGGAACATCAGCTTTTGGAGTATCATCCAGCACTACATAATCATCTTTTTTCTTCTCATGTTGCTGCAACAGATCTTTGTACAACACTTTCTCATTGAATATGACATCCTAACTTCTAATAATTTTAAGATTTTCAAAATCCCAAAGCCTATAACCAAATTTATTAATGCCATATCCAACAAAGAAACATTTCTTTGATTTAGCTTCTAGCTTGGTTCTATTTTCAGAGTCTATATGAGCAAAAGCTTCACAACTGAAGGTCTTGAGAAAAGAATAACTCACCTTCTTACCAGTCCATGCTTCCTCTAGAATACCACAGCCCAAAGGAGTAGAGGGACCTCTATTAATCAAATATACTGCAGTATTGATAGCCTCCGCCCACATGTGTAAGGGCAACCCAGCATGCAACCTCATGCTCCTTGCGCGCTCCATTATAGTCTTGTTCATGCATTCAGCCACTACATTTTCCTGTGGAGTCCTTGGAACAATTTTTTGTCTATGAATACCATTAGTGGAGAAATAATCTTCAAATTCATGACTACAATACTCACCACGATTATCAAATCAGAGACATTTTAATTTCTTACCAGTCTCATTTTCAACCAAGCATTTCCATTTCTTAAAAGTTTAAAATACATCAGATTTCTGTCTAAGAAAATAAAGCCATACTTTTCTAGTTGCATCATCAATAAATCTAACATAATAATGAGAGCCACCAAGGGAAGATACCTGGGCTGGTCCCCATACATCTGTATGCACAAGCTCTAATTTCTCCTTTTTTTTTTCCTTCCCTGTCTTTACAAAACTCACTCTCTTTTGTTTTTCATACACACAACTTTCACATAAATCCATATTCACACATTTTAGACCTGGTAAAACTTTCCTTGAATGAAGTACTTTCATACCTTTCTCACTCATGTGCCCAAGTCTATTGTGCCACAGCGCTGTATCAGAATCTACAACAGCTATTTGTTCTCCCTGGTCAACTGCAGTAATTGTTCCTGAATATTCATTTTTCTCTGAAACAATCAAAGTAGAAGGAACAATATGACCTGTACAAAGATATAAGGTGCCTACTTTCACACATTTTTCTACTACAAGGGAACCTTTTGAAACCTTCCAATTTTTATCATTAAAAGTAACTACACAACCCTCATCACCGAGTTGCCCTGCTGAAATTAAATTTCTACTTAGTTTTGGAACATGTCTTACCTCATGTAGTAGCCAATGATTCCCATTCTGCAACTTAATATTAATTTTTGCCTTTCCAACAATCTGACAGGGTTCATTATCCCCCAAATAAACAAGCCCCAAATCCCCTTGGACATAATCAATGAAATAACCTCTATGAGGTGTAGCATGAAATGAAGCACCAGAATCTAAAACCCATGAATCATCAACACTCTCTAAAGATAGAAGCAAAGCATCCTCTTTGGATTTTTTACTTACCACATTTGCCTCCTTATCTCATCTGATTTTTTTCGATTCCAGCAATCTTTCTTTTTGTGCACCAGGGAGATTTGAACCCATGACCAAGCCAAAACCAGGCTCTGATACCACCTGTAGGGCCCATTTACCATTGCACCAAAAGCCATGACTGTTAGTGAACATGGAACACCACATAATTAACCACCTGTGGGTAGGGGAGTGCGTCACATCACCCAACACTCTTTGATTAGAAGAAACACGTGTGTTATTTTTCCAAAAATCTTCGATCAATGATTTCAAGACTTCACTAATTTCTTTATCCTTTCGCAGTAGTCTATTGCTAAATGTCCATAACTCATTTTTTGTTGGATCTTCTAATCTCTCATGCCTTAGCATGGCTCTCCTTAAGGTACCTCTACCAATTTTTAATGTTTTGCTTGTCTTTCTCATGAGTCAAGCTTTCTTCATTTGGCTACTTACTATTGTCAATGTGAGTACTCGTCTTGTGATATTACTATCTTTGGTGCATGATTTAGAACCCACTTTGTCATAAGCATTCATTAGATTCTTTACAATATTTCTTTCATTTGAATCATCCATCATTCTTAGCCCAAGAATCTTCATGATAGGCCTAAATTTCAAATTCTTCATCATTTCAACAAATAATTGGTGTTGACCTGTAATATTTAATTCTTCAAAAAATAATCTCCACATATGATTAACTTTTCTTTGAAAAGTACGCTTGCTAATCTTGTCAGGCATTGATTTCAAAATGTTAGTATCAATATCAATCAAATATTTTGGTTTTCTAAAATGAATTCTAGAAGGTGTTCTAATCTCTTCAATTCTCTCAACATTTTGAACATCAATATAAGGATGAGTGTATTGCGTACCTTGAACTGAAGATGATGTGCCTTGGCAATAAGATGTAAAAGATGGAATATCACCTACTTGATGTGTTGATGTTGTGCTTTCAACATGACATGATGGAGTGTGTATATCATCGGATCTATAAATCAGTGTCTCTTCAACATGAGAGGATGATATGACTTCAACATTGGAAGATGATGTAGTGGATGATATGACTCCAACATTCAAAGATGGTGTAGCGGACGATATGACTCCAACATTGGAGGATGGTGTAGCTTCACAATTCAATTGTCTTCTTGAGTGTAACAATCTCATTCGTTCTCTTTGTCTTTCTAATTCTTCCTCCTTTTTTCTTTGTACTGGTGGTTCTTGATCCTGTTCGAAAGTTAATTCTTCATCATTGCTTTGCAATTTTCTTTGTTCATGTAGTACTTTCATTTTATCTCTTTTAATTGTCAAATCTCTCTCCCTATTTGCATTTGTTTGAATCTTTGGTTTCTTCCTTGGCATGATGATGATTTCTACATGTCAAATTATTCAAACTACTTAAAATGTGTAAATTACAAATTATTCAATTACATATAAAAATTATAATTATTTGAATGAATACACAATATATGTCAAACGACTTGTCAAATTTCTAACCATTTCGAAATAACATTTCATTCAAACATACAATTTTTAATGAATTCACTATATATTACATAACATATCAAATTATAATCAAATTTGTATCTATATATCAACAAACAATATTTAAAATGGATTGCACTAACCTTTTCTATTAAAATAAAATTCAAAAATTCTTCAAATCACGTATCCAATGATTGAATTTGGTGTTTGCTAGCTTCCAAAAGTGTTGAAATAGTGTTTGCTAGATGTTGAAACCTGTGTTTTCTGTCGAAATAACAGAGAGCATAACAGACCAAAAGTTAAAAATGGATGAAATGGGCCCAAGGTTGGTTTTTGACCATTTTTTGGTGATTTAAGATAGTGTGTATGCACTATAGCACATACACACTATAAAGCGCGTATGCACTATAGTGCATACCCACTATCTCAAAACACATCACTCCCCATCCTCCCTACTCTCTATGCTCCCTACTCTCTCTCCCATCCCCTCCCTCTCTCTCTTCCTACTCTCTCCCATCCTTTACTCTCTCTCACCCTCCCTCTCCCACCACCTACTCTCTCTACCTCTCTCACCCCCTCTCCTCTCCCATCCCTGACTCTTTAGATCTCTCACACACACTCTTATCCCCCCTATCTCTCTCCCTCTCCCTCTCCTACCACCTAATTTCTCTCCCCCATCCCCCACTCTCTCTTTTCTCTCCCATCCCCTACTTTGTCTCTCTTACACACATTCCCATTCCCCCTCTCTCTCCCTCTCCTGCTGCCTACTTTCTCTCCCCCATCGTCATACTCTCTCTACCACCCCCTACTCTCTCTCACCCTCACACTACTACTACCTACTATCTCTCTCTCTCTCAAGTTCTCTCTCTCCCTCTCTACTCTATCTCCCCCATCTTATACAAGCTCTCTCTGCCTCTCCCACTCTCTCTCCCATCGCCTACTTTCTCTCCCCCATCCCCTGCTCTCTCTCTCTTGTCTCCCATCCCCTACTCTCTCACACTCTCACACTCTCCCCCATCCCCTACTCTCTCTCTTCTCTCCCATCCCCTACTCTCTCACACTCTCACTCTCTCCCATCCCCTACTCTATCTCTCTTACACATACACCCCCATCCCCCCCTCTCTCTTTCCCTCTCCCACCACCTACTTTCTCTCCCCCATTGTCGTACTCTCTCTCTCTCTCTCTCTCTCTGCCACCCCCTACTCTCACACTCTGTCCCATCCCATGCTCTATCTCTCTTACACACACACTCCCATCCCCCCTCTCTCTTTTCCTCTCCCACTGCCTACTTTCTCTCTCTCGTTGTCGTACTCTCTCTGTGCCACCCCCTACTTTCTCAAAACACATCACTCCCCATCTTCCCTACTCTCTATCCTCCCTACTCTCTCTCCCATCCCCTCCCTCTCTCTCTTCCTACTCTCTCCCATCCTTTACTCTCTCTCACTCTCCCTCTCCCACCACCTACTCTCTCTACCTCTCTCACCCCCTCTCCTCTCCCATCCTCGGCTCTTTAGATCTCTCACACACACTCTTATCCCCCCTATCTCTCTCCCTCTCCTACCACCTAATTTCTCTCCCCCACCCCCTACTCTCTCTCTCTTCTCCTTCATCCCCTAATTTATCACTCTTACACACATTCACATTCCCCTTCTCTCTCCCTCTCCCACTACCTACTTTCTCTCCCCAAATGTCGTACTCTCTCTACCACGCCCTACTCTCTCTCACACTCACACTACTACTACCTACTATATCTCTCTCTCTCAAGTTCTCTCGCTCCCTCTACTCTCTCTCTCTCTCCCATCTTGTACAAGCTCTCTTTGCCTCTCCCACTCTCTCTCCCACCACCTACTTTCTCTCCCCCATCCCTTTCTCTCTCTCACACTCTCACACTCTCCCCCATCCCCTACTCTCTCTCTCCTCTCCCATCCCCTACTCTCTCACACTCTCACTCTCTCCCATCCCCTAATCTATCTCTCTTGCACATACACCCCCATCCCCCCTCTCTCTTTCCCTCTCCCACCACCTAATTTCTCTCCCCCATCGTCGTACTCTCTCTCTCTCTCATCCACCCCCTACTCTCACACTCTCACACACTCTCCCATCCCCTGCTCTATCTCTCTTACACACACACACACACACACTCCCATCCCCCCTCTCTCTTTTCCTCTCCCATCGCCTACTTTCTCTCACCCATCATTGTACTCTCTCTTTGTCACCCCCTACTTTCACACTTTCACACTCTCTCCCATCCCCTGCTCTCTCACTTTCATAGATACACACACTCTTATCCCCCCATTCTTCTTCTTCTCTCCCATCCCCTACTCTCTACATCTATCACACACACTCCCATCCCCCCTATTTCTCTCCCTCTCCCTCTCCCTCTCCCACTCCCTCTGCTACTGCCTACTATCTATCTCTCTCAAGTTCTCTTTCTTCCTCTCTCTCTCTCTCTCTCTCTCTCTCTCTCTCTCTCTCTCTCTCTCTCTCTCTCTCTCTCTCTCTCCCCCATCCCCTACTACTTTCTCTCAAACTCTCACACTCTCTCCCATCCTTTACTCTATCTCTCTTATAAATAAATACACATTCCCATTCCCCCCCCTCTCTCTCTCTCTTGCAGTCCTTGTCCCACTGCCTACTCTCTCCCATCCCCTACTCTATCTCTCTTAAATGCTTCCATTCCACCTCTCTCTCCCTCCCACTCCCTCTCCCACCACCTACTATATGTCTCTCTCTCTCTCTCACTCTCTCCGTCTCTCTCCCATCCCTCTAACATTGCCTACTCTCTCTATCTCTCTCCCCTCTCTCATTCTTGACTCTCTCTCTTTGAAACACACACACCCATCCCCCCTCTCTCCTCTTCCATCCCCTACTTTTTCTCTCACTTGCTCTCTCTCTCCCACTCCCTCTCCCATTGCCTACTCTCTCTCTCACTCTCACTCTTACTCTCTCCCTCTCCACTCTCTCTCTCTCTCTACTACCCTCTAGTCTCTCTTAAATTTTCACACTCTCTCCTATCCCCTACTCTCTCTCTCTCTCTCTCTCTCTCTCTTACACACATTTCTATTCCCCCCTGTCTCCCCCTCTCCCACTCCCTCTCCCATCGCCTACTCTCTCTTCCATCCCCTACTCTCTCTTGAGCTACTTTGTCTTCCCCCTCTCCCATTCCATACTCTCTCTCTTTCACACACATGCACTCCCATCCTTCTCTCTCTCAAGTTCTTCCTCTCCCACTCTATCTCCCATCACCTAATCTCTCTCTCCTCCATCCCCTACTCTTAATCTCTCTCTCCCAACCTGTACTCTCTCTCACACTTCCTCTCTCTCCCATCCCCTACTTTAAATCTCTTTCCCCCATCCTGCACTCTCTCTTTTCCACCTATACTCTCTCTCACACTTCCTCTCTTTGCCACCCCTACTCTCTCTCTCTCTCTCTCTCTCCTCCTATACTCTCTTTGCCACCCCTACTCTTTCTCACTTTCTCTCTCCCATCTTGTACTCTCTCCCCTCTCCTATCCCCTACTTTCTCTCTATCTCTTTCATGCACACACATAGCCATTCCCCTATCCCCCCACCTAGTTCTCTTTTGCAACTTACATCTTAATAGTGCGTGTGCACTATAGTGCTTGCACCCTATAGCACACACGTGCTATTTAAAACTGAGGTTTAAATAGCGTGTGCATGCTATAGCACGTGCACGCTATAGGGCACAGGTGCTATTTAAACCTTAATCAAACCCAAGCCTAAGGCTTGGTTTTGCCTTGAAGATCCAACAGAAAGGTTTGGATTTGATGAATAGGCCTAAGACGTGTTTTCTAGCAAACATACAAAAAATGATTTTTTTTTCTTCTGTCCTCCCCTTCAAGATTTCTTGTGGTTGGGTATCAATAAGATCAGGTTACATAGCATTATAGGTCTCTATGTTAGCTATCTAACCATATAATTTATTTTTAATTTGAACTATTTCAAGCCTTTCATCTATAATTTCTTTTGAATGTATGTTCATTTTTTGTCAAAAACCACCACGTACTAGTTGGGCTATAGATTTTAGCTCGTTCATCGAATTTTGTAACAACTTAGTTTTTTAGAAACTAGACTCCATTCTACACACTTTGAAAAAAAAAAAAGTTTTGATTTTAGATTAGTTTTCAATTATTTCTAGAGGGAGCACACAGATATTTCACATTTTTGGGATGTGTCTAGTTAAAAAATTCGTTAAAAAAAAAATAGACATTATAAAATTACTCAAAAAATTTGGGATAAACTACATAGTGTTAAGTAACTTTTGAGTAGAGCGATTAAAAAATTTCAAAAAAAAAGTTAAAATTTTAGGGGGGCCACACTTTGTACTATGCTATTTTTTTTGGAATAAACAGTACCACTCTTTGTCGCTCCCTTTTTTGAGGACCTAAAACTAAACCATTTTGAAAAAAAATTAGTATTTTAGAAACTAGATTCAAAGTACTACGACTTTTTTTTTGGTCATATCTAAAAATTTTGAACGTAACTATCTTCAAATTCTTGTTGAAGTTCAAAATTTGCAGATTTCCAGAAAAAGGTGTCCACTTATACCCCCCTTTTGGCACCACAACTTTGTGCACTTACCCGTTGATTAATCTTGAATCTCTTGCAAAGTTGTTTAAGGTCCTTTTTTTGAACTAGCCTCCATTGTCAATAATAATCTTGGAAAGTACTCCATATTCATAGATGATATAGTTTAGAATGAAATGTAGCTAGTTCATGGTTTCCCATCCCCCAGTCTAGTAGGCAACCTCTGACTTATGTAATCATGTCTCCCTACCACCCACTTCTCCAACTTAGTTGGCAATATTCTATAGGGTCAACATGGTCTATGAGTGCCTCACCAAGTTTTATCACTATGATATTCCATAATTCCCTACTACCTACTAATCTTGTATCATCTCATAATCTAATAAAGATAATGTTGATGGATAGGGAGTAGAAGAACTTCTGGTTGGTTGGTTGTTCATTCTCTATGGGCTAGCCTAACTAACTTTGTTTGCTCCACCGAGCACTCAAGCCTACCTTCATTCACAAGGCCATGTGAATAAACTAATTACTTCCTTCTACATTGTGTTCCTTATAGATAGTAGGGAATCATTGGGAGGCAGGGACAACTATAGTTAATGAATGAGTTATTTCCTTATCATTTTGAGGCTCTCAACCATATGGGAGCAAAGAGCACCCTAATTGATGGAGTCATGTTTGTTTTAGGACCAAGGGAAAATGAATGAATGCCCTTTTTAAAAAAAAAAATTCATGTAGAGTGCCAATTATTTCTTGTAGGTGATCATGGCAGCCATAGAAATATAGGGAATAGTCTACATACAATGTGCCTATTGTTTCTTTAGGTGATTATGGTAGCCATAGATATATAGGTCTTTTCAGTCTGGAGAAAAACTATACCACCTTTTTATTGCATCTCTTCTACATACTACACCACCTCGCTATCCTTGCATCTCTTCATGATTTAGCCTAGACCTTTTCAAGTTCTCACCCTTGGATTGGGATTGCTTGTTAAGCTAGTTCACTCGCCTAGTTTATATTAATGAACTAGTTAATTCACAAGAAGCCCTATGAGTAGAAGCATAGGATGAAGAAATGAATAATCTCACTATTCATCAATTGGGTGTAGATCTTGAATAGGGGGTTTTCTCCATTTTGAACCCCCACCCCAAGAGGGATGCTTGACTAAGCCAATAATCCCTAACTGATGTCTCATTAGATAGTCAAAATGAATAAGCGTTTTTTATTTGATAGAGGGCCTCAATGTCACCCTACAATTCTATGGGACTTTGGCCACTGGTTCCCTACAAAAGAGTAGGGCCACCAATGGTGGCCCCTACTCTTTGTTGAGTGATTTAGGGAATTCCATTGGTTCTCTACCTATAGCCCATAAAATTCTATGGTAGGGAGTTTTTCTCCCTACTATAGATATAAGATACTAGAATTTTGCATGCACAATTAGGAAATATTCCTCTAGATGGCCCCTACAATTCTATAGGCCAGATGTACCTTCTTCTTGGAGGGAGTTCCATATAGCTATTTGGTTATCAATTATTATGTGGGGGTGAATGGATGGTAGGATGGAGAATCACAAACTATAGATGGCCCCTCCCCTTACCCTTACTTAAAATAGTGGGGTAGGGGTATGGGTAGGGAAAATTATTCTATCAAGAGAATAGTTCAACAACTGGGCCCCTACTATCTATAGGAAATGACATCTATCCTATCTCCTTCCATAGCATGTATCAGGTTACCATGTTTTTGACATTGTTCATATGACTTTGCAAAAGCTACTACATCAATGTGCATCATGGGCCAATACTATCCTACCCTAAGTAACCTTTACGCCATGGAAAGACCATTGGAATGTCCCCCATAGATGCCCTAATGATGTAAACTAATGTTTGATTGGATTCTTCCTTTTCTAAGAATCTAAGAAGCATTCCATGTAGACCCCTCCTATAAAAATCACCAGATATAAGGGAATGTTGAGAGGCATTTTAGATAAGGTTTTTGTTATCAAATTGGTTAAAGGTTTTAGGTATAATACCATCATGAAGGTATAAATAAGTGGCACCATAACTGGATGACTCATGACCAACAAGGGTGCAAATAACATGACTTTCTTGGGAATCATAGATAGGGTGATGTAGCTCTTCCACCAAGAATTCAAATCTGGATTCATGTTGCTCTAACTAAAGAATTGGAGCAAGTGCAGCCATGGCATCAACTACTTTGTTTTTTGCTTAAGGGATTTGTTGAAATGTAACAAATATGAAATATCTTCTCAAGGAATCAATAATCTTCTTGTAAGGTACTAGTTTCTCATTTTTTGTTAAATATTCATCATTGGCTTGGTTGATTATTAGTTGTGAATCCCCATAAATGTGTAACTCTATGATTCTCCATTCTATGGCCATCTTAAGTTTGTGTGTTAATGCTTCATACTCAGAAATATTGTTTGTACATGGGAATAATAACTTGTAAGATTTAGGAATCATGTACCCATGAGGAGAAACAAACAACACACCATCTCGTAAACCATATTGCATAAAGGATCCATCAAAAAACATCTTCCATGATCTTTCAGTCATATACATGAGGTGATCATCTGAGAAATCAACTTGAATAGGTGCATTATCTTGTATTGGGAAATCAACCAATAGATTTATTATGGCTTGTCCTTAAATTGCTTTATGTTCAATGTACTCTATGTCAAACTCTTAAAGGATCATCATCCATTTAGTCTACCTATGAGGGAAGCCTTACCTAATAAATACTTGAGTGGATCTAATTTTATTATGAGGTGTGTAGTGTGTGCAAGCATGTAATCTCATAACTTTTGGGAAGCAACACAATCACTAGACAAGCTTTCTTAATACTAGTGTAGTTAACCTCATATGAAACAAGAGTACTACCAATGTAGTATATTGCTCTTTCTTTCCCATGTTAATCGAGTTGAGCTAGTAATGTCCCTAAGGAAGATTTTGTTGCTGAAATGTATAGAATAAGTGGTTTCCCTGGAATAGGAGGCATTGAAATTGGAGGATTTTTCAAGTACTTCTTGATTTATGCTCTTTTAAAAATCTTAATTCCATACACATTTGACTCCTTTATGTAAGCTCTTGTTAAAAGGTTGACCTCTATCTACCAACTATGAAATAAATCTCCTTATGGATTGAAGACATCCCTAAAGACTCCTCATTTGACTAATATTTCTAGGAGGTGGCATATCCATGATTACTTGGACTTTTTCAGGGTCTACCTTATAAACTAGTCAAGAAGGACCACCACTATAACTTGGGCCGAGCTACAATTGATAAAGTTTGCAGAGAACCTTGGAGCAATAAGGAAGGCTGAAAAAACATGATGTAAGTTTGGTTCTCTTATCGTTTGTATATTATTATATGTACATAATTCATTTCCCATCGGTGGAGATGTAGCTTGGGATAAGACAAGGTATGTGACCAAGTAGATAAATGATTATATTAAAGAGATAGGTGAAAGTTTTGAGACCATTATGGATGGCTATTTTAAATATTTCAAGAGGAAGATGAAGAATAGGTCAAGGATAACTAAGTTGGTAAAGGATCAGTATTATGATCACATATGTTTTCTTGTTGACATAGGCCACATATACCTATAAGTACTAATACCAAGAATGGCATGGCTAAGACCTAAGTACTATGAAGTGAATATTGATGAAGTGTCAACTGCTATTACATCATTGTTAGTAGAAGATATTAACAAGAATGTTGAGTCATTCAACACATATGAGACTATTAAGATAAAGATGATGATGTAGATAAAAGTCCCTAAGATGGAAAAAAGGGGGAAGAAGATGATCCAAGACTTGGAAGGCAAGCTTGGAGATACACCATTGCAAATAACAGAACACAAAGGAGAAGATCTTAGTAGTGAAGGTGATGATAAAGAAGATGAAGGTAAACATAAAGAATTTGTTGTCGTTGGTAAGACAAATAAAGGAAAGAAGGTTGTAGTAGTTGAGACTAAGGTAAAGAAGAGCTTAAAGAAAGTAGCAACCCTACCCACTTCCACACAAAGGAGAGTCACCAGGCAAGGAGCTAAGGTAGTAAGTCTTGAAACTTCTAAGCCTTCAAGGAAAGGATTAGTAAAGATCACAAGGTTGGTCAAGGGAAAGAGTCCTAAGAAGAGGATGATAGATGTTGATGGGGTCAAGCAAGGCCAACAAAAGAAAAAGCCTAGAAGAAATATATTTGTCAAACTAGATGATGAATGTGGTAAGGCTTAGAGGACCGAGTCAGATGACTTGAGTCAGTTTCAAATTGTACTAGAGGAGAGAACCTCAAGACATTCACAAGGTATGAAAAAATATAAGGAGTTTTAAAAGCATTAACTAGTTTTTAAGTGTATTAAGTATGAAACTCTTAAGAAAGGTGATAAAGAGAAAGTTGAACATATTATTGTAGATATGATGGTAAATTTTAAATATACACTAGTTGAGATAGGTGAAGAGTTACTCCAAGAATTGTAAAATAAAATTGACACAAAAGGCATTTTCCATGGAAAATAAAATGAAAGATGCTACATAAGCCCAAGTTATGCCTTATTTAGCCAAGCATCATATGTTCATAATAATGAAAGACTATACAAAGAAATTTGTGCCAAAGTAAAGGGCATACAAAATTTTGAGCAAACAAATTGAGGATATTTACATGAAAGTAAAATAGTTTGGAAGGAAGTTTCTGGATTGATTCCTATGACAATAGAGGAAGAAGAAAAGGAAGATAAAATAGTTGAATTGGATAATATAGAAGATATCTACATTGATATTGAGCAATAAATGGAAATAGTTCAGAAGATGGAAAAAGAGAGTGTAAAGAAGATAGAGAGAGTCATCATTCAGGATAAAACCCCTAATACTGCATTGCCCAATGTGACTATAGTTGAACAAGAGCCTGAAACAATAGTGTCTACTGAGCTAGAGAAAGAGGAGGAAGCTCCTAAATCTATTAAAGAAACATTAATGGATACTAATCTAGTAATTATGCAAATAAAGGAATATCCAAAAATTGGTGATCAACAACCATCTCAATGGGTAAGGCTAATATCAAATGATACATCTAACATTACTACTGAAACAAATGTGAAAGTGTTAGATGAGGCATAGTTTACAGTTGCCAAGTTGTAGGACACATTGACACAAGAAGAAAATAGGGAATTAGAAAGCTAGAATTCACAAGTAGAGAAATCTACTATAGGAAATCAAGGGGCAATCATCTCAAGAGCTCTGAATGAGGGAGATAAGGAGATAGTACAACCAAATTCCATTCATAAATATATAATAACCGAGGAATAGAGACATTCTAAGGAACCAAAAGCTATTGAGGTCACACAAGATATTGTTCAAAGCCCAAATCTAGAGCTACAAACTCAATGGGCGCAATTTTCATTACCAAGCTCTAGCACAAAGAAGAAGAGGAGTCAGTCACCTTAGAAGCTAGTGACTTTGGATGAAATTATTGTGATTCCAAATTAGGACACTAATAACTTAACCTATGAGTAGATGAAAACCTTTCAAGACCTATTGGAAAGGAAAAAAAAAAGACAAGAAGAGTTTAAAAAGGAGAAACACCATAAGCTACTATTACATGAGATCAAGGACTATTTCTTAGAAGCCTTTGATGTGAAAAACTTGGATGAGAAAGCTCCAATTATTCCTCAACTAGTTTAAATTATGGAGAAGGTAAATGATACAGATGATGACTCAAACAAGAAGCTAATGTAGTGAACAAGTAGGAAGTTTGAGAGAAAAGCACGATACAAAAAGTCTCCACTGAAATTGGAATAAGGAAAGTTCATTTATCAAACCTTGTAAATAATATAGAAGAAGTTATCAAGAATATTTATTCTTTGTACAAAAATTAATCTAATGCTACATTCTTTACAAAATAAAATCAAGAGCTCATAGAGAGGCAACAAGAAGATTTGGAGTCAATAGGAAATTATTTGACCATGGACTTATTTTAATAGATTAATAGCCACCCAAGCTAGGTTAGATGAGTTGTTGGCTACTAATGAGAGAATAAGGACTAAGATTATCTATATTCAAATAATGTTGACACCCCACTTAGCTCGGTTGTGTAGAGAGATATTCAATCAGCAAAGGAGGTAGTACAAAGAGATCCAAATCTATCCATTACTGATAGTTTGGTTGATCTAAATGCAATGCTAGAAATCAATATTCAAATTTTTTAGTCTATAAGGATGAGTTGAGATCATGCTTTAGCCATGATAGTACATATTCATAAATCATTTTTAGATTAAAGTATGGCATTACCACTACTCCATCCTAGCAGCCATGAGTGATAAAAACAAGGGGGATAATGGTGGAGATGATCAGATGCATAAAAGGAATAATGGACATAATCAAATGAATGAGATGAATAAAGGATCAAATGAAGAAATTTTTTGTAGAGAAGAAAAACAAATTTTGAAATTACATGATCAGATGCATAAAAGGGATAATGGACATGATCAGATGAATTAAATGAATAAAGGATCAAATGAAGAATTTTTTTGCAGAGAAGAAAACATTTTTTGAAATTTTGAAGTTTTGCATTTATATACTGAGTGGAAGAGTTAGTATATGTACAATATATACCAATAAGCTATGGATCATATTCTAATGGGGAATACTTGTGTTTCAAATTTTGTATTGAAAAGATTTTGATCATCACAAAGTATTTTTCCATTAATGTCAAAGGGGGAGATTGTTAATTCCTAAGTCATGTTTTCTATTAGTGTCAAACACTTAATTATTCACAAGACAAGATTATTTCATCATCATTGTGACTGAGTCATCCTATATGGGTTGAGAAAAGGAATGAAGACTTGTAAATATTGTAAGTCATGTGCCAAGTAGTAGTTAGTGTCAAGCCTTTTTATGGTCCCCAAGTACTCACAAGATTGTTGAGCTAATTAGAGATCAAAATGGATGTCAAGTTAGTAAGATTTTAGTAGAAGTTGAATATTATATAAACTAAGTGATCCAATTCATGCTAAGCTAGTGAAGGCCAAGAGACAACATAAAGAAAGAGTTTATGTTGAGCACCAGTCTATTGTAAGTGCTAAGAAAAAAAGTTTACATTTTTGTTTGGAACGACATTAAAATCTATGTTAACTATATTTGTTTAGCTAAAAGCATGTTTTGGACATCAAGGAGTTAATCAAGGAGGTAATTACACATTTTTGAGTCATTAATCCCTATGCAAGGGATTTCATCAATCATAAAAATTGGAGGGTCTAAGCAGCAAAAGGATTGATTCTAGATCATTGATTTCGATCTACAAGGTTCACCCAATCATCTATTTAAGGAGGGTCTATAACCTAATTTGTAAGAAGGTTATTGTGTGTGTGTGTGTGGAGTGTAAAGGATTGGATGCACTCAGGTGTGAAGGTGAATCAGAAAAAGTATACAGATCAAGTAGAGTAGTGGAGTGAAAAGATAAGAGAGCTATCAAATCAAAGAGGTGATTAGTGAACGAACAGAGGAGATCTCTTATCATCATGTTACTGCAAACAAAAGGATCAGATAATAATACATTTTAATAGGTCTAATTAGGGTTTAAATATCTTAATTAATAGACTACTTAGTTGTAAAGTTAAATCCTTTAATCAAGGTAGACTATATAAGTCTTGTAAGCTCTTAAGAGGGCAGACCCTCACAGGGTAAATCATCAAAAGTGATCAAACTTGTAGCCCTATTAAGAAAACTTTATTACTATAGTAATGAAGATTTGTGATTGATATCCCCACCACAGTTTTACCTTCACATTGGACAATTTCTGCATAACCAAATCTTTGTGTTCATGTGTTATGAGTTACTTTACATGTTTGTGAGTTATTCATTATATTAGATCTAATTATGCATTGTAGTAAATGATCATTTTGTTTATGGTCTTGTTCAGATGAGAGATTCCTTACATTATTTTGGCATCAAAATTGGATGTGTAGGTTATGTGATATTGGTAGTGTTATTATATAACATGTTTACTATATTATTGATTTAGTGTAACTATGTACATGTATGCTTGCTAGTCTGCCTTCATGGATATGATGTTGTACCTCCTTCAGAAAGACAATATATGAAAAGACACAGTTGATGTGTAGTGAATGGTTAAAGATAATTTAATCTTTTTCACTCAAAAAGTCATAGGTTTGAATTCTTTTGTAAATATAACCAATTAAAATTTACATTAATACATAATCAGTACAATATTTATAAAAAAATAAAAATGTAATAGAAATGGGCATCCATAAGTCCAAACATAAAAACCGGGCCTTAGGAATAAATAACAAAATAGAAAACAGAAAATGTCTAATAGAAAGTGAAGCTACTAAAGCAATTCTGAAGAAATGGTTATTAAAAATTAAAGTTTATTTAAAAAAGAGAAAAAACTTATACGTGAGAAACTTAATTTTCTATTGTAAACCTATATCAAATTGCAGAGTTTTATAATACAAATTAAGTTAAATCAACTGTCCTCGTTTAAATATTATGCAGGGAGCAAAACTTTATTTTTCCTGCAGATTGTAATCAAGACAAGAAAAATAATAAATTAAATTAAAACTTGATGTTTAATAAACAATGTTTGAATGAATTTAGAAACTAAAACTTTTTTTTCATTCTAGGTTTCAAAGAGAAAAAATTGTTTATTGGTCATCTTAGTTCAATCTCATCAGTAACTAAACCTAAGAAACAGCTGCGAAATCATTAACGCGAGAGATAATGAAATTGTATTACTGGAACTACCATTGCAGAACTCAGAGAATGATAAAACGAACTCCAACAAAGAACACCAAATGCAGATGCCATTAGAGACCCGGATAGCATAATAGAAGAAGGAAAAACGTAAATACAATTGATTATTAACTATCTCTGATGAGAAAAATTACAAAACCAGATGAACTAAACTTATATCCAGTTACAGTAAGCAGATAATAATTTTTCAGAAAAAAATCGGTATAGACATATTTTTCAATATTCAAGATCAAATTTATGAAAATGTCATCAAATTTATGAATATGTCATCAGAAAGCACCAAAATAAAAGAAGTGATCCAAGACATATCTTTTAATAATGAATTTCTTAATAAAAAGTTCTTGCTCATTTAAGTATCTTGACATTTATGAGACATTGTTTATAGTATAGGCTATCTTCTAACGTTAAAGATCAAACTGTGATCTATCATCCAAAACATAAAACATAAGAAATGAAGGCAGAAATATCTTTTATTATAATTTTTCTTGATAAGAAGAACTGCTTGTTACCTTAGAGCAATAAAACATGTCCCCATTTAAATGCAGTAGGCATTCTTTAATTTATGCCGTATGGAATGACTAAGGAGAAGCTCAGGAGGGATACCTGTTAAGGAATCTAAAGTCAAGAGGGTGTGATTCATGGATTTCATGAATCTCTAGGAAGAGAGATGGATATTATGAAATATAAATATGAATGGCAACCATGGAAGAAAGACTAAGAGAAATATAGGTAAAGGAGGAAATTGTAATAATGGGGGCGATGGAATAGGTAAATATGGATGCAAAAAGCTTACATCACACTCGTAAATAAGCTCAGAGGGGATAGCGCCAGTGTGAGAGTAACAAGCCACTTATGTTAATGAAACTACAAAGATCTGTTACCACCTTCACTAAAACTTTGAAGAACATATCATCATATGCTTTCATACTTAAGAGGAGTTCCTGTTCTGCTTCTCTCCACCATACATTCCCAGATCTGCAAATACCAAATACAAAAGAATGGGCACAAGTGCAAACCATTCCCGTAAAGCAAATATGAAGAGAAGACAGGGAAAAAGACTTTGGAGAACAGGCTTAAGAACTGCAAGCTTATGGTCATAGAAGCTCATAAAAGATGAAGAAGAAGAGACTATTGTTCATTCACTTCTCTTGTATGAAGAGGGATTAAGAAAGGCTTGTATGGAAAAGGGTCACTCGATGGGGTCTTTTATAAAGCCAAGGAGGAGTAGATCATCCATGGCTTTCAGCGAAGAAATAGTAGGAAGCATATTTTCCACAACATGGAACTTCCATCAAGTCCGAGTCACGTGTTGGATTCAGAAATGGTCTGTCCTTCGTATGAAAATGGTCTGTCCTTGGTATGACGATTTGTTTCCCACTTGCTTCAGTGGACGCTTGGGTGTTTTGAAACCCAAAAATATGAATAATATCAAAGAAATTCTGATGTTTGAATATTTTGAAATCTTAGATTTTTTTTTTGTTTTAGTGTGGATCATTTCAATATAACGTAAAGTCCGAATGATGCAGGAATGATTTTCATATTTTGATACTTGGATATATTGAAACTGTAGAGAGATTCTCATACTTCTACTGTGAGATAAACAAAGTTCTGCAAAGTAATTAAAGCTCTGTTGACATTGTTTTGTCTTTTCCTTACACATACTTTCATGCAGGATTATGATTATTGTTACGTGAAGGAATGGCATTCCTAAGATTTAAATTGGGTTGGATTAGAACAAGCAAATGCAACGGTTGTTGGGTCTGCAGTGGTCAATTGCTTTGATCAGTGATATCTGACAAAGAAACAAACAGTGTCTCCCGCAGGACGGGCCATTGGAGGAAGTGCCGGTGCAGTTCTGCTTCTCTACCTTTCTCATTTATAAACCGCGGTGTCATTCATTATCCAGACTGCGGGGGGATAGATACTCCTCACTTCACTATGGTGTTTATGTGTCAGATTTAATGGATGCCCACCTTTTATGTTTCACATATAGAAATAGTATCGTTCTCGTGACATTCTATATTTAAAATTGATTTTATTATTGTTCTAGTCTAATATCTTAAAATAGAAGTCATTTTGATTTTGTGGTGTGACATTGTTTCTTGTACATTTCATACAAATATTATCACTAGATCGATGTTGTCTCCTTGCAGGTAGTCACTATCTATCAAGTTAAAAATATAATATTCATAGTTGTATTTTATATAGTACTAAAGGGCACATCCTAATCCACAATGATCATATCCACTAGGTATTAAGCATATATTTAGAATCTAGGACATCTATTTGTAAAGAGGTTCACCATACATTACATCATTATTTGTCTATTGCATCAAACTTTGTACACATAACAAAAGGTACCCATATTGCATGGAAGTTTGTTTAATTCAATTATAGTTCACAAGTTTAATAAATGACTTGTTTAGCTATATTTGATTAAATAGAATGTGACCCTTGTTTAGAAATATCTTAAATGTGTTTCTCAAAAAATTTAGTTTGATTTTCGGATGTGACATTGACACCTATACATTTTACTTCAAATCTTCACATTGGATCTACCTTGTCCCCTTGTAGGTAGTCATTGTCTACCAAGTTAATGATAATATTTAAAATTTATATTTTATATTTGTACAAAAGAGCACACCTAATCCATAATAATATGTTGGAGGTATTGAGTGTATATTAAGGATCTAGAACTTTTATTTGTGAAGATATATATTATACATCACATCACTATTTGACTATTGGATCAATCTTTGCACACTTGGCAAAAATAAGGCATATTGAGTGGATATATATTGTATTCTTTTTGCTCACAAGTTGTTAAAATGACCCAACAAATAAGTTTTTTAATGCATGTCTAGCATATAAAAAATCCATGGCGAAAATTTGACCTTATACTTTAAATAGTTAATTTTCCTATCTAGAACTCTTTATCATATAAGCCTTTGAACTCCTTAAACAACAATTAATCATTTTCTTAACATTTGTGTAATCCCTCTCATCTTTTCATGCCAACATGTGTATTTTGAGACGTGGTCCATTTTCTATTTGATTTTGAATATTAATAAAATCAGAGAAAACCCTATGAATTTCATGTAAAAGTGATAGTTCTGCTCTTTTAGGCATGCTTTATAGGATAAAAGATCAATAGAAGTAGGTCATACACCATCTTGATCAATTTTTTTTTTCTTTTGCCTTGATAAATTTTAACATTTAAGTCATTTTTCTATATTTTATAGTTAATTTTGGGTTTCTAAACTCTTATTGTATTCTCACATTATGTATTACATGTAATTGTTACTATCTATGAAATTGATTAAGTGTGTTGTGTTTTAATATTGAGTTCTCTATATCTTCATAATGAGAGTAATGCAATCTTGAAAAATTATTGCAAGTTTGTGAAAAAATAATGATGTTATGTTTTCAAGTTAATTGTGAAAAAAATGAAAATTAGAGTTAAAGATTATTTATCCAAGAAATAGGCTCCCTCCTAGATAAGGGAAGTCCAAAAATATTGTAGGAGTTCGATGAGGTATACCCTACAACACAAAATCTAGTATTTTAGAATTCATTTCTTCTTTGTTTGTGTTTGGGGAGAAGAAATTATATGATTTTCACTAAAAAACCTAAGTTAAGGGGACATGAAACACTAAATCAAAGATTTAATTGATATGCTAATAATTTGTTAGGTATTTGAAAATTCAAGCCATATACCTTCATTTTCTTGCAACATGATGCACCACATTCCCTTTACTGTTGGAAGGAGAATGAGAAGCAAGATTTGTTGGACATGGGGCATTTACACTCATATTTGGTCATGGGAGGCATCTACAAGGATCTAAATCAAGACACATCAGTACTAAAGAGAGTGCTAAACTTTCTAGCCAAGCACATAGTATAGGGAACTATTTATAAATAGGCATAAAGAGCTCTTATAATGATTACAAGAAAAGGCCTCACCTCCTTAAAATAATTTTCTTAAAGATAAGGTTGTAAAAGAAGAAATTCATCTTATGTACTAGGCTTAACAAATAGAAAATTGTTTCACCCACAAAGATAAATTGGACCACACGCCTTTAAGAGATTACTACATGACATAGTGATTAAAAAAACTAAAAGGTGCCAAGTTCACAATCCCGAGGACTTATTAAGAGAAAACATGCCAAGGTGAGAAAGAATGCCTTAGAAAATCAATGTTGCAGTAAGTTCCCCTAGTCAATGGGCCATATGTTCTTGTATATTTCAATCCCTCTCATATTTACATGCTAACATGCTTATTTTGAGACATGGTCCATTTTCTATTTGATTTCATATTAATAAAATAAATGGAAGCCCTATAAATTTCAAGTAAAAAACATTATTTTACTCTCTAAGACACAAAAATTGGGTAAAAAATAAATAGAAGTAGGTCATATGTCATCTTGAACACTTTTTTTCTTCTTTTAGCTTGATAAATTGTAAGTGTTAGCATGATTATTGAGTGTATATCAAAGGGGGAGATTGTTGAGTGGTTGGCACTTGTATTGATTTCTTATGTGTTGCATTAATAACTTGGTTAGTCATTGATGTCAACATATATGAATTCTAGTTTATGATAGATAGAGTTAGATTATATATTACAAAGATAGATTTGATTAGTGAGGTTTGGGTATAATGAGTTAATATATGCAGGATTATATTAGTATTCATGGATTTGTTCAAATTCTATGTATGTGTTCTCCAAGTTAGTATAAATATTTGGTTGAGTTATAATTGATTTAGTGAAGATTGGTTGCAGTCCAATGTGTATTAAAAAGTTTATTGGTAATTCAGCTATATATGTTAAGTGAGATGGAATAAGGTTAAGAGAGGTTAGATCATGCTGTAAGAAAAGTTCATGATGTTATGTTTTTGATAGAAGATACTAGAGATCATTCTATGGAGATCACAAAAGTTAATGTGTGATACGTTCACTAGCAACTGACTATGTAATTGAGATTTATTTTGGAAGTTCTAAATTGTATTATAGCATGTCAAACATTATTGTAATGTCTTGTTGATGTCCTATATCACTCATTATATATTGGAAAAACCCTCAAGGATGAATAAATTAGTTTTTAGAATACGATATAAAGGAAAGGTTGTGTCATTAGTTGTGACTATAGTATAGTGATTTTGTAGAAGTGTATTGATGTTGACGATGTAAATTTGATGAAAATAGAGAAGAAAATAATGTTGATATTGTATTGATAACTTCAAATGAACTATATTGGTAGAGAAGTTGTTGTATTGGTCAGCTCACTATTGGGATATGTTATCCTAGAGATCTATTTTGTGTAACAATTTTGAAAAAGTTTGGATAGTGGATTCAATTGTCTTCCTCTTGTCTCCTAATAGGGTTGGGACAACTCCTAATAGGTTTAAAATCTTTTAACATGGACTATATTTAATAATTTTATGTAATTGGATCCTAAAAGGGTCATGTCCTCTTACAAGGAATTTTTGTATTAGTACACCATCTTATGCACATCATTCCCACTAGGGTTTTTGATAGGGAGACTATACTCTTTCTTCATTGATCTCTTTTTTTGGTCACTTCAAGGACCCTCTAGCGAATATAACAGAAAAAAACTCCAACACATTAGGAGACTTAAATACATTCCTCCATCCAATCCTAGAGCTTCCCCTTAATTCAAATCTCAAAACCACTAGTCTTCAAGCTCACTAGGGTAAGCTTGTTCACCAACTTCCACTCACTACTACATTCATCTTGTATAAGTTCAAGCTTTCAAAAACTATCAAAAAAATATCTTGAGACACTTTATCCTACTCGATCTTACAAGCTTTTCTTTATCAATTTCAAAGTTTCTTTCTTCTAAGCCAACTAGTCTTTTAGGTCTCAATTAGTCCTCCTAACTAGGTTTTTGGGTTCTAAAGTTCAAAATCATGCCAAACAGCACTATAACCAAATAAACATCTTGAATACCCATTTTAATGAGCTAAATGATTTTTTAGGTCTTAGGTCTTTGACCATTTGTACAGTACCACACTCTAAGTTTGGTAGTTTACAAAGTAAACATTCTTAGTTTAAACTTTGTGCTCAAAACCTATTTAAATGGATTCAATCCAATCTCAATTCTTGATCATGGCTTGGTCTAGCCTCATTTATCACCCTTGAATCATTGGATTGAGTTACTCATGTTGAAAATATAAGAGGAGTAAATGAGGTGGGAGGGGTGAATCAATTACCACTAAAACAATTCCAAATCCCTTAGATGTCAATGACAACTCGGTTAGAACTATATATTCATTGTAACTCGATTAAAAAAGAAATCTTGAGGTATTAATGTGTATTAACCTTTAGTAACTTAGTTGTAGAAAGATAAATCAGTAAGAAAATAACATGAACACATGAGGCACCAAGATTAAACATGGAAACCCAATTTTTGAAAACCACCAATGCAACTAGTTACAACTTTTCACTCTTTTGAAGTGAGTACTATTAGGAGCCAACCCTGTTAAAGGTTAAAAAACACACTATTAGGTATGACCTTGTTAAATTATTTGAATCACCCTGTTAGGAGTGACCTTGTTAGAGGTCTTAAGACACTTCAATATAGAAATACCACCTTGTTAGAGGGTTTACAAAATAACTTCTAAGAGATTTCTTCACTATTGCAATTGTTAGAGAGTAACAATGATTGACCCAATTGTTGAAGCAACTGATTTGCAAATTCAAATCATTGTTCTAACTTATCCTCTTGATCCTTTCTGATTAGAATATTCTTTGTAGCTCCTTGGATGTTCTTCCCTTAATCAAATATCCTTCTTTATTTGCATATTTTCTTCTTCCACATCTTTTTTTTTTAATCAACAACTTGACCTTTCATATATATTAAATCCAATATCAAGTCGGCTTGAATACCCTTACAAATAAACAATTAACATCCACTAAGTTGTCTTGTGTAAAGTTTTACAAATAATAAACAAAACTATTCTATTGTAGGTTGGTTGATACTGAAACTGAGTCACTCGTTTAATACTAAGTTCCTTTGGTAAGTGACCTGACTCGATTAACACTTAAATCCTTTGGTAACTAAAGTGACTTAGTTTACACATGAATCCTTCATTGACCAACCTAACTCAGTTTACATTGGATCATTGAACTTGGTTTCTTCTAAACTTTTGCTCTACTGATATTGAAGTATTCTCATGAGCTTGGTTACTACTAGTAGTGCTCTGTCAGAATGTAACATTTGTGTAACATCAATGACAATATACAATTGAATAATTTTTTTCAACAATCTCCCTCTTTGGCATTGATGGCAACATAAAATGTCATAATAAAAGAAATACTTAGAGCTTTTGGAATGATTTATAAGATTTTATAATATCCTTAGTTTCATTATGATTCTTCATCCACGAGAACTTCGATGGAGATTCTTCCTCTAACATCGTATCTTCAGACTCCATCTGATCAAGTTTTGCCTCTTGTTATTATACAATTTTCTTCCTCTAATTCATGAAATCAATCAAACTCTCCCTTAATTCTTTTGATATGAACATGACATATTCAATTTCTCTGTCTTTGACATTGTATGCCAAATACTTTATACAATGGATTTATAATGTACCTAATGTATTGATTCATATGTAATGAGCTTTGATTTCTTTGCATCAACTTGATAGATCTTCAAGGTAGTTAGGTTGATGCATCCCTAATATATACTCTAGTGAGCATCAGATAGGGGAATGACCCCTAGCTTTCCTCTAAGATTAAAAAAATGCATCCTTAGGTAATGGCTTGAAAAATATGTCAACAATCTACTCCTTTGTGTTCAGGTAAAAGTACAAAGTTGTGTCACCTTTTAGGTTGACTTATCTGAATGACTGAATTTGAGTATTTCTATCTTAAAATCTATTTTTTTTAAACATATGATCTAGATAAATTTATTCTAGCTAAGTTATGTATGGTCTCACACTTTTCCCAATTGGAAATGTCTATTAAATGCATGTTTTATACTAGTTTGCATCCAATTACTAAATAAATGAAATTATTTCAAAAAAGTGGCATTTCAATAACTCTTACAATTTTTTATGTTTTTTTTTAATAATATATAAACACAATTTTATAGAGCACGGAGTCAAGAATATTATCATATAGAGTTTATAGTGTTTTAATTAGATATAATATATTGTAATTAAAAAATTCTACAACCACGAATTTTAATACTAAAAAATATGTTGGTTTTGAGAAAGAAAAAAATATTAGATCATATCAAAAAAATCTAAAAATTATATAATGTTCTAGAGGAAAGAGTCCTCATCTAGAATGTATAATTTTTCTCCTGTTTAGAATAGATTTGTTTTGAAAAATTTTGTGGGAGATGAAAACTATTGATTTGATGTGAGTTGAGATTTCAATCCTTATAAAAGAGAAAATATAGGTCTAAAGCTGATTTTTATTTTTGATTGTTCTAGATATATATGTTATCTATAACATAGTATGAGATCAAAAGAAAATAAGTTTGTTTCCATATAGTTTTGTGGTGGGAACTAAACCCCTAATTTTCAGCATTTTTTGGCACATAAAAAATTATCTATAAAAATTAAGAAAGTATATCAATTCTTATTCCAAATAATTATTAAAAATTATAATCCTAAACTTCATCCATTTCTACACATTTCATTAGTTTACTTCATTTCCAAATTGAAAATAATAATACTAATTTTATGTCATTGAAGGTGAACAATTATACTTTTGTTAGCTTTTTCCTTTACAAAAGGCTGGCACAGGTTTGTGCTTTTACCCATTCACATATTTCAGTTTTACCTCTTTATCTTGAATTAATTCTCTCAGAAAATGATACTTGATTGCAATGTGTTTTTTCTTAGAGTGCATCACTAGATTATTTGATATGTTAATTGAACTTGTGTTATCATAGTAGATAACCACTAGGTCCTTGACTTCTTCCTTTATTCTTGACAATAGATGCTTGATCCAGTCTATGTTGGAATAATTAGCTGCTAGAGCAACATATTTTGCCTCTATTGTAGATTGAGAGATGCAATTTTTCTTCTTACTAATCCATGACACTAGCCTCTTTCCAAGAAAGAATGCTCCTCCACTGGTTCTTTTTCTGTCATCAATGCTTTTGGCCCAATCTGCATTAGTAAAGACTTTCAACTCAAGGTTTCCTCCTTTCTTGTACCATAGACCATAGTCTTGAGTTCCTTTTAGATATCTCATAATTCTTTTCACAACCATCATATAATTTTCTCTAGGATTTTTAGAAAAATTTGAAACTATACCAACTGCTAATGCAATATTAGGCCTTGTGTATACAACATACTAAAGTTTCCCAATCATAGATATGGAGGTAGTCTAGTTTACTTCCTTTAAATTATCATCCTTGAACAATTTGTGTCCAGGACACATAGGTGTTCCAACTGGTTTGGATTCTTCCATTCCAAAAGTCTTCAATTTCTCCTTGATATATTTTGACTGAGTAAGGTAAATGCTATCCTTCATTTGACAAACTTATAAACCAACAAATAATTTTATCTCCAAATGTTGACATTACAAATTCTTTCCTCATTTCTTCAGAGAATGATTTGCATGAATCATCATGACCTATGAATAGTATATCATCTACAAATATTTTTGTTAATAATATCTTATTTTGCACTCCTTCTTTAATATACAGGCTACTTTTATCATTGGTTCTCTAAAAACCAATCTTTACTAGGTATCCATGTAGCCTCACATACCATGCTCTAGAAGCTTGTTTCACACCATACACAACTTTGTATAACTTCCAAACCATGTCTCTTTTATTTGGATCAATGAAACCTTTAGGCTAATCAATGTGAGCTTCTTCCTCTACATTTCCATTCAAGAAATCTGATTTTACATCTATTTGATACACTTTGAATCCTTTAAATGCAACATATCCTTTACATACTAGCCTTTCCTTATTCCTTGGTACTTCACCATTTTCATTCAATTTGTTTCTAAATGCCCACTTTGTACCAATTATATTTTTGTCCTTGGGTCTAGGAACAAAAGTCTAGGTATTATTTCTTTCAATTTTCTCAATCTCTTCATACATTTCCTTTATCCAAATTTCATTATTCATATCATAAATACTATTCTAGGTTCAAGTTTAGTAAGAAAACATGTACCTTTTAGTTTTTTCCTTGTCATTATGCCTTTTGTCTGATCTCTAATTATTTGTTTGGGTGCATGATGCTTTGTGCACATATATAGCAAGTACATGTTCCTTTCTTCTAGATTATGGACTTGTTTCACTTGGTTCAGCATGCTCAAAGGTTCTGTGAAACTCTAAACTTTGCTTGGGTCCCATGTCTAAGACTCGATTTCCTTTGATTGTGACTCAGGTTACTTTTCTATTGGTTGAAACTCATGTTGCACTAACTATTGCACAATTTTCTCTAGTTGCAACTTGGGTTGCACTATAGACTTAGGTGAATTGGGTGGTAATAATTGTTGGAGTGATGCTATATGTTGTTGCCCAATTATATTTGTGTGTATCTTTGGCAAAGTATCAGGTTCAAAGTAAACACAATTTATGTAGTATTTAGGTTTCTTGCTACTTTTCTCTTCACTCTTTTATGCAAACTCATCAATTTTTACATGTACAATTTCTATAACCTTGTGAGTAGAAAGATTCAAACATTTATATGCTTTGTTCTTGTTGGAGTATCCTATAAATATGCCTTCGTCACTTTTTACATCAAAATTTCCTTTCCTTGTCTCTTTTAAGATATAACATTTTCTTCCAAATATTTTGAAATAATAGACATTAGGTTTGTAGCCATACCCTAATTCATAATGTGTTTGATCGGTAGCTTTCTTTAGTTGAACTCAGTTCAAGGTCTGAATTGGTGTAATGATTGCTTCTTTCCAATATTTGGATACACCATTTTTCTCTATCATTAGTGTTCTTGCACAATCTATGATGGATCTATTCCTTCTTTTTGCTATGCCATTCTACTAAGGAGTACCCAGTGTAGATACCTATCTTTTGATTCCTCTTTCATTGTATAATTTATTGAATTCATTAGAGAGAAAGTCTCCTCCTTTGTATGACCTTAGGCATTTTAAATTCTTTCTTGTTTCTTTTTCAAAAAAACTCAAATACCACTTGAAATTTTGAAAAGTTTCATACTTGTCTTTCAAGTACATTAATTTCATCATCCTCTAATAATCATCAATAAAAAAAATGAAATATTTATCTCCACTATAGATTTCTATGCCTATTGGTCCACACAAATCTATTCAAACTAGTTCCAAGACTTCTTCAGTATTTTAATTCTTACTTTTGAATCTAGTTTTACTCATCTTTCCAATCTAATATTGTTTGCATATGGCCATTTCAAGTTTTCTTCAAATTTGAAATACCTCTTACTTTAATGTTCTTACTTATAGTAACTAGATTATCAATGTTTACATGATACATTCTTTTATGCCATAGCCAACTTTCCTCTACATGTGGACCAAAAAGTATGAACTTTCAGTGAGATCTAGATAGAATTGATTACCTTTTGTCTGATTGCCAATTCCAACTAGGTTTCCTTTACTATCTAGTAGATTGGCCTTTCCATTCATGAATTCTACCTTGTATCCAATGTTGTTCAGTTGTGCCACACTTAGAAGATTGTGTCTCAGTCCTTCAACCTAATAAGAATTTTCACATTTGGGTTCATTACTCAATGCAATGCATCCTTTTCCCTTCACATAACATGGTTCATTGTTGCCAAATTTAACACTTCCACCATCATAGTGCTCGAAGCATTCAAACTTAGTTTTATCACCAATCATGTGGTGAGAAAAACCACTATCTATTATCCATGTGAAATTTTTACTAATATGATAAATAAGTGCCATCTTTTCATTATCCTCATCATCTGATTCATCTTTAATAGAAATGTATACCATTTCATCTTCATCATCACTTTCAGAATCTTTATCAATATAACAAGATTTAGCACCTTTATCTTTTTAGTCTTTATAGCTCTTGAAATCTTTCTTTCCTTTGAACTTGCTTAATTTTGTGTCATCTTTGTTTCCTTTGTTTGGACACCTTGTAGGAATGTGACCAACTTCTTCACGAGAGGAACACATCAATGGAATTTTTCCTTCATATTTACCTTTTCCTCTTGATAACCTTCTTGCAGGTAAGGCTTCAATAGCTTCAAGGTCATCATCTGATTCTTCTTCTTCTTCACTTTTAGACTGCTTGCTCTTTGAGTTTCCTCCCTTTTTACCAAGAGTTAGTTTTGCTTTCAATTTTGATTATATGTTGTGAGATCTAGGAAGATAGTTATCAAAGTTATCTAGCTAAAAAGTGGTTAACCTTCCTACTAGTTATATCATTTTTGGGATCACATCTCATCTTTTGAACAACTCAAACTCTAATTGCATAAATAGGAAGAAGAGTCCTTAATACCTTGTTGAATATGGTTACATCATCAATTGTTCCTCTTATAGCTCTGATTGCACTCACACTTGCTTTAATTCTTCCAATATATTTTACAATGTTTTCATCCTCTCATTCTCACTTGATAAAACTATCCTCTTAGACTTTCTACTTTGGCTCTTTTCACATTTGCATATCCTCCATAGATATTTTCTAGTTTCTTGCACATATGAAAGGAAGTAGAGCAATCTTTGACTTCATCAAATTCAAAATAGTTGAGAGGGGTAGCAATGTCAATCATCATTGTGTTGTGATTCCTTTTATCTATCATCTAATCCATATTCAAAGGATTAGGAGGTGCCACATATTGGTTCTCCAAGAAGTGTAGGCATGTATCTCTAATGGTTCCCAAATGCAGCTTCATGATTTCCTACCATGCTTTGATTTTTTCTCTATTCAACTTAGGAATCTCTCTTCTATAAGACATCTTTATATTTAACTTAGGTCCTTGAGACATTTTTTGCAAGCACCAACAACTTTGATACCAATTGTTAGAAATATAAGAGAAGCAACTAAGAGGGGAGGGGTGAATCAGCTACCATTAAAATAAGTCCAAATCCCTTCAATGTCAATACAAAAATTTTATTGAATCAAATCCTTGTGCAGCTAGGTTAGAACTAGATATTCACTATCACTTGGTTAACAAAGAAATCTTGAGATATTTATGTGTATTAACCTTTAATAACCTAGTTGTAGAATGATAAATAAGTAAGAAAATAACATGAACACATGAGACACCAAGATTTAATATAGAAACCCAATTTGGGAAAACCACCAATGCAACTAGTTACAACTTCCACTCTTCTGAAGTGAGCCCTGATAGGAACCAGCCCTGTTAAAGGTTACAAAATACACTGTTAGGTGTGACCTTGTTAAAGGATTTGAATCACCATGTTAGGAGTGGAGTTGTTAGAGGTCTTAAGACACTTCAATCTAGAAAGTTCACCTTGTTAGAGGATTTACAAAATGATTGTTAAGAGATTTCTTCACTGCTACAATTTTTAGAGAGTAACAGTGATTGGCCTAATTGTTAAAGAAACTAATTTGTGGATTTAGATCATTGTTCTAGCTTATCCTTTGGATCCTTTCTAATCAAAATATTCTTTGCATCTCCTTGGATGTGTTGCCCTTAATCATATATCATTATTTATTCACATCTTTTTTTTTTAATCCACAAATTGACCTTTCATATTTATGAAATCCAATGTCAAGTTAGCTTGAATACCCTTAAAAAAAAAAAATTAACATCCACTAAGTTGTCTTGCATAAATAAAATAATAAACAAAATGATTTTGTTGCAAGTCAATTGATATTGAAACTAAGTCACGCAGTTAACACAAAGTTGCTTTGGTAACTAGCCTAACTCACTTAACACTTAACTCCTTTGGTAACTGACCTAACTTAGTTTACATAGGAATCCTTCATTGATTGACCTAACTTGGTTTACACTGGATCATTGAACTTGGTTTCTTTTGAACTTCTTCTTGGTTGATACTGGAGTCTTTTGAGCTTGGTCACTACTAGTAGTGCTCTTTTAGAATGCAACATTTGTGTAACATCAATGAAAATATACAATTGAATAATTTTTTTCAACAACTCAATCCTCTCATGCAAGAAAACATCTTTGTAATGTGCAAGTTCTTAGCTGGGCATGGAGAAACTCATCTAGGGATTGCTTGTAAAAATAAAAAATTGAACTTTGTAGCACAACACCAACTAGAACTAAAACTAAATTGTCTCAAATTGAAAATATCCCATGGAAATGATTTCAACTATGGAATTTCAAGATTGATACATTTTATTCACCAAACCCTCAAATTGCCAATGAACAACAATGAATAGTTAGAATTTTTTTAAACAAGAAAAACTTAAAAACTAATCCTACCAAAGTAAATAAATGAAGGAATTCACATGTACTAATAATGTACAATAAGAAAATATAGATGTCAATAAATAATAGATGAATCTCTCATGTTGTAGAGCCCATGTGCATGAATTGATAGTAAAAATTAGTTACTTGATATTTCAAAAACCTATCATCAGGCATCAAACCTTTGCATAATGACTTAGAAGGTCTTAAATATTTCTATTGTCTACATTCCAACCAACTAGACACACCTATAACTATTTTGAATCGAGATACAAAATCTTTTCAAAATGCTTTTGATTAAAGCAATTTTTTTTATAGGGGACCCAAAACCCC